>CM077151.1:55378101-55705417 GCA_039583875.1 Platanthera guangdongensis | reverse complement strand
TGAAGTTGTCTACATGTCACCTCCCCCCCCCGGGTCTCTCCGCACCCCCTGGCCATGTCTGCCACCGTCCGCCGGGCCATCTATGGCCTCAACAGGCTCCTCGTGCCTGGTTTGAGCGCTTCCTCACTACCGTTCTCAAGGTTGGTTTCATTGAACGCCAGACTGATCATGCCCTGTTTACCCGCACCTCCGCTCAGGGCTGCGCCATCCTTCTCCTGTATGTTGATGACTGATTATCACTGGAGATGATCACGTCACCATTGCCGCTCTTCAGCAACACCTCCGCATTCAGTTTGAGATGAAGGATATGGGCCCCCTTCGCTACTTTCCTTGGGTTAGAGATTGCCCGCTCCAAACGCGGGATTCTAGTGTCTCAATGTAAATACATCTCTGATATTCTCTTTGTGGCCGCTCTCACTGACACCCGCACTGTTACAACCCCTTGAGCTGAATCTGAAACTCCTTCCTACAGATGGGGAACCGCTGCCGTGCTTCCCGCTATCGGCGCCTCGTCAGATGCTGGTCTATCTCACCATGACTCGCGCCGGACATTGCTTACGTTGTTAGCTTCGTCAGTCAATTGTTCAAGCTCCTCGCTCTGCTCACTATGTCGCGGTCCTCCGGATACTCCGCTACCTTCGCGGCTCTGTCGGTCGCTCGTTATTTTCCCCCTTCCTCTCTGCCACTTCGTCACTCACCCTCCGCGCATTTTCGGATGCGGACTGGGCGGGGGATGCCACCACTCGTCGCTCCACTACTGGTTCTGTGTTTTCTGGGCGACTCTCTGATCTCCTGGCGTAGTAAGAAACAGGAATCCATTGCGCGCTCCATCACGGAGGCTGAGTATCGTGCCATGGCTTCCACCACTGCTGAAATAGTCTGGCTTTCGTCGTCTTCTTTGCGACCTTGTTGTCCAGATAAACAGGCCCCACCCCCTACTTTTGTGATAATCGAAGCGCCATTTCAAATCGCATCCAATCCGGTGTTCCATGAATGGACAAAACACATTGAGATCGATTGTCACTTTACTCGTCAGGATTCCTCGCCACACCATCTCTCTACCGTTCATTACCTCTGAAGAACAAGTCGCAGACTTCCTCACCAAGTCTCTCACAACTGCAAGATTCCGTTATCTTATCAGCAAACTCTCGGTTCATGATCCACCGTGACTTTGAGAGGCGTGTTAATATTATATATTGTAAATGCATTCTTTATTTTTTTAGGTTTAGTCCCACACCGCTGTGGTGTTTTCTCCTTCTCCTCTTCTCCTATATGTAGACCCCAAGGGTCCTTGTTTTATACATGAATACAAAAGCTATTGCTATTTCTAACATGGTGTATGCTTTACTGAGTAAGTAATCTCGCATGGTGACTTTCTCTTTATGTTTGACCATTGTCTATGTCCATGTTTGATAACCCGGCGGCGTCGTTCCAGCAAGAACGAGCCGAAGGGAAGCTGTTTAGGATGATCTTTGCGAGTTCCCTTTGAGAAAGACAGGTGTGAAAAGGTGTCAGCCTGGTGTTTTGCCACCAATCAACTCTTTAAATGATCATTTTCTCTCTCCTCCTCCATGGCCTCCCGCTGGCCGGGTTCTGTTGAAATTTTGTGAAGTGGAAGTGGTTGATGGGCAGGCCGGGCGGCCTGAGCGGACATAGTCGGCGGACTGGACGGACTGGGCAAACTGCTGTTTTGCGGCCTGGTGTTAAGCCTAGTTGGAACTGGCTGTTCTTCTAAGCGGCCTGTGCGGACTAAGTCCGCGGCCTGGGCGGACTGTAGTCTGCGGATAGGGCGTTGGCTGCCTCGCTTGCCTAGTCTTTTGAGCGGCCTGAGCGGCCTGAGCGGTCTGCGTCCACGGCATGGGCGGACTGTTGGTTGCGTTCTGGTGCTGCGGCTTGCTGATTGAGGGCGACCTGAGCGGACTGGCGTGTCCGCGGTGTTCGTTGTTGCGGACTGGCCTTAGAGTTTGGTTGTGGCCTTGTCGAGCTCTGGTAGTACAGCAGTGTTATTGTTGTGGCAGACTGGTGTGTGGAGTCCGGCAGTTGGCCGTTTGGGCAGCCGTGCGAGGTTTCCTTGCGGACTGCCTTACTCTGGAGAAGTGATGGCGTTTTCACTTTGGGTGTTTGGCAGACTGAGCCTTGTCCGCCAAGCTCGCATTAGGCCCTTTGTGTTTTAGTGGACTTGGTCACATTCTGTGACAAGTCCAGTGTGTCCGTTGTATTCGCCAAGTCCGCTGTTGACCGGGCGGACTGTTGCTACCCCTGCCTTTGGTCGTGGACTTGTGGCGGATGGAGGCTTTGGTCTTGTACTATGCAGACTGCCTCTTTTAGTGTGCAGTCTGTTGCTGAAAGGGTTGTGGCTGTCCATTTGGTGATGTTGTGGACTGTGCGGACTGTGCGGACTGTACCTTGTCTGCATAGTGTGAGGCAAGTCCGCCTTGTTGTGATCAGTGCCTTGCTCCTGGCGGTTTGTTCCTTGGAATCCGGCTAAGTCCTTGCAGACTCAGCGGACGGGTGTTTGTTAGCGCGCGGGCTGGGGCGGTGTCTCTATCCACTAGGGCGGTGACCACACTCCTCACCTCGCCTATAAATAGGACCCCCCCCCGGCACGTCTACAGTAACTGAGTGAACAGTAAGTGGGGGCTCGTCAAAGTGCTGCGGTCTCAGTTTTCTGTCCGCGCGGATAGAATCAGAGTTAACTATTTGTTGTGTGCAGGTCGCGTGGCTAGCTTCAAGGAGCCAGGAGTTTGGCTTTGACTTCGGTCAAGTACTTGGAAGTGTGCGGTCACTGCGGTTTCAGCAGGTCGCTCTGCGGCTTGTCAGTTCTCTGCTTCAACTTTGCAAGTTCCAATAACTTGTCCGCCAGTCTCAGGCGGGTAGGCGGTCTGTTCATCAGTTCATCAGCAGTAGGCGAATAACGGAGTGTCCACGCGGCCTCGCTGTCTCGGCGGACTCCGTGTCTATTCGCGTGTTGCAGCTTCAGCTCGGGCGGCTTCGGCGGACTTGGCGACTTCGGCGATCTCTCGCGATTTCTATGTTCTGTCTGCCCGGCTTGTTTTTTGTTCTTTCTATTATAGCTTGTGTACTAGCGAAATCATGTCTTGCTATATATACATTGCCTTGTAAAGAAGAGTAAATGAATATAAGATCTGCTTGTTCTTTCATGTGCTTGGTGTGTTGAGCTTGCTCCTTGGGTTTTCGCTAGATCAAAGTGTGAACTGGGTAGTGTCGAGAATATTAATTTGGCTTTGGGCTATCTTGCTGACCACTTTGAGAAATTTCAACATTGTATCAGAGCGAGGTTCAGTTGCTTGAGCGGTGTTCAACCAGTGTTGTTGTTCTGTGCTTGACTGGTGATCAACCTGTGTTGGTGCTCTGTGCTTCTGAAGGCTTAACCAATCAGTTGTTGCAATGGAAGAGAGTTATGCAAGGGGTCTTGGTATTGAACACTTGACCACGACTAACTTCAAGAAGTGGAAGTTGTGTATGAAGAGTTTTCTTCTTGGCGAGGAGCTGTGAGAGGTCGTCGGTGGTGACGATAGACAGGAATTTACTGCTGCGTTCGGTACTGCTGAGCAGGTGAGGCTTTGGAGAAAAATAAATGTAAAAGCGGAGTTTGTTCTCAAGAGAGCTGTTTCACCAGAACTGTTTGATCACATCATTGGATGTGAGTCTGCTGCTGATATTTGGACAACTATTGATGAGTTGTTCAATAGGAAGAATGTGGCCAGACTTCAGTTTCTAGAGAATGAGTTGTCCAGAACAACTCAAGGAGACCTTACTATCTCAAAGTTCTTCTTGAAGATGAAAAGCTTGTGCGCAGAGATATCAGCGCTTGACCCTGATTAGCCTATCACGGAGGCTAAGTTGAAAAGGCACATTATCCGCGGCTTGCGGAAGGAATATGTTGCCTTTGTTACTTCTGTTCAAGGGTGGGCTACTCAACCATCCTTGCTGGAGCTTGAGAACCTGCTTGCTTCGCAGGAAAGTTTGGCAAGGCAGATGGCAGGAGTGACTGTCTCTGAAGGTGGTAGTGAAGCGCTATTCACAAGCAAGAAGAAGAAGAGATGGGAAGGGAAGAAGAAGAAGCAGGACGCTGCTGAGAATGAGCCTTCAACTTTTTATCAGCCAGAGAGGAGCGATGCTCCGAAGAAGGACTGGAAGAAGAACTTGAAGTGCTACATGTGTCATCAGCGAGGGCACTTCAAGCGGGACTGCAAGGTCAAGCTGCAGCCTGGGCATGTTGCAGGCAAGGAGGAAGCTTGCTCTAAGAGTGAGGAAGCAGAATAGGGGGGAGCCTTCATGACGGGCACTTGTGTCCGTGCCTTGTCTGCTGAGGACTTCAACGGCGAATGGATCGTGGACTCCGGGTGTGGTAATCACCTCACCGGAGACAAGTCGAAGTTCTCTTCCTTGCAAGCATACTCAGGTAACGAAGCTACCATAACTGCTGATAATACTGTTTATGAGTAGGGAAAGAGGGGGTTGTGTCTTTGGGTAGTGATCAGGGGCCACTCACATTAAGGAGTGTGTATCACGTACCGGGCATGAAGATGAACCTCTTCTCTATGACCAATGCAGTAGATGCTGGTTATCACGTTCTGTTTGGGCCAATAGACGTGAGGTTCTTTCGCAACGTATCAGCGGTTAAGGCTGATGTTGCTCATGTAGGAAGGAGAGTTAAAAACTTATTTGTTCTTGCAACTAATTCTTATGTTGATCGTATGAGAGTCAACGATAGCGCTGCTATCTGGCATGAGAGGCTGGGGCATGTAGGGATGGACAAGCTGAAGGCTATGGCTAGTAGAAGTTTGGTGAGAGGTTTGCCTAAGTTGTCCTCCTTTGGTGACGGACATGTTTGTGCGGGGTATCAATACGGTAAGGCACATCGCCTTCCGTTTGATAAATCATAAACAAGGAGCAAGCAACCATTGGAGTGCATCCATGGCGACTTGATGGGACCAACTTTCACTGCCAGCCTCGGTGGAAGCAGATACATGCGTGTTCTGATTGATGACTACTCAAGATATACTTGGGTTTATTTCTTGAAGGAGAAGTCTGAAGCCTTCCGGTTGTTTATGGAGTTCAAGGAGCTAGTGGAGGGCCGGCTTGGCTTGCGGATCAAGAAGCTTAGAACAGACAACGGTGGTGAGTTTATCTCCTCTGAGTTTTCTAACTTATGCAGGAAGCACGGAATCCAACGAGAGCTCACTTGTGCTCACACTCCACAACAAAATGGAGTAGCGGAGCGGAATATTCGTCATCTGACGGAGACTTGCAAATGCTGGCTTCATGCGAAAGACATCCCAAGGTCTTTTTGGGCGGAGGGGATGTCTTGTGCTTCTTATGTCATCAACCGGATTCCGCTCAGCCCAATCAACATGAAGACTCCTTTTGAGTTGCTGCTGAAGGAAAAGCCTAGTGTGGGACACCTTCGGGTGTTCGGTTCAACTTGCTATGTGCATGTCCCGGATGCTTCACGGACTAAGCTGGATGCAAAGGCAAGGAAACTTGTCTTTGTTGGCTACGATGAGCGGAAGAAGGGATGAAAATGCATGGATCCTGCGACGAAGAAGTTCGTTGTGTCAAGAGATGTTGTCTTTGACGAGCTGACGTCGTATGGAGGTGGCTCGGTTGAGCTAACCAGAAGCAAGGTTGATGAAGAACCGATGGTGGCTGGTGAAGGCCTGGAAGAGGAGCTTGTTGTTTCACCAGCAGCTCCTGTTGCTTCAAACTCTGAGGCTGAGCCTTCTGGTTCAGGAAGCAGGGGGAGCATTACTCAAAGCTTGCCCCAAGTAGGAGTTGAGCCTGAAGAAGCAACGAATGTAGTAAGCAAGGAGCAGACCCTTCGGAGATCGAAGAGGGTTATTAAGTCATTGGCTCGTTACTGTGATGAGAATGCAGTGAGCATTGTCTCCTATTTCTTTGCAGGTCCTCTGGATGAGCGAGAGACTGCAAACTTCAATGAGGTCACTGGAGTCAAGGAGTGAGAAGATGTCATGAAGGAAGAGATTGCTGCTCTCAAGAAGAATGAAACCTGGGATCTTATGCCCAAGGTTGATGGCATTACTCCAGTGACTTGCAAGTGGGTGTTTAAGTTGAAGAAGAAGGCTGATGGAAGCATTGATATATACAAAGCTCGCCTGGTTGCTCGAGGATTCTCACAGTAGTATGGAGAAGACTATGAGGAGACGTTCAGTCCGGTTGCAAAGATGACTTCAGTTAGAGTGTTGATCGCCTTGGCTGCTAGCAAGGGATGGAGGATGTGGCAGCTTGATGTGAAGAATGCTTTTCTTTACGGAGAGATTGACAAGGACATCTTCATGCATCAGCCACTTGGTTTTGTCTCTGAAGTTCATCCGGACTATGTCTGCAAGCTCAGGAAGGCTCTCTATGGGTTGAAGCAAGCTCCTAGAGCTTGGTATGGGAAGATAGCAGAGTATTTGCAATTTTGCGGTTATCTTGCTTGCAACTCAGATTCTAGCTTGTTCGTCAAGAAGAAGGGGGAGCTTCAAGTCTTGGTCCTGCTGTATGTGGATGATATGATCATCACAGGGAATTCGGAGGAGAAGTAGCAAGGCTCAGGGCTGAGCTTGCTATACGCTTCGAGATGAAAGACTTGAGAGAGCTTCATCACTTTTTTGGTCTTGAAGTGGAGAGGAAGAAGAGCGGTATACTCATTTGCCAAAGAGGATATGCAGATCGCATTGTGAAGCGGTTCGGCATGGGCGAAGGAAAGAGTTGCTCTACTCCACTGGAATATGGGCTGAAGCTTCGACGAGATGAGAGAAGGATTCTTCTTGACCCTTGGTGTTCAGAGCTCTTGTTGGAAGCTTGATCTACCTGACGATTACAAGGCCAGACATTGCTTACGATGTTGGCCGAGTAAGTCGGTTTATGGCTGAACCAAGGAAGTCTCATCTAGTGGCGGAAAAGAACATTCTGAAGTATGTCAAGACAACTTCTGACATGAGACTTCTCTACAAAAGGGACTCGGATTTTGCCTTGCTTGGGTACACGGATGCTGACTATGGCGGTGATTCGGATGATCGAAGGTCAACTTCAGGTTATGTGTTCACTTGCGGATCAGCTAGCATCTCATGGTGTAGCAAGAAGAAGGACTCAGTGTCCGTCTCAACTACGGAGGCAGAGTATAAGGCTTCGGCCTTGGCTGCTCGGGAAGCCATCTGGTTGAGGAGGCTTGTAGAGGATGTGCATGAAGAAGTGCAAGGGCCAACTTTACTCCGGGGTGACAATGAGAGTGATCTCAAGCTGGTAAACAATCTAGTATGTCACGCTAGGACCAAGCATATTGAGATCGATCACCACTTCAAAAGGGAGAAGGTGTTGGAAGGATCTCTTCTGGTTGGGCATGTTCAGAGTGAAGATAATCGTGCTGACATCTTCACGAATCCACTGTCGAAGGGGCCTTTTGAGCGGTTGCGCAGCTTGCTGGGTTTGATCATCACTTCTCACTTCAAGAGGGAGTGTTGAAATTTGTGAAGTGGAAGTGGTTGATGGGCAGGCCGGGCGGCCTGAGCGGACATAGTCGGCGGATTGCGCGGACTGGGCGAACTGCTGTTTTGCGGCCTGGTGTTAAGCCTAGTTGGAACTGGCTGTTCTTTTAAGCGGCCTGTGCGGACTAAGTCCGCTGCCTGGGCGGACTGTAGTCTGCGGATAGGGCGTTGACTGCCTCGCTTGCCTAGCCTTTTGAGCGGCCTGAGCGGTCTGCGTCCACGTCATGGGCAGACTGTTGGTTGCGTTCTGGGTGCTGGCTTGGCTGATTGAGGAGCGACCTGAGCGGACTGGCGTGTCCGCGGTGTTCGCTGTTGCGGACTAGCCTTAGAGTTTGGTTGTGGCCTTGCCGAGCTCTGGTAGTACAACAGTGTTATTGCTGTGGCGGACTGGTGTGTGGAGTCCGGCAGTTGGCCGTTTGGGCAGCCGTGCGAGGTTTTCTTGCGGACTGCCTTACTCTGGAGAAGTGATGGTGTTTTCGCTTTGGGTGTTTGGCAGACTGAGCCTTGTCCGCCAAGCTCGCATTAGGCCCTTTTTGTTTTAGTGGACTTGGTCACATTCTATGACAAGTCCAGTGTGTCCGCTGTATTCGCCAAGTCAGCTGTTGACCGGGCGGACTGTTGCTACCCCTGCCTTTGGTCGTGGACTTGTGGCGGATGGAGGCTTTGGTATTATACTATGCGGACTGACTCTTTTAGTGTGCGGTCTGTTGCTGAAAGGGTTGTGGCTGTCCATTTGGTGATGTTGCGGACTGTGCGGACAGTGCGGACTGTACCTTGTCCGCATAGTGTGAGACGAGTCCGCCTTGTTGTGATCAGTGTCTTGCTCCTGTCGATTTGTTCCTTGGAATCCGGCAAGTCCTTGCGGACTCAGCGGACGGGTGTTTGTTAGCGCGCGGGCTGGGGCGGTGTCTCTATCCACTAGGGCGGTGACCACACTCCTCATCTCGCCTATAAATAGGACCCCCCTGACACGTCTACAGTAACTGAGTGAACAGTAAGTGGGGGCTCGTCAAAGTGCTGCAGTCTCAGTTTTTTGTCCGCGCGGATTGAATTAGAGTTAACTGTTTGGTGTGTGCAGGTCGTGTGGCTAGCTTCAAGGAGCCAGGAGTTTGGCTTTGACTTCGGTCAAGTACTTGGAAGTGTGCGGTCTCTGCGGTTTTAGCAGGTCGCTCTGCGGTTTGTCAGTTCTCTGCTTTAACTTTGCAAGTTCCAATAACCTGTCCTCCAGTCTCAGGCGGGTAGACGGTTTGTTCATCAGTTCATCAGCAGTAGGCGAATAACGGTGTGTCCGCGCGGCCTCGCTGCCTCGGCGGACTCCGTGTCTATTCGGCGTGTTGCAGCTTTAACTCTGGCGGCTTCGGCGGACTTGGCGACTTCGGCGATCTCGGCAGTTTCCAGTGTTGTCCGCCTGGCTTGTTTTTTGTGCTTTCTGTTATAGCTTGTGTACTAGCGAAATCATGTCTCGCTATGTATATCTTGCCTTGTAAAAAAGAGTAAATGAATATAAGATCTGCTTGTTCTTTCATGTGCTTGGTGTGTTGAGTTTGCTCCTTGGATTTCCGCTAGATCAAAGTGTGAACTGGGTAGTGCCGAGAATATTAATTTGGCTTTGGGCTATCTTGTTGACCACTTTGAGAAATTTCAACAGGTTCTCAAACACGGACTAAGACTCTGTTTGGTTGGGTTGTTGCTGATGGAAAGCTGCTGATGAACTGTTGCTGATAGAAAAAGTGCTGATTCTGGAAAACAGAGTTTTGTTAAAAAGTTGTTTGGATACAAAACGGAGTTTTGAGTGAAATTTTTTTCCTAATAAAAAAAACTGTTTGGGTCAAATTTGGAAATGTTATGCAATTTCCTGAATGCAAAATGTTTTCTAATGCACATGTTAAGCAATTTTGTTCATCCTGAATTTTCCTGTAATTTTCAAATCTGAAACAAACTGTAATCCGTGAGCTAGGAAGTAGTAATTTGAAGTGCTTCATGATTTAAAATTCGTTCCAAATCTGCTGCAGCTAATCTAGTATTCGAATTCTCGTGAATCTGTGGTTGATTTAAATCCGTACCTCTGTTTCACTTCCACATCTCATGAATGTTCAATGCATACAAGCTAAATAGAAACTTTATTTCAAAAAAAATTACTCCAGATCGGAGCAAAGAGGATCTAATAGAGATTAGTGAAAACTCTAGAAATATTGTTGAGACTACAGATCGGCAGGCAGACATCAGGAAAATTGTGTATAACAGCTAGCAGATTGTCGAGTCCAACAAATTACAGATCCCGATCAAGGATGAGAGAAATACCAAATAAAATCAAAACAGAAAGCAAATCCGTATCAAGAGAGAAAGAGATCGAGTGAGAGAGGACCATGAGAATTCGGAATGCAGGGCGAGGAAGGAGATACGAGGAGAGGTGCGTGAGGAGAGCGATCTTCCCCTCTTTCTCGTCGCGCACCGCTCATCGTGAGGATCTCGAGCTCTCGACGGCTCTTCCTTTCCTCTTGGATGGGATCACGGATTCACCCTGAGGATTTCGAGCTCTACTCATCGTCGTGCTCCGCTCGAGCTCTAGGGTTGCGGGAGAACGCCACGGTTGCGGCTGAACGCAACATTTTACAGCGGATCGTGATCAATAGGAAGCCGCGGAATTTTAGAACCGGCGGTTCTTGAAACAGCAACGCCAAACATAACTTATGCGTAAAATTGAGGGTCTGTTTGTTTGGGCGTTTTTCTTCCGTTGAGTTCCGACCGCAAATTTTTTTTTCCTTTCGTTCAGTTTGTTTCTCCATTCCGTTGGCAACGGAGCCCTTTTTTTCCGTTGCCAACGGAGCTATCCCACAGGTGCTGGGATTAGCTTTCCAACGACGCGTTGCCATGGGTGATCCACTGCTGCCGGAGAGGAGGTTGCCGTGTAACGCCCCGAAACTCAAAGGAGCAAAGGGGACGTTTTGGGTCAGTTTTGGTTTCTGGCTGAAGGCACACGGCCTGGGACACGGGCGTGTCCCAGGGCGTGTCAAGCGTGTGTCGACACTTAGCCGCGAAGTCGTCGAGTTATTCTCGACGATTCGTCGAGAATGGGCACACGGCCTGCGACACGGGCGTGTCGCAGGGCGTGTCGACCCGTGTCGACACTTAGCCGGGAAATCGTCGAGTTATTCTCGACGATTCGTCGAGAATGGGCACACGGCCTGCGACACGGGCGTGTCGCAGGGCGTGTCGACCCGTGTCGACGAGCGTCAAGGTGAAATCGTCGAGATTCACTCGACGGTCGTCGAGACAAGGCACACGGCCTCGGACACGGGCGTGTCCAAGGCCGTGTCAGCGAGTCGTCGTTCTCCCCTCGACGAAATGTCCCGTGTACACGGCCTGGGGCCCAGGCGTGTCAATGTGACACGGGCAAGGACACGGGCGTGTCCCAGAACCCGTGCAGTGCTCGGGTTGGAAACGGGGGAAAAATCATGGGTACACGGCCGCTACACGGCCGTGTCAGCTGGAACACGGGCGTGTCAGCTAGAACACGGGCGTGTTCGATACCCGTGTGCGTGTTCAGAAGATTCGATTTTGACGGCGAATGCGGCACACGGCCCTGGACACGGGCGTGTGCCAGGCCGTGTTCGGTCCAGATTGGGCATTTCAGCCCCGAATCAAAGCCGCTCGTTTTCTTAGGTTGAGATCCGACGGCTGGGGATGATTCCTGGGAGGATATACACGGGTTTGACTTAAGAAAAATCCACTTTTCATCACTTGATCTCTCTCCAAACCCTTGGAGAAAGAAGAGCCAAGGCTGGAGGAAGAGGAGCTAGATCCGCCATTGGAGGAGCTTCGGAGCTCCGAATCGCAAGCCGACTCCGGATCCACGGAGGCAACGCAAGCGCGGTGATTTCTATCCGATTACATTTCGATGGCGCCAAAGAGGAACGCAAGGGTAACGATCCTCACTTTTGAGCATGATAGCTCTCTTTCTTTGCATAGGAAGCCCCCTCTCGCGAGTTTGCGAAGAGTTGGAGGCATTCCTTCGGGTAGATATGTAAAGTCCCCGTTGTTTAGCGTCCGTATGCGAGAACGGACTTAGGCATTTTGGTTGAAGCCTACCCGGACATGTTAGTCCGGATCGGTGATGTTGCATTGCATAAGGCCGGAGAAGACTCCGTGCTATTTGGTGTTTTCGGGTTTTCTACGCGGTAGATTGCAGCAGGGAGCCTTGGGGACTAACCCAAAGGTGCACCCGGAAAACTGGGCGGACACGAGGTCTTGCCAACTTGGTGGCTTGGAAGCCAACTTGAACATAACGAGGTTATGTGACTTGCGGTAGAATGGGACTCGGTGAAAGTTTGACCCGCGCATATGGCTTAAATTGTCGTTGCGATGTGAGCACGGGTTAGATGGAGCCGTACCCGCTTTATGTCGTCCGGTTAGAGCGACCTAAGGTTACATGGGACTCGCCGTTGGCATAAATGGGGGTCTTCGGTGGTCCATGGCTTAATTTGACGTGACCAATACCATGAAGACAAATTGCTCATAGGAATTGCCGTCCAAGAGGCGGTGGTGAGTCCGGAATGTTCATGGCTTTATTTGACGTAACATCGACCGGTTCACCGAGAATGTGCCCTGAGTGCACGGGACGTGTGGCCGTACGAGCCAACGTCTGTGATGAAATGGCTATGTTTATATGGTTATATTGCTCGCTTAATGAAATGCAGGGAAAGAGCATCGCCGCCCCGAGTTGGGGGCGGGATCGTTATAATTTGGTCAGCATTGCTGACCGTTGCTTTGTTTGCCACCGTGCGGTGGTTTGTTTGCTTGCAGGTGCAGCTGGACCAAGCGGTCAATAGCGGGCTAAAGCCCTTTTTGCGAAGCTGGCCCTCGAAGGCCCGAATGGAAATGTTTTATGTTTTGTTCATGTATGGCCGGCCTGCGTGCCGAGGTTTGGAAATCATGTAAAAGACAAGTGAAACATTTTGTAAGGCCTTAAGGCCGACTTTTGAGTATTTTGTAATAACATTCCTATTATCTTGCTAGTGGACATTCATGCTTGTGCTGGGTTCTTGTTTTGCAACTTTAATAAATTGCTTCCGCTAGAATGCTCTGTGTAGGACGTTGGGATTGGTTGGATGGTTTCCATACGTAACCACCCGGTCTGTCTGTGGTATATGGCGTCGGGCCCCGGCCGGACCTACTGCTATATGCTATGCGACGGATAGGGGTGTTACAATTTGGTATCAGACTACTGGTTTTGGTCGGGCTTGAACTGAATTCGTGGGCGAATTCTTTTTAAGGGGTGGTGAGCACATTGTGTGCGCCATCGTTATAACAGTAAAGTGAACCCATGAATGTCCACTTAGGAATGAAAATACTCGTGTTTGAGGAACCTGCGTGTTCCTATAATTGTTGTTTGCAATGTTATTTGGTCGCTTAACGGTGTTTTGTACCACTATAGGTGACCGGAAGCGGTGTTGGACAGCCTGAATGTCCGGTTTCTGAGGAGCATAGTGCACCCGGTGAGGTGTTTGAGCCTCCTCCTTCGTATGAAACCGTTAGAAGGATTGTAGAAGCGGTGTTCGCTGTGACGGGTGCACAGCTAGGAGGAATTGTACAACCCTGCGCCCCTGCTGTGGCTTCAACGCCGGTGGGCGCGATGCAGCAGATGACCTTTGGTAGACCATTGGGGCAGCAGCTGGTTATGAACTTAGTGCAGGGAGCGCACACGGTTGAGGAATATTTGCAAGCTTTTCTTATGATAAGTCGCTACCCATGCTTTGAGTCGGATAATGAGCAAGCTACAGTCGATAGATTCTATAATGGCCTACGCGCCGAGTTACGAGTCCTACTGCTAGGACCAAAGTTATTGGGGTTCCGAGCCTTGGTGGAATCAGCTAGATCATTGGAGGCAGAGTTGAGGAAGACCCTCCCGATGCCAGCGACCATGGTATCGAACTATACAAACCCCATAAGAGCTGCATCCGGCAGAATGCTGGAGAAAGGGGCTATGAAATCGACTAGTAAAGCTTCTTACACTTGTTATACGTGTGGAAAGAAAGGGCACTTTGCCCGAGACTGTTGGAATGGTGCTCGGAAGGGTAAGAAACCTATGTCAGGAGCAGTCAGGGATGTCAGTGCAAAGGAAACGGCATTCAAAGTGCCGAACACCTCAAAGTCTGGATATCAAAAATGGTATAAGAAGCATAGGACTTCGGGTCCAGCTCCTTCTGGTACTTCTGGGTCGACTACGGGTCAGACCCCGGGCTCATGTTACAACTGTGGGGAGCCGGGGCATTATGCTCGTGAGTGCCTAAAGCCCTGGAGAAAGCCCGTCGTCGTGGCGACAGGTATGGTTTAAAGATAGTTTTGCTTTAAACACTTGTTATGCATATTAGCTTAGAACTACTAGTGTTAAGCCTTGTTATGACTTTCTTTATCTGCGAGAGCACCGTTCGTTTAGGGAGCTTCGCGTTCCTTTATTAGGAATTTTATTGTGCCTTGGAGTACCTCCTTCGATGGAAAGAGATAAATTGGATGTGTTATAGTCCAATGGTGCTCTTTCGGCGAGGGTAGAATTCATTGCTCTTAGTTTGTGGTTTGGGAATTAGGAGTACGATCTGCAAGCGTCGTTACTTCCGTTGGTGGGGTTTGACGTTATATTTGGCATGTACTGACTCTCGGAGCAGCAAGCCTACATAGACTGCGATAGCAAGGAAGTCAACTTGGGAGCAAGTCGTGAGACGACCTTTATGAGCTCGAAGAGGTCGAGCAAGGCGATGATGGCCGCTCTTCAGGTGGTGAAGGCGGTTTGTGCTAGTGTAGAGCTGTTCTGTACACTAGTGGAGGTTGCAAAGCCGAAGCCCGCGTTGGATTGTATTTCAGTGGTATCGGAATACCCTGATCTGTTCCCCGCAGATCTTTCTGGCGCCCCGCCTCAGCGGGAGATAGATTTTAAGAGCGAGCTAGTGCCAGGTGCAAAGCCTGTGTCACGATCTCCGTATCGGCTAACGCCTAAGGTAATGGCGGAGCTGAAAGCGCAACTGCAAGAGTTGTTGGAGCAAGGGTATGCGCGTCCAAGTCCTTCGCTTTGGAGCGCACCGACCCTCTTTATTAAGAAGAAGGATGGAAGGTTGTGGTTGCGTATTAATTATCGGGAAGTCAACAAGTAGACGGAAAAGTGCAAGTACCCAATCCCAAGGATCGATAATCTTTGTGATCAGTTGGTAGGGTCAACGGCGTACTCTAAATAGATAAGGGAGAGTGATATCCCTAAGATGACGTTCAGTACAGGACACGGGCGCTACGAGTTTACGGTCATGCCGTTTGGGCTGACTAATGCGCCGTCAGTATTCATGGATTTTATGAACAGGACGTTCAGGGAGTACTTGGACCGTTTCGTGATCGTCTTCATCGACGATATTTTGGTGTACTCGCAAAGTGAGGAAGATCACTTCAAGCATCTTCACTTGGTGTTGGAGGCGCTAAGGAGAAATCAGTTGTATGCCAAGTTCTCGAAATGCGAGTTTTGGCTATCCGCAGTAGCGTTCCTCGGGCATATAGTGAGTGGAGAGGGTATTACTGTGGATCCGGTGAAGATTGTTGCGATACGGGAGTGGCCTGAGCTTACTACGGTAGCAGAAGTCCGGAGCTTTTTGGGGCTTGCCGGCTATTATAGGCGCTTCGTAGAGAACTTCTCGCGGATAGCGTTACCTCTCACTACTTTGACGAGGAAGGAGCATAAGTTCGTTTGGACGCCGGAGTGCGCGCGAGCTTTTGAGGAACTGAAGTGTCGGTTGACCACGGCGCCTGTGCTGAGTTCGCCATGTGGAACCGAAGGCTATGAGATATATAGCGATGCTTCGGGCAGCGTTTTGGGTTGCGCGCTACTGCAACACGGAAGCGTAATAGCGTATGGACGTGAGTTTTGCCTCGAAGCTATGGAGGCATAATTCTATACGGTGTGAAAGTGGATCTCTCTACGCCGGTCGCAAGAGCGTGAAGCATCTGGTTGATCAGAAGGATCCGAATATACGACAGCGTAGATGGATGGAGTTCTTGGGAGACTATACATTCAAGATCCACTACGCGCCTGATAAAGGGAATGCGGTTGCGGACGCGCTGAGTCGCCGAGCCCCAGCTCAAGCAAATTGGCTATCAGTGCGTGATGAGCGGTTGGTGCAGGAGCTGGAGGCGTTGGAGATTGTTTGTGTGGATAGACAATCTAGTGCTGAAGCAGTGCTGAATTGGACTGAAGTCCAATATGACCTGGCTGATCGGATTCGGCAGGCTTTGGATATGGATGCTCATATGAAGCAGTTCATGATAGAGACTCTGGATGGGTCAAATTCCCAATTCGTTGTGGAGGACGGATTGTTGTGGAAAGACGGTCGGTTGTGCGTCCCAAGTGTGGGCAGTTTACGGGCGGAGTTGTTGTACGAGGCGCACCATACCAAGTACTCGATTCGCCCGGGGAGCACGAAGATGTACCGTGATGTTAAGAAACTATTTTGGTGGCCGGGTTTGAAAAAGGATGTGGCGCTATATGTAGCGAAGTGCCAAACTTGCGCCTTGGTAAAGGCGGAGTGCCAAAAGCCGGGAGGATTTCTTAAGTCCTTGCCTATTCCGGAGTGGAAATTCGACGACATCTCTATGGACTTTGTGCATGGTTTGCCAAGGTCGCAGAAGGGGAACGACGCCATTTGGGTGGTGGTCGATCGATTAACAAAGGTGTCGCATTTTATTCCGCATAGGAAGGATGATCCGGTGGAGAAGCTGGCGAAGCTTTATGTGGATAATATAGTGCGGATTCATGGTGTGCCCCGCAGCATCGTGAGTGACCGAGATGGGCGGTTCACGTCCAATGATAGGAGGCTGGTGCAGCAAATGTTGGGAACAAAGCTGAAGTTTAGCACAGCCTTCCATCCGCAAACGGATGGGCAGACCGAGAGGGTCAATAGAACGATGGAAGACATGCTTCGCATGTGTGTCTTGGACTTCGGAAAGCAGTGGCAGGACCACCTTTATTTGGTGGAGTTCGCATATAACAACAGCTACCAAGCAAGTATTCAGATGGCGCCTTTCGAGGCCCTTTATGGTAAACGATGTCGCACGCCGTTGTCTTGGTTAGAAACGGGCGAGTCGAAGTTGTATAAGCGATCGGAAGTGGAGGATGCTACTTCGTTGGTGAGAACCATTCGGGAGAGGTTGCTTATCGCTCAGGACCGACAAGCAAAGTACTATAATGCCAAGCACAGGAACGTGGAGTTCGCTGTGGGCGATTATGTATACTTGAAGATCAAGCCGTTCAAGGGTGTCTCGCGGGTGCGGCGATTGAAAAAGCTAAGCCCGAGGTACCTTGGACCGTTCGAGGTTCTGGAGCGAGTAGGAGAAGCGGCCTATCGGCTGAAGCTTTCAGTGGAGCTAAGTGGTTTACATGATGTATTCCATATTTCGGTGCTTCGGAAGGCGGTGCAAGAGCCTACGCAAGTGATCGCGGCCAATCTAGTGCCGGTGGATAGTGGGCTAACGACTAAAGTCAAGCCCGTGCGGATTGAGGACTCGGAGGTCAAGCGGCTACGCAATAAAGAGATCAGGATGGTCAATGTCCGGTGGGACAATTGCGGTCGTGAGGAGCTCTCGTGGGAGCGAGAGCAGACGATGCTTGACGAATATCCGGAGTTGTTCCGCTCAGGTACAAGTTTTAGTTTTGTACATGTTTTTCCCTTTATGTAATTTCGTGGGCGAAATTCTTTTAAGAGGGGTAGAGTTGTAACGCCCCGAAACTCAAAGGAGCAAAGGGGGACGTTTTGGGTCAGTTTTGGTTTCTGGCTGAAGGCACACGGCCTGGGACACGGGCGTGTCCCAGGGCGTGTCAAGCGTGTGTCGACACTTAGCCGCGAAGTCGTCGAGTTATTCTCGACGATTCGTCGAGAATGGGCACACGGCCTGCGACACGGGCGTGTCGCAGGGCGTGTCGACCCGTGTCGACACTTAGCCGGGAAATCGTCGAGTTATTCTCGACGATTCGTCGAGAATGGGCACACGGCCTGCGACACGGGCGTGTCGCAGGGCGTGTCGACCCGTGTCGATGAGCGTCAAGGTGAAATCGTCGAGATTCACTCGACGGTCGTCGAGACAAGGCACACGGCCTCGGACACGGGCGTGTCCAAGGCCGTGTCAGCGAGTCGTCGTTCTCCCCTCGACGAAATGTCCCGTGTACACGGCCTGGGGGCCCAGGCGTGTCAATGTGACACGGGCAAGGACACGGGCGTGTCCCAGAACCCGTGCAGTGCTCGGGTTGGAAACGGGGGAAAAATCATGGGTACACGGCCGGCTACACGGCCGTGTCAGCTGGAACACGGGCGTGTCAGCTAGAACACGGGCGTGTTCGATACCCGTGTGCGTGTTCAGAAGATTCGATTTTGACGGCGAATGCGGCACACGGCCCTGGACACGGGCGTGTGCCAGGCCGTGTTCGGTCCAGATTGGGCATTTCAGCCCCGAATCAAAGCCGCTCGTTTTCTTAGGTTGAGATCTGACGGCTGGGGATGATTCCTGGAGGATATACACGGGTTTGACTTAAGAAAAATCCACTTTTCATCACTTGATCTCTCTCCAAACCCTTGGAGAAAGAAGAGCCAAGGCTGGAGGAAGAGGAGCTAGATCCGCCATTGGAGGAGCTTCGGAGCTCCGAATCGCAAGCCGACTCCGGATCCACGGAGGCAACGCAAGCGCGGTGATTTCTATCCGATTACATTTCGATGGCGCCAAAGAGGAACGCAAGGGTAACGATCCTCACTTTTGAGCATGATAGCTCTCTTTCTTTGCATAGGAAGCCCCCTCTCGCGAGTTTGCGAAGAGTTGGAGGCATTCCTTCGGGTAGATATGTAAAGTCCCCGTTGTTTAGCGTCCGTATGCGAGAACGGACTTAGGCATTTTGGTTGAAGCCTACCCGGACATGTTAGTCCGGATCGGTGATGTTGCATTGCATAAGGCCGGAGAAGACTCCGTGCTATTTGGTGTTTTCGGGTTTTCTACGCGGTAGATTGCAGCAGGGAGCCTTGGGGACTAACCCAAAGGTGCACCCGGAAAACTGGGCGGACACGAGGTCTTGCCAACTTGGTGGCTTGGAAGCCAACTTGAACATAACGAGGTTATGTGACTTGCGGTAGAATGGGACTCGGTGAAAGTTTGACCCGCGCATATGGCTTAAATTGTCGTTGCGATGTGAGCACGGGTTAGATGGAGCCGTACCCGCTTTATGTCGTCCGGTTAGAGCGACCTAAGGTTACATGGGACTCGTCGTTGGCATAAATGGGGGTCTTCGGTGGTCCATGGCTTAATTTGACGTGACCAATACCATGAAGACAAATTGCTCATAGGAATTGCCGTCCAAGAGGCGGTGGTGAGTCCGGAATGTTCATGGCTTTATTTGACGTAACATCGACCGGTTCACCGAGAATGTGCCCTGAGTGCACGGGACGTGTGGCCGTACGAGCCAACGTCTGTGATGAAATGGCTATGTTTATATGGTTATATTGCTCGCTTAATGAAATGCAGGGAAAGAGCATCGCCGCCCCGAGTTGGGGGCGGGATCGTTATAATTTGGTCAGCATTGCTGACCGTTGCTTTGTTTGCCACCGTGCGGTGGTTTGTTTGCTTGCAGGTGCAGCTGGACCAAGCGGTCAATAGCGGGCTAAAGCCCTTTTTGCGAAGCTGGCCCTCGAAGGCCCGAATGGAAATGTTTTATGTTTTGTTCATGTATGGCCGGCCTGCGTGCCGAGGTTTGGAAATCATGTAAAAGACAAGTGAAACATTTTGTAAGGCCTTAATGCCGACTTTTGAGTATTTTGTAATAACATTCCTATTATCTTGCTAGTGGACATTCATGCTTGTGCTGGGTTCTTGTTTTGCAACTTTAATAAATTGCTTCCGCTAGAATGCTCTGTGTAGGACGTTGGGATTGGTTGGATGGTTTCCATACGTAACCACCCGGTCTGTCTGTGGTATATGGCGTCGGGCCCCGGCCGGACCTACTGCTATATGCTATGCGACGGATAGGGGGTGTTACATGCCGGAGCTCTGGTTGGAGGAGGAGTTGTGCACGGGGAACAGACGTCGACGGCGACACCACACGTGAAAGCTCCAACGCCATGGACGCCGAGCAGATGTGAGAAGCTCCTCCGCCATGGACGCTTGGTGAAAGCCCCCCCCCCCCCCCCCCCCCCCCCCCGTCTCCTCCTCCACCGCCATAGACGACGCCGGCGAGACGACCTAGGAGAAGAACCCCCCCCCCCCCCCCCCCCCCATCTCATCGTGCAGCACGAGGAACAGTCTGCCATGGGCGAAGTTATTGTCCGGGACAGGTGATAAGTTTGATTTTTTTATTAATTATTTTATAATAATAATAATAATAAATTAATATGATTATTTTATTATAATAAATGTAATTGAAATTTATAATAAATTAATGGTTTTATTAGTATCCGATTAGTAAAATTATTAATAAATTAAATTTATAATAAATATTAATTTTAATACTTTATAATTAATGTAATTGAAATTTTTTTGATTATTAAATATAACAGAAACGCCACCGCTGTTTTACCAAACTGTTTCTCCATTCTGAACAGCTCTGTCACCGCCGTTTTACCAAATTGTTTTGTCATTTTGAACAGCTCTATTCCAACAGCTCTATTTCCACAACTCCATTCCCACAGCTCCTTTTGTCACAGTCACCGCTGAAACAAACTGACCCTGGGGTACCTAAGTTTGGATAAAACGCCGTCAAAGAGAGGACTCCGAATGAATCCGTGCCAGATAGGCAAGAAATCTCAATTTGACAGCAAAAAAGTAGAGGCCTTTTTTGAATTATGGCTAGTACTAAATTCTTCTTCCCGGAACATTAGGCTTTAAAAAACAGTGAAAAGCAACAAACATGAGAGCAGGGTGAGGGCCAAAAAGTCATTTGTATTCATGTAATCAATTTTGTATCCTTTTGGTGTGGAATATTTCACCAATTCTTGGCCCCATCCTCATTTCTAGCCAAATACGCTTCATATTTAATTAATGTCATCAAGCTCATTCATGAATCATGATGATTATTGATGATAATTGGTATCCAATAAACTTTATATTTTGATTAAACTTTTTAAAATTTTATTATAAAATAAATAGTAAGAAAGTTATAGTGAAATATATAAAATAAAATTATAAAAGTAGAGAAAATAAACTAAATTATGTTCAAAAAGGAGATCGTTACCCTTGAAGATCGCTTCGGCGCCATGAAGTAGCCAGATGGAAGTCACCGCCTCGGCTTTGCCTTCACAAATCCGCTCTCGGATCTTCGTTCCGCACTCCACAGCTCCTCCAGCAGCTGACTTTCCTTCCTTCTCTCCTTCCCTTGCTCTCCCTTTCTCTTTCTCTCTCTTGAAATGAGATTGAGAAGAAGGAGATGAAGAGGAGGGCTTATATCCACATATCCTCGGCCTTGACCCACCTGGAAGCAGCCTAGCCTTTGGATCTAGGATAAGGGAATCGAACGGCTCAGAATTGTCCAGAAAAGCCTTAACACGGCCTGACACGCCCTGTGACACGACCGTGTCACAGGCCGTGTCACTTAAGCGGCAGTCAACCGACTCCAATCCACCCAGTACACGGTCGTGTGACACGCCCGTGTCACACCCTACACGCCCGTGTTGACCACCCGTGTACTTCACTCGGCAACATCTCAAATTTACCCGAGAGACACACGGCCCTGGGACACGCCCGGCCCGGGACACGGCCGTGTCCTAGGCCCTGTACACCTTACTCGACGATCGTCAAGCATAGTTCGTCGAACAGGGGGACACGCCTACTGACACGCTCGTGTCAGATATGTCACGCCCGTGTCACCTGGCGTGTTCCCTCCGTCGACCCACTTTCGTCAATTCCACACTCAACTGCTCAACCTAAACATGACACGCTCTGGGACATGCCCGTGTCCCAGCCGTGTCAACCAAGCCTGAACCCAAATTAGCTCTGGGGGTGTTACAGATGGCCTAGCAAGTATTGGCTCCATTTCGCAACAGCTGCGGTGACAGCATATAATTCGGGTATGTATGTTGACTTTCTTTGCATAAGGGGTGAGAGCTTCTTACTATAGTATGCGATGGTGCCCGTGTTTTGCTTAAGAACCGCTCCAATTCCTGTGCCGGAAGCATCCGTTTCTAACATAAATGGTTGTTTAAAATCTGGCAAGATGAGTATGGGGGAGGAAATCAGTTTGTCTCGTAATTGACTAAAGGCCTCTTGGGTGGTATTGTTCCAACGAAATGAATTTTTTTTAACAGTTCAGTTAACGGGAATGCAATCTTGGCGTAGTCTCAGATGAATTTTCGATAATATCCCGTCAATTCTAAAAATGCGCGGATGTGTTTTTAGTTAGAGGGTGTGGGGAACTGTTTAATCGATTTGATGTTACCATCGTTAGGGGTAACCCTACCATTGTGGATGATATGCCCAAGGAATTCGACTTTGGTGGTAAAAACGTGCATTTAGGGAGTTTGACAAATAGTGTGTTATTCTCGAGTGTTTCTAAGGTGATTCAGAGATGTTCGAGATGTTCCGCCTCGGTGGTACTATATACGAGAATATCGTCAAAAAAATACCACGAGGAATTTCCGTAAGAAGGGTTGGAAAATGGTGTTCATGAGTGCTTCGAATGTGGAGGGGGCGTTAGTTAGCCCAAAAGGCATAACGAGAAACTCATAGTGCCCTTGGTGGGTTCAGAAGGCGGTTTTGTGAATGTCATGTTCGTGCATCCGAATTTGATGATAGCCGGAGCGGAGGTCTAATTTGGAAAAGAAACAAGTGGAGCATAACTCGTCTAAGAGTTCATCGATGGTGGGGATGGGGAATTTGTCTTTTATTGTAATTTTATTGAGCGCCCGGTAATCAACGCAGAACCTCCACGTGCCATCTTTTTTTTACTAGGAGAACAGGTGAGCTGAATACGGAAGTACTGGGTCGGATGTGCCTGTGAGTGAGCATCTCGGAAACTAATCTCTCTATTTCATTTTTTATGGTGGTATGGATATCGGAAAGGGCGCAGATTTGGTGCTATTGCATCCTTGGTTAGAGTGATCCTATGGTCAACATCACGTGGGGGTGGAAGTGTGACGGGTTCTTGAAACAAGGAGGTAAATGATGTGAGCAGCTTCTTAAAGGGCGGTGGTACCTGTTTTTCTATGTTGCTTAATGTTTGTGGGGGGTGAACTTATTGAATTTGCCTTGGCAAGCAAGAGACACGTCGCAGATGGCTTGATTGCAATCATTCGCATCAATTGCGATGATGAGACCTGACTGGGTGGCGAGGTGTTGCGATGACCCACCAAGGTGACTTGGCCGTGTGTGCCAGAATAAGATAAGGTAAACTTATCATAGTCCATTGTGACCGGTCCATGTGTCCGGAGCTAGCTTTGCCCCAAGATGAGATCCGTGCCTTCGATATCGAGGACGTACAAGTGGACTGTAAAGTGAGCGGTTTGAATGAGCAATTGTGTGTCCTTGCACTTGCCTTGACATGATTCAGTGGATCCATTACCCATAAACACTGGGAACTTCTTAACCGTTAGGATTGGAAGCTTGAGGAAATGTGCCATTCGAGGGGTTATAAAATTGTGGGTACTACCGCTATCAATAAATAATTGTAACGGGTTGTTGTTGATGTAGTCGGTCATGCGCATCCCGTGATCGGGAAGGGCACCGATCAACGTTTGTAGACAGATCATCGGTGGTGGGGATTCATCATCGGGTGGAGGGTCGCTCGGATTGATTTCGTCTAAGTCCTCGGGTTCCTCTGTGTCAACTAGGTAAAGCAAAGCCCCTCGCCCCTTACATCTATGCCCCGTGTGGAACCGTTTGCCGCAATTATAACATAATCCTTTGTCACGCCTAGCTTGTAGTTCAGCTGGCGTGAGGCATTTGAGAGGGGGGCACTTGGGTTTGAAGGTATTTGGTGGCCGAATGGGGTCCCTTGTGAGGGGGGGGGGGGGGGGGGGGGTTGGGAAACGTGGGGGTGCGGTTTTTAAAATTTAAGTTATGTTGGTCCTCATACATACGTGCGATGGCATAAGCTTCATGAATCTCGATTGGTCGCGCAATTTGGACCGGTCCACGAATGTGTTCTTTAAGTCCCGAGACCCACATATCGGAGATGAATTCTGGGTGTAGTCCCGGAACCTTTGTCATTAGTTCTTCAAATTCAGTTTTATAGTTGAGGACCGTGGTGGTTTGGTGTAGTTTGGTTAGTAGGTCGGCTGGTTTAACATAAAGTGATGGTCCAAATCTTTTTTTAAGTGCGTCGACAAATAACGGAAAAGTTAACGCGGGATGATTTTAAGTGTCGCTTGATACCATTTTGAGGCCGGTTTATCTAACTGGAAGGAGACAATTAATAAATAGTCTTGAGTGCATATACCATTATATTCAAAATACTGGCGCAAGTCATACAACCAATCCGTGGTATCACCATCGGAAAATCGGGGGCAAGGAATCTCATAATTACCAGGTGTTCAGAAATTACCTGGGTTTTGTTGCCGAATGGGGGTGACCCAAGAATGTCGTTTGAAGATTGTGCGGGGTAACTTTCTGGAGCGAATCCCCGCGGGTTCCTGTCCGGCGATGGCCGATGAATGGGATTTTCGTCCAGGCTGGGTCCCTTGCCAAGAGCTTTCTGAAGGTTCGTGAATTGTTGTAGCAGATCTTGCTTCAGCGTGGTGATCTGGGTGGCGAGTTGGTCGGCCGCCTCTTCCTTCGAAGCCAGGATTTGACAGGCTAGGAGGTGTTCTTTGGACTGAAATTCCATGGTAAATTGCTGTTGAAGCTGCTGCGTGTGTTGGGCCAATTCCTCGATCAATCGTCGGTGCATGTCTTTCATCTAGGTTGCACGAGTGGTTTGTTCGGCCAGTAGGGCCGCTTTGACGTCGGAGATGGAGCGTAGTCCGTCGCCCATCGCAAAAGCGGGATCACTGTCTCTCAACGAGAGCACCAAATTGATACGATCCCGCCTAAGGAGTTGTTGTAGGTGATTTGGCGATGCTGCGTGGGTTGGTTGGGTGGTGTTATATAACGGAGAAGAATGCCAAGGAGGGGGCGGGGTAGAGAAAGTGGAACGGGAGAAAGGGGAAGATGAACAGTAAAAGACAGATAATTATATTAATGCCTGAAAACAACGGTACAGTGGAGGGGGGTAAATATAGGCGGAATTATATCTGTTACATAGTCCGTTACAGAAATAAAAGAGACAAAATAGATCTGGGCGGTTGATCATATCTAATGGCTGGAAGAGTGCTTCAATAAGACCTGATCAATGATGAATCCTGATCGTTGGATCGCTTGATGAAGTTTACTGCTAAGGGCTTGACAAAATCGCGGCTGATTTCTTCTTCGTCTTTGCCGCCGTTCATCGGGAACTCTGAGACCGCCGGGATCCTAACAGACCACCTCTTGATCAGGACGCCGATGAACTGCATTGTTTCCTCTTCCTATCGTCAATGGTGAAGAGATCTAGAGCCAAATCTCTAGATTCACGCCTTGTTCACAGTGTTTGGCCGGGTAAATTTTATGTTATCAAAATAAGCTCTTAATAGGAGGCAGAATTTTTGGTTCCGGGTTTCCGGATGGAACCGGAACCAATAGAAAGCGTGAATGCATGAGCCCCGCGCAAAAATGTATGTCAGACTCCCAAAATGTATGGACCCCACATGCCTTTTAACGGCAGATCCGAGCTCCCGGATCCAGATTTCGAACTGGGAGTCGGACCCAATAATTTCCCTAATAGGAGAGACTCAACATTTGGAGTTACCAAAACTTAATGGGGCAATAAATCCCATTAAAACTCCAAAATCAATTAAAATATGAAACCCCGTGAAATTAATTAAATTTCATGATTATGCCAAAATTTCGTGTCAAGGGTGAGACTGAGCTCGCGACTGAATTTGTGAGACGGTCGAGCCCACCTATCACAGGCTTCGACCATTCGCGCGACTAAATTAACGTGCGCTCGTGAGAGTCCGAATAGACCAAATATTCGTGTATGACCTCACTGGAACATCTCGATGAATCGTGTCCACCTAAACAGGTAATTTTCAACATTCTCCCACTTGAACTTATATTTATCGTAATTTATGATAATCTTTACTAAACTTAAGGGTACCAATTAACGAACGCGGTATTGAGTCCACTCTCACGTCAATCCTTTCCAACCAAATCTTTCACTTTGAATCATGACGACAATCACATCATTGAGCGACACGGGACCTTCCATGATCACAGTAGCTTACAAATCTAATCGACGTGGACAAAGCGCGGTTACAAAAAAATGAACAACACACTGAAAATTGTGCATGAATGTTGTTCACATTTGACGGTCAACCAAACTTCTCAAATGAATGCACTAGACCATGTTGTGAGAAGTTCTTAAGTGTTCGAAAGAACAAGTATAACTAACCTTAAAGTTCCAAAATCCATGTGTCAAAAGACATACCACAGGTCATAATCTAAATGAAGTGTCCTAAGCATTATGCTCTGACTGACACAAGTCATGAGACTTTGTATGAATTGTGACGTATCATATAAATTCAACAAATATCAAAACTTAATGGTATTCCTGAATGAATATTCTTCAATTATTAATGAATTAGATAAAATGCAATATAAATGATAGATAACTAGATTTGAGTTTCATGTAGCCTCTCACTAATCTAGTACATCGATTAACTCTTTAAGCATCATATTAATACCATGTTTTTGAAATACGTTAGGGCGAATTCTCTTAGTAAGTGGATCAACCAACATGTCATATGTCCCTAAATGCTCTACTAAAATGTCACCCTTCTTAACCAATTCCTTAACGGTCAAGAATTTAATTCACATATGTTTGGACTCTATGATACTTTTATTATTCATCGAGAACATGAATGCAAAGACATTATCACAGTACATCTGGATGAGTTCAGCTATTGAATCGACAACCTTCAACTCTGTAATGAAATCCTTAAGTCATACTGCGTGAGTGGAAGCTCCAAAAAAAGCTACAAACTCTACATGCATTGTGGATGAAGTGATGAGTGTCTGTTTGACACTCTTTCATGGAATGGTCTCACCAGCAAACTTAAAGATATAACCTGAAGTAAACTTTCTTTCATCCTAACACCTGACAAAATCAGAGTCCGTATACCCCACTAACTCAAGGTTTTGAACTCTATGGTAGACCAACTTAACATTCTTAGTTCCCTTCAAATACCTTAAGACTTTCTTGGCAGCCACCCAATGATCAGGTCCTGGGTTCGACTGATATCTGCCTAAAAGTCCTACTGCAAAGACAATGTACGGTCTGGTACATACTTGGGCATAAATTAAACTTCCTACTGCACTAGCGTAAGATATATCCTCCATATGCTCTCTCTATATCGTTCTTGGGGCATTGTGATAAACTAAGTTTATCACCCTTAAGCACAGGTACATCACCAGGCTTACAACCAAGCATACTAAATCTCTCAAGTACACGCTCGATGTAGGCTTTTTGAGAGAGCGCTAATGTATGATGAGATCGGTTCCTAATGATCTCAATTCCTAGAACGAAGGATGTTTCTCCAAGATCTTTCATATCGAAGTATTTTGATAGAAACTGCTTAGATTCATGCAATAGTGTCAAATCACTACTCGCAAGTAGGATGTCCTCTACATACAGAATTAAGAAGATGAATATGCTCCCACTGATCTTGAGATATATACAGCACTCCACCTTATTTTCTACAAAATCAAAAGAAGTAACTACCTCATCGATTTTCAGATACCACTCTCTAGAGGCTTGCTTTAGACCATATAGGGATTTGTTAAGCTTGTACACAAGTTGTTCGAAATGACCGGATTTGAATCCCTCAGATTGCACCATATAGACCTCTTCGGTAAGATTGTCATTCAGGAATGCGGTCTTTACATCCATCTGGTGTAGCTTCAAATCATAATGAGCTACTAATGTCATAATCACTCTGAAAGAGTCTTTAAAGGAAACATGAGAAAATGTTTCGTGATAATCGATTTTTTCTCTCTGTGTAAACCCCTTGACTACCAGTCTGGCCTTAACCATCCGACCTTTCCCTTAAAGTCTTTCTTGGTCTTAAACATCCATTTAGAACCAATGGGTTTACAGCCACTGGCGGACCCAAGAGGCGGCACACCCGGGCAAGTGCCCGGGTCAAATTTCAGGGAAAAAAAGTAAATTATAGCTTCTATTCTGCCAAACTATAGGTTGTTTTGCTTATTATTTTAATTTTAAAAGTCAAAAAGTATTAAATTAACTCAAAAGCTTATGTCCTTTTATGTAAGTTTTCACTCTTGTCAATGTCAGTCTTATCTTCTAGGCATGCTATAATTACTTCTAAGCAGGCTATAGCTGATTAACATGCAAAAACTTTTTATTATCGAAGATTTTTTAATTAAATAAGCAGAAAGGAACAAATTTTTTTATTTTCTTCCCACCTGAATGTTGAAATATTATTCGTAGTAATTAATTTTTTTTCTATGTAAGTACTTTTTTGCAGTTAATTTTGTTATATGCAAATACTTCCTACACCGCTTACCGCTTTCCGGCGCTTCCTCTTTGCCTTTCAACTAATTTTTATTTTATGAAAATATTTTTTTTGCAATAAACTTTTATTATATAATTATTGTATTTAATTTTGTCAATGGTTTGACATTCAATTGTTGTTGTGGTTTTGTGAGTTGTAATGGAGGTAGAAGTTTTTTATAAAATCAGTAGCAAAAAAATTCGAATGTAAGAGGACTCAAATCAAGTTTAACTTAGAGAACTTACCCACAGATTCAGGTTTGCGACAACAGATATTAAGTTAAGAGGTCACAGAAAGTTGTCTGGTAATAATATGTACTTTGATTATTAATATTATTCTATACTTTATGTAACTGATATTATTTTAGGTAACCATTAATAAGGAAAAGTTGTATTAATCGCATATATTTATATTTTTTGCTGTTTACTTTTAATTTTTTGCATTTGAAATATTAATTTTAATAATTTTCAATTAAAAATATCAAAATTTTATATTCTTTACTTGGTGCCTGGGTCGAATAAAAATCCTGGATCCGCCACTGCTTACAGCCTTGAGCTAACTCAACCAACTCCCAAACCTTATTCAGCTTCATAGACTATATTTCGCCTTTTATCGCATCCCACCACAGATCAACTTGAGGTCCAAACACAGCTTCATTAAATATCACTGAGTCAACCACTTAACCGATGTCATAATCACTATCTCTTAAATAGACTTTATAGTCCGAGGAAATTGCAGGCCTTCTCTTCCTAATCGATCATCCAGCGAGTGGATGAACCTCCTAAACATGAGGAGGAACCTCAACTAGAATTGGTGGTAAGACCACTTCTACATCCTCCACTTATTTCGTCACAGGTCTAGGCACTGCAGGATCTCCTACCGAGGGCACAGATTAATTAATGGTCACAACTTCCTCGTCTTCACTAATAGGGAGAGAGCAACTAGGTTCGTCAGCGACATCTCATTCTAAAAATTTAGCTGTTTGTGACTCCATAATTATGGGTTCTCCTAAAGGTAAATAGAACTTAAATCTCTTAGAGTGATCTTGATAGCCTATGAAATAGCAACGACAAGACCTGGGGGCTATCTTACTCTCTGATGAGTTGTATAAACAGACTTTTGCAGGACAACCCCAGGCATACAAATGATTAAGGTTGGGTCATCTACAAGTCCATAACTCAAATAGAGTTTTAGGTACTGACTTAAACGAGACTCTATTGAGAATGCACATTGTAGTCTTAAGTGCCTCACCCTATAAAATTTCAGGAACATTCATTCTACTCATCATGCTCCTCATCATTTCCTAAAGGGTGCGATTATACCTTTCAACAACACCATTTTGCTTAGGACTACCCGGCATGAAGTACTGGACAACAATGTTGCAGCTTTCCAAGTATCTGATAAACAGACATTTATTTTGCGCGAAGGCATCATGTCTACAAAAATACTCATTACCTCTGTCAGACTTAACAACGTTGATGACTTTTTCTATTTGCTTTTCAACTTCGGTCTTGAAAATCTTGAACTTTTCAAGAGATTCAGACTTTTTCTTAATTAAGCATAAATAACCGAAACAAGAGTAGTCATCAATGAATGTATTGAAGTAGGTGTTCCTACATAGGGTAGTGGAATAAGGACCATTGATGTCTGTATGAATAACCTGTAATAAGCATGAACTACGAGTTGAGCCTTTAGTTTTAATTTTGGTCATCTTACCTCTACAATAGTCCACACATGTCTCTAAGTCACCGAAGTGTAGAGTAGGAAGAATATTTTTCTTAATTAATCTTTCTACCATTTTCATAGAGATATGACCTAACCTTTTATGTCATAGCATGAAAGACTGTTCCTCAATGAGAGATCTTTTAGTAGTAATATTTTCTACATTATATGATGTGACATAATAATTAATAGGTGCAAAACATATTCTATATAAACCACTAGATGAAGAACATTGGCCAATAAATCGTGATTCGTAAAATAACTTAATCAAACCACTAGAAATATTAAAATCATAATTAAGTTTATCTAATACAGAAATAGAAATTTTGCACTCACCCTTGATTGGCCTCCTCCTTTTGATAAACCCCTGCAGTGTGTAAGCAACACGATCAGTTGCTCCACTATCGAGCCACCAAGAACTTAATGAAGCTTCAATTAAATTGGATTCAAAAAGGACTAGAGCTAAAGGCTTACCTTTAGGTGAAAATCCACGCGTCTCCATCCAAGACTTAAACTTCAGACACTCGTGCTTCACCTGCCCCTTATTTTTGCAAAAGAAGCGGTTAAGAGACTTCTTTCCACTAGTGTCCTTGCTCCCTAAAACTTGTCCATCCTGAGGCTTAAAACGAGCTTTGAACTTCTTCTGCTTCTTAAATGTGGATTTGACAACGAGCAAAGCAGTGTTCGTCTTCTCTTTCGTCAGTTTCTCATCCTCAGCAACGTAGAAAGTGATGAGATCATTTATCTTTCACGCCTCATCTTGGGAACTATATATAGTCTTTAGAATGCTGAATTCCGCAGGAAGGGTATTTAGTGTCTGATGCACTATCACAGCTTCTGGGAGAGTGATCTTCATCTCCTGCAGCTTGGTCTGGTAATAGACCATATTCAGTATATAATCACGGGCTCCGCCTCCTCCCAAATACCTCAAAGAGAAGTAGTCCTAAATTAGAGTCTCAATCTCAGTATTGGAAGACACCTTATATCTCTGCCTAATGACAGTCAGAAAATCCCTAGCGACGGTCATGTCTGGAAGACCACTTAGCAGGTGCTCCAGAATAGAACGCTTCATAGTCAACAAGCAGATCTTGTTAGACTTATTCCATATACTATAGGAATCTATCTCAGCTTGAGTGCTGGTTATTGTGAGAGCCGCAGACTGGTCGGTACACATGGACATCTCAATATCCGTTATCTCAAGACCAAACATGATGTCAGATTTTCACTTCTTAAAGTTAGATCCAGTGAGTTTCTCAATGGTCGCCACATTATTATGCACTATAAAGGTGACTGAAAAGAGGGAGAAGAAAAATTAGAGACAAATAGGACAATAGTGGTTATAAAACCCTAAAAAGCATACTAGGTAGAGAATCCAGACGCGTCAACACGTAACACATTTGGTCAGACTACGCGCCACACAATTAGTGATTTTCCACACAAGAACGAGCAACAATTATGCTTTAACTTTTCGCAAATCTACCACCTTTGGGTGAATAGATTAATAGAGCCTTGCACCACCGTCCAAATGTCTGTGTGTATCCATCTGAACCAATTGTGTAAACACCACCTTTGGATGAATGATTGTGCACTAGTCTCAGAGAACTCCTTAAAACATGTGAAACCGTGATCTCACAAACGGACTCGAAAAGGCCACTTTGGCGGTTGCAATTCTTATCAATCCACGAGACTCTTTCATACCAGGATATCTGAATATTACCCTAGATTAATATCGTGTTTATTTTCCTTAATAATGTATGGGCTCTTAATCGTCTGAATAAAACACGAGGCTTTTGTCGAGGATTGAATAATGAAGACACTTTGAGTTTCAATTCTAAATTGCATTTCTCTCAAAATACGTAATGGGTTTTTGAATATTGTGTTCTTTAATTGAATTAAGTAGAAAATAATTTACTCAAAATTATGATGGAGACTAATAGATTTAGGTTAACCTCCCTCTGATAGCAACTGTTAAAAAAATTAGGAGTGTGCATCGCTATGGCGAATAAGTGTTTCTTGAAATTATACTGAATGTAACAATGCAAATACCTATAGAATCATTTTAACTAAACACTACCACTCTCTAATTGGAGTTTATACAAAAATTATTTCTCCTAAAACAATAAGAATACACAATTAAACAAACTCGAATGAAACAACAAATCTACTGAAGTGCGAAAGTTAGATTATACCGTTCTTGGATTCTTGCTCATTTTTCATGATCGTGAAAATGCGCAACAATTGCGACGTGTTGCTCCTTATGAATTCTGCGGCGTTAGCAAATCCTGTTGGTGTACAAAGCTATCTGCAATTTTGTATCTCTATTGCAACAATATTTATTAGCACCAAATATGTCTGTAGATCTATCACACTCAATCAAAAACAAGAAATCAAGAATGGACTAAACATCTAGATCCAATACTGAGAGATCAAATTTAATTAATGGAGTTATCAATACCAGCACCTGATATTTTAATCGCAGTCAACATCAACAATGGTGTGATCTAGATGATCACTTCTTCCAAAAACATGAACAGAGGATGTTTGATGTGCATGTTTTTTCCCAAAATAATTTATGGATGACAACTTGTAGGATCACCAAAGTAGAGCCCTAGAGATACGCCTCTTCTACTGGAGCCAATCAAGAGAAGCGCGTCTCCTTTGGCCTTCAACTTCTCAAGAACTTCTCTTCCCATCCAAAAATTTAAACAGGAGGAAGATCCAAGGTAAGATCAACCATCTTGTTTGTTTGATCTAACAGAGACCGCAGGGCCTTCTTTTTTGTTGAGACATTTGGGTCTAGGAGCCTGGTATGGGACAATTAGTCAACGACTCTGGCCCGGTTGATATTACCAAATGTTAATGATTCACGGTTTCGAGCTGTTTTGTGCTCAGTTTGCTTCTTATATCAGTCTATGTTTTTCATGCTAATACTTGTAGATTTTGTCGAGGCTTGGCTTCGTTCCGCACTTGGTGCATTTATTTAATTCACTCCTTTTTTACAGAATTTTACTGTACTTGTATTTGTTTGACTAATCAGCTGTGGTTTTTAGCATTTCTTTTACTCGGGTTTGGTAAACTCTTCCTTGGCTTATTACCTGATTGTTTTCCTTTGCCACTTGTATTTTTCTTGTTGAGGTGTTCTTCTTTTGAATGCCTCATGTTCAGGGCAGTAACCGACTGAGCGGCTAAGTTTGGGATCTTGCTAGTGGACTGCTTGTTGCAGAAGTTTTCCTCACCCTTGCGAGGTAGTTTCTTGGGATCTTTACTTTAGTACAGACATACATACCTTCAGTGGGTTCGTGTCAGACTGTTGACGCCCACTGATGGTTTTTTTTGAATTGTTAAGTACTTTGCTAAGCTGCTGAGTTGCCTTTTTCTGTGGTTGTTTATACTTGCTCTCTGAGAAGGCTTCATGTTAGGTTGCACTGTTAGGTATTTTTAAATATAAAAACTACTATTACTACTTCATGCCTGCCATATTTGAATACCTAAATCACTATATTTAAACAGTCGTAAAAGCTACTTTTGCTACTACTATAAATCTAGGGTCTTGCATATCATGAGTTGTCCACCGAGGGCGTTTATACTCATGTAGGATGTTAAATTAATATAACCAAAGTATTTCTGCAGCGTAAACCTATATTTTTCCCAAGTGGATTAGTTGAGCCACTAAGCTGAGGGATACGGCTAACTGTTTAACTTAAACTGGATTTTTATTAATTAATTTATAAATGTTTCGTAAAGATGTTCGGTTGGAGTTTGGCCTGAGCGTCTGCAGTTATCCCCTACTGACGTGGCACCATGACATGCATTTTCTCTTACTCTGATTTCACCTTTAATGCGGAGAAAATGCGGGTTGTGAAAGTTGGTATCAGAGGGAGGTTGTTTGACAATTGGTCGAACAACTATCTCTAGTTAGTGTTAGCTGTCTAATGTCATTTCACACACACCAATGTGTCATCAGTACGTCTTGTTGATCGGCGATTATATCCCACCTGGCTTCGGGGGAAAAAATCAACGACCTCTCAGGAGAGGAAATCACCATCCCCACGACCCACTTCGATGCGGGTCCCCGGATTCCCCTACGGCCGGAGGTCCGCCAAATACTGAAATACTTCGGGGTCATCACCAGCCAGATGACCCCTAACACCATTGTGGTGGTGGTCTGGTTCGCTTGTTTCCTACGGGAAGAGCAAATCGAGTTCAGCCTCGCAGTCTTCTGCAAGTTGTTCTCCTTTCGGGCGAACAAATACGGGACCACATACTTCTCGAGCAATCACGTTAAAGTGCGGGAGACCGTCAACAAGAGCTACAACTGGCTGAAGAAGTTTGTTTTAGTCAAGGGGGACTTTGGCAACGTCCCCTTTTGAGTCCACCGGGTCGATGAGCTACCTCGATGCTCAGGAAATATCGGAGGTTGCCCAATTCTTTGGTTTGAAAATATGAGATCAAATGCTTCTTGATCATAGAGATACTATTCAGATTATCTCCCATGATGAGAATATCATCAACATATATCTGAAGCATCATCTTGTCTGCCTAGCGGCGACGAGTAAATAAGGAGAAGTCTGCCAAGCTCCGAGTTGAGCTAAAATCCCCAACGAGTTGACTGAATTTATCAAACCAAACTCGAAGAGACTGCTTGATGTCGTAAAGAGATTTCTTGAGGTGATATACAAGGGACTACTCCGCGATTTCATAACTAGGAGGCTGTTGGACGTAGACAGTCTCAACGAGATCACCATTAAGGAAGACATTTTTGATGTCAAGTTGATGCAACGACCATTGATGATGGATGACCAAACAGATCAAAATACAAACAATATTTGACTTAGCGACAAGGGAGAGTGTCTCTTCATAGTCGAGACCATATTGTTGAGTGAACCTGTGAGCCACAAAATGAGCTTTGAGGCGCTTAATGGTCGTATAAGGATGATGCTTCATTATGAAGACCAATTTACATCCCACATGGGATTGGTTAGGAGGGAGGTGGACATAGTCTTAGGTTTGATTGACCAAGTAAGTTGCCATTTCTTCGTCCATCACTGCCCAGCACCCCGTGTACTAAAGAGCTTCCTGCACATAAGAGGATGTGGAAATAGAAGACAAAGAAGTCGCAAACCTGTGAAGGTCGGGAGACAAGTGGTGTAAGGAGGTATGGTGAGAAAGAGAGTGAGAGATATACGTTGTAGGCAGATGAGCTGGATGGGGCATCAATCGAGGGACAAAGACGAGTGTAGACAGGAAGATGAGGAGGCGGTTGTGGGAGCACAGGTGGTGTTGGAAACATAAAAGGTATGTTTTTGTTGATAGGTACGTTAGGATATGAGATAGCGGGTAAGAAGGTATCACTAAAAATCGAGGAATAAAAGGGTTGATCCTTAAGGAAGGTACATTCGCAGATGTAACAAGTTTTTGAGTGGTGGGAGTGTAACACATATAACCCATATGTGTGCGAGAACACCCAATAAACATATACTTGGTAGCATGTGAGGCCAATTTTTTCTATGACACGACCAAGATGATGGACAAAGCAAACACTACCAAAGACACAGTCAAATGGAAGGGGGTTGTGAAGGAAAGAGGATGGTGAATGGCATCACAAAGTTGAGAATGGAAGAGGGAATGCGATTAATTAGATAATATGTGATGCACACTGTGAAGTGTTAATAGATTTTGGGGACCTGTATTTGAACCATAAGGGAGTGAACAACTTTGAGGATGCGACGATTCTTCAATTCGTCCACACCTTTTTGTTGCGGTGTATCGACACATGACATATGTTTGATAATACCTAATGTAGTACAAGTTTACTAAAAGTTGTGACTTGTATATTTACGCCCATTATCGGTTCAAAGGAATTTAATTAACCATGAGAATTGAGTACGAGTCTCAGCAATAAAAGATCGAAAGACATGTAGTAGTTCAGAGCGATCACGCAACAAAATACAACCATGTAATGCGAGAATGACGATCAATAAAGGTAAGAAAATAACAATATCCAGATAGAGTAGCAATTTTATATGAGCTTCAAATATCTGGGTGCACTAAATCAGAAGGAGCAGAGCTCCGAGTATAGTGTGGGGGAGAAGGTAGAACAATGTTATTTCTCATTGATACAAGATTCTCATGTAAAGTTAGAAAAAGAAAAATCAGGAAGTGATTTCTGTTGAATAGAAATAGGAGCATGGACAAGACATCAGTGCTAATCTACAAAGCTGACATAAGAGATAACTATGGTGGATGGTCCTGAGGGTAAAGCCCATTTGACAGTCATTCTCTTCCAATGATATTCCACATCCATCGATCCTGCAGCATAAAGGAAGAAGAGAAAAAGTTGATGGAACAATCATAATCATTAGTAGGACGACTAACCGAGATGAGATTGAATTGAGATTCAGGAACGTGAAGCACGGAACGACGAGAGAGGGACGGAGTGGGGGCACATCTCTAGAGCCGCAGATCACGGTGATGTCGTTATTGGCCACCGTGATAAACTTAAGACATGCAGAGTCCTTATACCGAGAAGGTTTCTGTGGGATAATTTTATTTGTCATCCCATTGTCCACTATTCAAGAGGGATTGTGGGAAACATGATATACCTTCATTGGAGATAAATGCGGCAGAGATGGAAGTCTGAGTAACCAAACCTCGAAGTTGATGTAGTTCTTCTCATAAGGTGTCAAAGTTGGAGCGAAAGATGGTATGAACATCCACTGCTGGAGTGGAGAGATGCGGCAGAAACCCATGTTTTCGATAACAAGTGGTCTCAATATGATTCAACAAACCACAGTGGGTACACAGGCGAGGGTTTTTCCCCTTGGAGCGATTGCGGCAATTCTGGTCACCGCCCTTATATCCATGGCGCCCTCCACAGTGTCCAAGATGCGGAGGACGAGCATCAAGAGAGTGTTGGAGTTGGGCAGGAGAGGGAGACATCGGGACATCGATGGGTAGAGTCACCTTTAATATTATGGAGCACACATATGAGAGGGAAAACATAGAGGGAGAGGATAAAACTGTCACACAGACACTGGAGATGAGGGGGTAGCCGTGCCATCATTAGAGAGGGAGACATCGGGACATCGACGGGTAGAGTCACCTTCAATATCATGGAGCACACATATGAGAGGGAAGAAATAGCGGGAGAGGATAAAACTGTCACACAAACACTAGAGATGAGGGGGTAGCAGTGCCATCATTAGAGCTATGCCGACAGCTTCCTTCTGAGCACGTTGGGTAACAAGATCCAACGTCGGAGGCTGGTGCTGAACCCGGGCCTCGATGAGTGTCTTATATTGGGCCACAAAGGGTGTCTGTCACCGTTAGATCCCGAAAGATATTGGACAAATGATGAGGGCTATCCCGCCTAGAGTACATGGTCTTCTTTTCATCCCACATAGCTTTTACGGTATCGTTTGATGGAAAGAAGCATGCATGCCAACCATATGTCATATATGATTTCAACACTTACATACAAATAGAAACTGCACATGTAAATGATAAGAGCATCTATGTAGCTGAAATGTCCATGCATGATTTTATGTCACATGAAATTATAGACCATGCATGCAGATGATACGAGTAAGCATGCGAGTAAAAAGGGCATGCAATAGATTAGTAGTTCTTATATCCAAGTTTAGATCATACATACAAACAATGATGTCCTATTTGATAGTTTTTAGTTATGAATCCTCTAGTTTCAAACGTATACAAGTTGGTTTCTTGATTAATATTGAAAAGAACATGCATTTAAGCGTCAAGAGCTTTCATGTTAGTGGCGACTATAAATAAAAAATAATAGAGAGCATGTGAGGGAAATATGCTTGCATGCAATTTTAATGGACCTTTTGTGACTAAAATAATCATGAAATGCCTATGTTTACTAGAATTTCCTTATCAAAGATTTAATCTTGAAAATTAAGGAGTTTATCTTGCTTGTAATCATGATATCATGCATGTTGACATAAATCTTTTTCTTGTTGAATTGATATACTTGTTAACGATTCTCATACTCTTAAATCTATGCATGATGTTATCACCACCAATTAGGGAAGATCATGCACATACTAGTCACTCACAAGAACTTATTATAGTTGGAAAATTAATATAATTATTAATGGTTGACGATGTAGCATGAACAGTGATGGAAGAAGGGGAATTGAAGAGCTATGGAGATTCTTCGCAGGGAAGAACTTTGAGGTCGCATTCCTGCGCAGGAATTTTGACAACCTCGCCCCAGTCCCGCCCGGGGGAGGTAAGCTACTCGCGCTTCTTTCTTTTTCACTTCATTAATTTCCTGTCATAATTCCCTTTCCGCAGGAGAGCGGGACATTCCCTCGCACCCTCCCTATGAGAGTGAGTGAGTCGCTTCCAACGAGCTCGCCCGTGCCGAGGTTGCAGCCGACATGTATCGCGAGACCCCGACCTCTGTTGTCCAAAAGCGGCTTAACTGTGAACAGCCTCTACTGCCGCCGCCACCTAAAATGCCAAAGACCGCGGGCGACGAATCCACTGCTGCTCAGAGGAAAGGCAAGGCTCCGACGGTCCAGCCAACCAAGGATCCCGCCCCCGCGGCCGCCTCGACCAGTGGTTCCCTTAGCGAGGCGGTCGGCACCTCCAGGCCGCAAGGAGAGGGGCAGCCCGCTGTAAAGCCGGTGTCGAGAGGGCACCACAACTTTAGTCATGGAGATTGGTCCTTAGATGAGCTCGACATTCCCCTCCTTCAGTGGGAGAGGGTGGCGAACCGGGCCACCATCTCCACCTTGTTGTCGAGCTAGTTAGAATAGGAGACCGTCAACGGGGAGGCCTACAACTTCTCGTTCGGCCTTTATGCACCGGAAGACACTGCGATCTATGATGAGGAGGCCACACGGGTGCTCGTTCATGAGAGCGCGCGGGCCCAGCCTTGCAGCCCAGTGCTGGCCCACATGGTAGGCCGACGATGCACCCAGATGGAGAAAAACACCCCCTCGTTCAAGAATTTGGTCGACGAAAAGGAAGAAGCCCGCCGCCTCGCCCAGGATGAAGCAGAGCATCAGAGGAAGAGGGCGGACGCGGCTGATGTCGTCCTCACCGGGTACCTGGGAGGGGTGGTAAGTCTCGCGACTCACGCTTGTTGTTTTGAGATTCTCCTCTTTCGAAGTTCGTTCCATCCATTTTTCTCAGTATGCTACGACGGCCAAGCATCTAAGTTTCTAGATCACCTCCCTTGATAAGGAAAAAGAGGCTTTGCAGGCACGGGTGGGGGAGCTAGAAGTCGCAGCAGCTGCTCCGCCGCCCTCCAGCAGCAACTGCCATCTCGCGCACTACACCGAGTACGAGCTGGAGGAGATAATGTAGAAGAATGCTGCTAAGGATGCTAAATATACCTTCCGGACGTTGCAGCGGGCGAGCCTTATTACGAGTGAAGGCGCGGGCCTTTCCGCGAGCGAGGTGATACCTGAACTATTCCTTCCGGTAGCAAAGCCGGGCGACAAGTCCTATCGACCTCTCTAGGGGGGCTCGCAGCGTCTCGACTTGTGCTCGCCTAAGGATGAAAGGCGAGCTGCGGGAGCAAGGCCACATCTGCACAACAGGGTGGCGAGTTGAGGCAAGCTGACCCCGTGTCTGGGAAACATGCCTCATGGGGTCCATAGACAAAATTACCTGAATGTCCTTGTCGGGGGTGCAAATAGCTTACCAGAACAGTGGAGTCACATTGTTGGCAGCCCACTTTTGGCTGCATATATCCGTTTAGAACGGCGGAGGTTGGATATTTGCAGGCCGACTTCAGAAAACTATAAATAGACCCAAGGAGGTACCTCAGAAGACACGTTTTTCTTGTGCTTTCCGAGGTATCCTTAGCTCCGCATTTGGTTAAGGAGGGGAAGCGCTCTAAGATCTTCCGGGTGTGTGGTGGGACCTCCACGCCGAGCCCTTGGGTATGTTTCCTGTTTTATTTCCTTAGTCGTTTGGCTCGCGGGAGAGAAGTAACTGTGCGATCGCCCCTTCCCCAAGGGTGAACTCCACAAAGACCAAGTTTTTGGTTTCAACACTGAAGCATTAGAAGAGATGAATATTTTTGTAAAGCTTATTCGAGAGAAGCTTCAGATAGCTCAAGAGCTCTATGAGAAGAATGTCAATCAACATAGGTCTGATTTGGAGTTTGCTGTAGGAGACACGATATTTCTTAAAGTTTCTCGGATGTCTGGAGTTAAAATGTTTGGTAAGAACCATAAGTTGGACCCGAGGTACGTGGGACCTTTTAAAATTGTTAAGCAGATTGATGTGTCAACTTATAGGCTGGATTTGCCCACAAGTTTTCCTGGTGTGCACGATGTTTTTCACGTGAGCCAATTGCGGAAGTCTGTGCTAAGCGACATGCAAGTTCTTGATTCAGTGCCCCAGTTGGAGCCTAACCTTTCATATGTGGAAGAGCCTGTTCGTGTTTTGGATACTCATGATTGGGTATTGCGAAGGAAGACAATACTGATGGTTAAAGTTTTGTGAAAGAACCAAGATGTGGAGAGCGCGACTTGGGATTTGGATTCAACTATAAGGGAGGCTCATCCTTATCTGTTCTCCTGATGTTTTGGTAAGTGTTTTCTTTGTTAGCCTATGATTGCTTTTATTCTGTATGAGATTTGATCCTATTTATGTTAAGTTTCAATAAGAAACTTCCTTTTAGGAGGGGTGGTGGCTATAACACCCCTGATTTTTTCGGTATTTATTTTCATTCACGTGGAGGCGTAATTCTGACGTCAGGCGTTATGTTGATGTGTGTTTGGCATGTGCCTTGGTTAAAGCGTGGTTTTTGATCTTTAGATTTTCAGTGTGGCTGGGTTTAGCCTGTTTGCAAGATTTCCTTACGAGTCGGGTCGATTTTGGTGACTCGATGGAGCCTTTTTGGGAATGCTTGTGTTTTGGCTTTGGGTGGTGTTTGCCCGAGTTTGGTTCGTCGGATTTGAATTTCGACTTCGTTGTTGGATTCGTAGCATAGGTACTTAGCTACGGTGCGAATTTCTTTAATATCCGAGTTGTTTTGGATTTCGGACCGTTTTGGGATTAATTAATATTTTGAATGTAATGTGTTATTATAATATTATAAATATTATATGCGTATATAAGTCGCCAAAATAGGGTCACGCGGTTACTATGCACATTCTTCCCCACCCAAAGGCGGACATTTCGCGGAAGTCAAGCGGCGGTCACGACTTGTTTAGGTCGGCAATTTCCGGTGATCCGGTGGTCAGATCAGTCATTTGAGTAGAGATTTGGAAAGCTATCGGCGAGGGATTCACGATCATGGTAAGATCTTCCCGTTTCCCCGACTTTTGTGAGTAAGGATTTGAGATTTTGACCTCCTTTATCCTCCAAAAATTTCAGGAAACATTGCTTGGGACATTTTACGGCTGATCCTTGTTGCGGTGCGAGCGGGCGGCGTTTCTTTGAAGGTTCAAGACAAGTGGATCTTTCCCCCTTGCATGTCTGTTTATTACTTGATTTTCTTCCCTTTTTCCTCCTTCCTTAGAGAATAGGAGTAGTATAGGTGAATCATGAGAAAAACCCTAGGTTAGGGTTCGATTTCCGGCCAAGCCATAGAAAGTAGGTTTAGTGTTCAAGGAAAATTCGGGGAGTAAAGGTTAAAAATTCGTTAAGGTCGGTTCGTCGAATATCATAGGCCAGTTCGTGGATTATCGATGATAGGGATTCGTCGAGTGTTGTTGACAATCGCCGGGTTTGGGTTGGATATTCTAAGTTAATTTTGGCGTGTATCATTGGGTAATTCATTGAGTATACACGATGAATCGTGCTGATTCGTCGAGTATCATCGGGTAAATTTTCGTGCCCAAGTCTTTTTCGCCGATTCGACGAGTATCATCATGTGTGTCGAGTATACTCGCCGAATTATCGCTGGACTTGGTGATTTTCACCGAATTTGGCCAGGACTTAGAATTATTTTCGCTTTTTTTGGCCCAATTCGTCGTGTTTGATCCTTAGAGTGATTTTAGGACTTGTTTAAGTTTTCTTGGGGTTTAGACATGAGATTTGGTTAGGTTTTGATGTTTCTTCGGCTGTGAAGGTTAGCAATAGATAAAAGACCACCAACTGGATGTCAGTTCGTGCATTAATACTCTTGATAGTTGTTTGGTCTCTGTTTTGAGGACTGTTGATTGGGTTGGGACAAATGGTCACCACCGCAGGGCCTTCTTTTTTTGTTGAGACATTTGGGTCTGGGAGCCTGGTATGGGACAATTGGTCACCGACTCCGGCCCGGTTGATATTACCAAGTGTTAATGATTCACGGTTTCGAGCTGTTTTCTGCTCAGTTTGCTTCTTATATCAGGCTATGCTATTCATGCTAATACTTGCAGATTTTATCAAGGCTTGGCTTCGTTCCACACTTGATGCATTATTTAATTAACTCCTTTCTTACAGACTTTTACTGTACTGGTAATTATTTGGCTAATCAGCTGTGATTTTCAGCATTTCTTTTACTCGGGTTTAGTAAACCCTTCCTTGGCTTATTACTTGATTGTTTTCCTTTGCCACTTGTATTTTTTTTTGTTGAGCCGTTCTTCTTTTGAATGCCTCATGTTCAGAGCAGTAGCTGACTAAGTGGCTAAGTTTGGGTGCTTGCTAGTGGACTGCTTGTTGCAGAAGTTTTCCTTACCCTTGTGAGGTAGTTTCTTGGGATGTTTACTTTAGTACAGACATATATACCTTCAGTGGGTTCGTGTCAGGCTGTTGACGCCCACTGGTGGTTTTCTTTCAAATTGTTAAGTACTTTGCTAAGCTGCTGAGTTCCTTTTTTGTGGTTGTTTATATTTACTCTCTGAGAAGGCTTTATATTAGGTTGCACTATTAGGTATTTTAGAATATAAAAACTACTATTACTACTTCATGCATGTCATATTTGAATACCTAAATCATTATATTTAAACAGTCGTAAAAGCTACTTTTGCTACTACTATAAATCTAGGGTCTTGCATATCATGAGCTGTCCTCCGAGAACGTTTATACTCATGTAGGATGTTAAATTAATATAACAAAAGTATTTCCGTAGCGTATAACTGTATTTTCCCCAATCGGACTAGTTGAGGCACTAAGCCGAGAGATACGACTAACTGTTTAACTTAAACTAGATTTTTATTAATTAATTTATAAATCTTTCTTAAAGGTGTTCGGTTGGAGTTTGGCCTGAGCATCTGCAGTTATCCCCTGCTGATGTGGCATCATGACGCGCATTTCCCTTACTCTGACATCCCCTTTAATGCGGAGAAAATGCGGGTTGTGACAACAATAGCCGAAGTAATATATATATGCTAGTAACCAATGAGAGAAGCCGCGATATCAACCATTAATTAAGCTAGTCTCTAGCAATATAAGTGTACGAGCATCAACGAGGGAAGCGGTAACATCAACAACTGAATTAACATGACTTTCTATGTCTATAAAATTTCTTGTCATCGTATAACTCATCTTAACGGTAGTTATACGATGTTAGACCAAGGTGTGAGTACAGGTAACACACATGAGTATATGTATATATATGGTATTTTGTGCATGCATGCTTAATTTCTCTCTCACTCATATGATGTGTCACAATCACTTTCCCTTATTCGACATAGTGACCTGCTAAGAGAAGGAGCTCACTTCTCTGGCCTCACCGTCGTGGCCAGACAATGACAGTGGGTCGGTTGCTCCCACTTCTAGGTTATGGATACACGCCAACTTCCTAGGCCTTCATACCTCTATGAAGACTAGGCACTCTCGGTGGGAACACATCCTCACCTCGTGCAGAGATCGACCCTCTCAGCACATAACCAAACATGTGTGAGATAGACCTATATGAAAGGGGTAGCTAGCCCCCGGTCCTATTCACCACCACAACAAAGAGTTCATTGTCACAACTTCTCCCATAGTATATAATAAGGGGAAGTAGACGGACCCGCCACATCGGTAACCATGCACCCTCTCATGTTCCCATGCATTGAGTAATGAATGAAATGACTACCTAGCAATACTTATAACAATAATAAGTAATTACAGCTTGACTCGTAATTGTGAGATATCCACGACTTGATTTTTATCACATGCTTAAGCTAGTATTGACATACTTGCACACTCGGCAATCATAGCTTCATGAATTCAATAGTTTGGAACCGTTTAAACATGGTCGATAAATCCATGACTCAAATATTAGCTCCAACTAAATATAAATTATCTGATGTTAGAGTCATTAGTTTTTGCACATGTTGAATAAGACGGTGTAATAGTTTTCTCTATATAAAATTTTATAAACATCCAGTTTCAACAAAAAAAAGTATATGAAGACAACACTTAAGAGATTTATATTCCTATGAAATAACGGAGCACAAATTAATTTTAAAATATTATAAGATTTAAAAGGCTCACATACCAGATCAAATAAAATATAACCCGCGGACAATAGTTTGCACAAAACTATGGCCAAAGCAGTGTATCTTATAAGAATATTTCTATGTACCAAAATTACACAGACATCTAAATATAGCAACAAAATATATATATTAAAACAAACATAAATAATCTTGAACAGATAAATACTCATAAATAAAATAATTGCTCTATTAATCCAGTCATAACAAAAAAACGTTAATCTCTGGGGATACAAGTTTGCATAGCTTGCCGATAAAAGCAAAAAAAATCATTTATGCCACTAATTACTCTATATGTGATTAGGCGGTCAAAAACAGCAAAAATCAATATATGAAGTCATGATTTATGCCTTTCATTTGGGAGATATAATTATATATATTTCAACACCATGATTGCGCACAGTTAATAAAACCCATTTTCTCTCCCAGCTTCATACGGTAGCGGCGTGCGGGAGATCACTTGTGGCCAGCCGGAGCCACCATTGCTTCGACCATCAAACTTGAATGGCGGCGCCCGGGAAGGTAGCTCCGGCGAGGAGTCAGCCGGCGGCCTACCGCCACCGTCGGTACCCCGAGACTGGAGGGAAATGGATTTCATGCTTGTGTATTTGTAGATTAGTGTATTTTCAAAATATAAATTTTATATCTTTTATTACAAAAATGCATTTCATGTTTGTGTATTGATATGAATTGAATGGAAATGGAAAGCGAGAAAATTACTAAAAGATGTTGAAAATGATAAAAGACTTCATATTTGAAATATAAAAATACAAGACAAAATGATATAAGGATGCATGATATGAGAACTTCATGAAATTACTGATATGGAAAAATGGAATAAGAATGTGCGGTTGAACGAAATATAATAGATTGTGAGGTAATAGGAAAAGATAAATGATGCTTAAATATTTGCATATGAGAAATGTTAAGGATTAAATTGAATCCTATGATGTATGGAGGTACTTACTGATGAATTTTCCATGTGTGGGGTTTGTCTACATTTTGCCCTAAAGGGGTGGGGCCCACATTTGATGCATGCCTTGACATTTCCTTAGCTATTTAATTAATTTAACGCTAGAATGATATGTTTTGAATAATTTAATCAGAATGAGAGGAATGATGGAATGATTGAACCCATCATTGAATGAGATTGATTTGAGAATTTGACTGAATCAAGTAAAAAGAAGAATACATTGAATAACTTAGAAAATTGAATATCATAATTCGAAAAATAACAGAATGTTGTATATATTATAATTTTGTTGATTGCTTTTGATATTGCATTTTTCTGGGAAGTTGAAAATTTAAGCCTATTGCTACTAAAATCTCTTTGTTGCATGTACATCAGTTAAAGAGGCATGATCGTCACTACTAAGATTGTTGTCATTTTGTTTAGGTAGCTGAGACAAACTTGTGTGCACCAAGAAAAATTTGGTTGATTAAGAAAGAACATAAAGACTCGCAACCGAACGACCCAAGGTATGAGTTAAGTATTGATTATGTGTATTATTTTGTATTCAATCTCCTTGCTTCACCCTGGGGCAAATAACTTGAATATAACTTAGATACATAATTTTTTTGGGGTCTGAATTGGGACCTCACACAACAATTCGATGAAATATTTAGAATCTGCCAACTGTAGCTGATCTTGTCAACAAATACATCGTGGATAGGAGCGAAGGGAAGCATAATCCACTATCACAAAAACAAGTTCTTTTCCTTTCGTTCACTGGCCAGTGAGAAAGCAGATACTAGGCAAGTGTGATGCCATGAATTTTCTCACTTAAGAATGTGTTCTAAGGACTTAGAATGGGATCGAGGAATTTGAGAAGGAGAGCAAGGAGGAAAACTTAGAACTCAGAGAGAAAACTTAAGCTCCTTAATTTTTCGTTGTCTTGATATATAACAAAATGTTCCCTTATATAGGCCTCCTATACCATTACATGTCATTTTTTAAAAAACAAAGACGCATAATAATGGCTATTTTTAATTAGAGGCCTTGTACAATAATATTAAGAAAAAAACGAGTGCATGGTGTACTGAAAAGATGTATACTGATGGACACAATTAGCTATTAATATTCACACTACTAAACAATAATGTCTTATCTGTATTATTGTCCTTCCTTTTCACAAGAAAGCTGGTGGTGGAATTGTGTCCAAGTTGCTAAATTTGACAGTCTTTGCAAAAATTCTCATTGTTGGAAGAATTATTGTCTTTGAGAACGGTTGGTGGAGTGCATGAAAAGTTATGTTGTTGTTGATGTATTTGTCGCGTCTGCCAATTATTGTCCTGGAGCAATACTACTGGTGGAAGAGTGGGTGGAGGTGTGGTGTCCAATTATTTTGTGTTTTCCAGATTCTTTTTGGAGAAAAACTGTGCGTCTAATATTTTGCCAAAAAAATTATTGTTGAACTTTCTACTATAATAATTGATCTTTTAAGTGTTGATGTTATGTTCACAGATGGTATCCACTGATTCTGAGGAAGCATAATCGATCCATTTCACAAAATTGTCCCATTTCAATGGGCTTGTATCCATGTCTGTCAATTATATTTGTGTTAACATACACTTTTTCTTAAGTATCTCTAAATTGAAAAGCCATTCGACGAACAATTTCAATGACTCAATAAAATTTTATATCCCACCACGATCAAATTCATATAACAGATATTAAGTAACTGAATTCATAATACTTCAATCTTTGGTGTGAATGAAATAAGTGAATTTTGAAATGATACAGTTTGAAGGCCTTGTCCTTGCTCGTTGTTATCATGTTTATGTTTGTGACCCTGCTTTCAGATGTATCTGACATAGTTGTTCGAGTCAGATTATTATTAGTATTTGTATCCATGTCTTGCATATTTCAAAGATAATTTGGACCAATAGAGTTAAGTATATTTCAATAAATATGATCGATACGACCTGTGAGTCTAACAGACTAGTAAGTCTTTACTTCATCAACCAATGTGACGTAGTTTATTTATATTTATGATGTGGGTACTTTTACTCACGATTGTCTTGATAGAGAGTGATTATTTGTTTTATCCTTTTCATTAAGTTTTTTGATGAATTTAATGGTTCGTTCTTCAACCAGATAATTATTTTGATCATTTTGTTGCAAAATACTATTTATATTATTTGTGGTGAGGAAAACATTGATGAGTACTTGGTTTTTTTTTAAAAAAAATTTGAAGAGCTGCTTCTATTGATTTTTGGGCTCGAAGATGTGTCTTCGATATTATTTTGGTATGTGGTGGTGATAAAATTACCACATGCTATAAAAATTTCTTCCGGCATTGTTATTTGTTGAGATTTTTTTTTGATGAAAACTTGAAGATCTATATCATTTTGAAATTGATTAATATTTGGGAAGTGGAGGGACCATGTGGTCGAAGTTAAGAACTGAGCCAATATTCACTTGCAACTTTATAAGCAGACGCGTTTAAGACCTCATGACTTTCACAATCATTCACCTAGGTTTTTTGGGCCATTAGTATAATTGGTCGTCTCCAGTTGCTTATAGCCTGAACTCCCTAGCGACGCAAAGATCTATAAGAACATCAAAGAGCACTATTTGATCGACAATTACCACTAACAACTTAGGTGAATATGGAGGGAAATTTATTGGTCGAGTCGGAGGCGATTTTTGAACAGATGTCTTATTTCCCGATAGGGGTTCGTGGTTGCTCAATGTCACGTTAAATGTCTGAATGAACCAGTTTCTATTTGGGAAGATGTTGGCCATTCCGACATCGTTTTCCTCATTTAGTTCCTTGCAGACATGAAACCTTTGAAGGGAAGTGCATTGATGCGATTTAGTTGGCACATGAGATGTGAAACACGACTACAATTGACATGGGTGACTCGTTAGCAACAAAATAAACATACATTTTTGTTGCTTCCCGGACCTAATTTCTCTTGAAATTTCAAAATGAAATGCAAAGTGTCAAAAATAAATAAATAAAATAATACAGAGATATAAAGTCCCAATTTTAAATTTTAAAGATAAGTGCTAAAACCCATAAATCATAATGGCCCCGACAGTCCGCGGCACCCTATCAAGTGCGATCGCTGAAGAAGACGCGAGGACGCCGAGCAGGGAGCTCGAGGAAGATTGGAACCACTATCGTTCGAGAGACCTAGCTGCGTCGACCACTGTCGTCTGTAAACCCTAGGTGCCTCGACCACTCTCCTTTGGGAACCCTAGGAGTAACCTACTGCAATGGAGAAGCAGCGCCGGCGGAGCGGCGGTCGCTCGCCGTTTTCCCCCTCTATCATCAACCGTCAAGTCCTTATTCGACGCATTAAATCCATGAATTTGAGTTCTTCCTCCAATCCAGATTTCCTCATCCAGCGCATGCGAGAGCACTACCCAGACTATGCCCGCGTCAAGCTCCAGCCCTTCTCCGCCCGCATCCGGGAAGTCTTACAGCACCTACGTAATAGCTCCAATAAATCTCCTGCCTCCGGCGAGGCCTCCCAGTCCTTCTCCGATAATTCGGCGGCTGGAGAGATGCCATCCCACAAAAAGCGTGACAAAAAGGATGTGTTTGTTGAGCATCTCAGGCGGTGGCAGAGTAAGAATCTCGCTCCAACCTTGCCTTCTGATTCTTCAGATGATTCTACTTCCACTTCAGAGGATGCTGTCTTTGAAAAAAATACTGAACCTGTGTTTGACATAACAAAATCCATGCTCAGGGAGAAATACGTCAAACAATCAGAGCAAACTGTTAACAAAATGGGGAAGGAGAAGAATGTAGAGATCGAGTCAGTTGCTAATGATAAAAAGAAGATGGAGATTTCAACTAGGAAAGAAGGTGTAAGTGGGAAGGCCGGCCCTGTCTTAGGCCTAGAGTTTGGAGCTAGTGATCGTGGGAAAGACTTCATGGCCGCATTGTCTGGGAGGGAAGGACCAATGTTTAGGGATCTTGGAGGGATGAAGAAGGTGTTAGAAGAATTGATGATAGAGGTTCTTGTGCCGTTGTTCCACCCCGAGTTGCCAAAAAGGCTTGGCGTGAGGCCGATTTCAGGAATATTGTTGCATGGCCCTCCTGGATGTGGGAAAACGAAGCTTGCACATGCAATTGCCAATGAGGCTAGTGTGCCCTTCTACAAAATTTCTGCTACTGAAGTGGTTTCAGGTGTCTCAGGTGATAGTGAAGTTGAATCATTTGTTTGGATTTATTTTAACATTAATCACCTTCAGAAGGAAGATTAAATTTTTTGTCTTCCATGTTCCCTGATTGATTATGGTAATTCAAGATAATTAAAGAGGCATCATTTTCTCCACCCCTAAACAGCCAACTTCCCCATAACCCAACAACCAACTTCCCCATAACCCAACAACCACTTCCAGGATCCTTTTTTTCCTCCACCCGAGACCCAATGCAAGGCTATGTCTGTTAGGTACTTCTCCATGCCACTCCAAGCTGCACGGACACCCCACAATCCATGTTAACTGAGCCCTTACATCTATCCATTCCCAGAACTAGTCTACAAGCTCAAGAGCCCCTCCAACGACCACCATACAACATTTTTCAACTCTTCGAACAACCACCATTGCATCTATGATGACTTCCACCTCTTCACTTCCAACCCCTTTATTTTTGAGTATTTGTCGTTCGGTTTCATTTTCATCACTATTGTTGTACTAACATGGCTTCTTTTATGATTTTAGATATCCAGTTGTGTTAGTTGTTTGTCTTGTGACTAATCGTGACTTGCAGGGTTTTGTCGCTTGCGTGTGTTAGCTTTTGGCCCTGACAACCGAGCTTGCTTGCCTTATAAAATTATCTGAGTAGATATGTGCTTAATTTTTATGCGTTGATTATTATTTGCAAACACCCTCGGATCAGTCTTTGCACACATACATTCTCCTAGGGTTAGAACATATTATTTTCCTGACATTGTACCCAGAGTTGCATTACTTAGGGTTCCATCACACACCCAACCATGCACCAAATGTTTAGTGCATTCTCTTCTTTAAGCATGTCATCTGAAGTTGTCACTGTTTTAGTGACAATTGGAAATCCAAATGCTCTAATTTCCACTCTTCATAAGAGAATATAAACATATAAATATTGCATTAATTGTATTTCTTAATTAACATAGTAGCCGAGCCATCCGCACCCTTCTTACATATGCGTGCGTGTTTACGTAACATATAGTTTACATATGTGTGTATATATTTGAAAGTTTAACACTTATACTCAACTTTTAGATTAGCTATATACATGTTCTATTGTGGTTTGACATGTTGAATGATTTGGTTATTTCAGGTGCATCTGAAGAATTTATACGCGACCTTTTCAACAAGGCATATCGAACTTCTCCTTCGATTGTATTCATCGATGAAATAGATGCCATTGCTTCTAAGAGGGAAAGCTTGCAAAGGGAGATGGAACGTAGAATAGTGACACAACTTATGACTTGTATGGATGATTCACGCCAAACTATGGGTGGATTTGATAATGAGTCTGACTTGGAAGCATCAAACAAATCATTAAATAGAATGCCTGGTTATGTACTTGTAATTGGAGCAACAAATAGACCTGATGCAGTTGACCATGCTCTAAGGAGGCCCGGGCGATTTGATAAAGAGATAGCTTTAAGTATCCCCAATGAAAATGCACGTGCAGAAATACTGGCAGTATTAACTCGCAATCTCAGACATAACAATGAATTTAACCTTTTCACGATAGCCAGGTTTACACCAGGCTTTGTTGGAGCTGATTTGGCAGCATTGGTGAATAAAGCTGGGAATCTTGCTATGAAGAGAATAATAGATAAAAAAAGGTCTCAACTTGCTGGTCATAATGAGGAAAATATTGACTGGTGGAAACATCCTTGGTCCCCTGAAGAAATTGAGAATCTTAGTATCACAATGTTTGACTTTGAGGTAATGTATTCATAAGTATATATTGCTTATTACTCTGCTTTAATTACTTCACATTACTCTTCTTTCTAAGTTCGTGGCAATAGTAATCACGTCATGAACATTATTATTTTGTGTCCATGAATGGGATCTCAGGTCAAATGAAAACTTTTGGCTTCTCTTTTAATGCTGATATGTGTGAAAATGAAAAACTATTGAGGCTGTATTTATTATAATCTTCCATAATCTGGCATGTTTCTTTAAAAAGGACGTTCTTAAATTGTCTGTATTCTTCCAGGAAGCTAAGAAACTGGTACAACCCTCTACTAAAAGAGAGGGGTTCTCTTTGATTCCTAATATCAAATGGGAAGATGTTGGCGGCCTTGACTCATTGATGAAAGCTTTCAATCATTACATTGTTCAGCGCATAAAGAATCCAGTGGATTATAAGGTAATCTACACTTCTACATGAATAAACAAGAGTGGTGTTCATAAGGAATCAAAACTCTTTTTATTATAAAATTTATATCATATTCCTTTTTTGTTTGGCATAATCCTTGCCTCATAGAGGGCTTTCGTATGCTTTTCATCTCAGATTATATTTATGTCACCAAGTTGCAATATTGTTGCTTGTTTTTATATATGTTGATTCCATCAGATAACAGGTTGGACATGAGCATGTATGTTCTAAGTTTGCAGATGATTACATATCCCTTTTTAATTAGAATATAGTTGTTATGAAGTGAAGAATAAAATTGAAATATTTGATGGTTAGTGAGACCATTTATGTGTTTGATTTGGAGCTTGATGGATGTGGGGTTCTAAACATTCATCTCCAGACATCGAATAGCGATCGACTTCATTTTTAGGGAAGATGGTCATGTGATTAGTTTCTTGACGTATTCAATTGAGTTTCTTGATGAAAAATATGGCCTTTTCCCTTCTCTACGCACGCCAACGAACCTCGCCTTCTGTCAACATGTGAGAAAAAATTCCTCTAAACATTAACAAACCTCGTGGACTTCATCATAGAAGAACTTCCATCCGCAGCCCCATTGCCTCTCCATTTGTGTCTGGCCATAATGAATGTTAGGTATTTTATTCTCTTTCGTTAACAGACTCTTCTCTGCTTACTTTTTTCATGTCTTATTTTCTCCCAAGTCCTAACTACCTAATTGTGAATCAACATCCTTAAACTGCATGGATAAAACGAAACCGCTCCTTCATGGACCGACCTGTCTCAAAGTAGTCCCTTGTTAACTATGCTTTCATCTTCTATGTGTCATCCTCTTTGAACCCGCCCATCTCATCTCCAACCTTGTGATTTCTATCCCAATACAATATTTCTATTTGCCGGCTACCACACTTGTAGACCACATCAATCGTGCACAACCTTCTACTATGGTCCATCAATGACAATTGTCAATCCACGAGTGGCAAGAACCCTTCACAACTACATGCTTGTTGTGACCTCCCACGATCTATTCGTCATCAACAACATCATTTGTTGATCCAACCTTCGCCGAAGACCTTGCTATTGCTATTATCGAAAGTATTTTCATATGTTAGCGAAGCTAAAAGTTAGATAAACTCGATGACGCTTCTAACGGGAGTCTGACTCTAATGCATTCCTATGGTTCTGTGAATTTCCTGGGTCCAGGGATCCTAAACCTCGATCTGATACCAATTTGTAACACCTTAACCAAGTTTGACAGGAATCAGCAGTCCGGCCGGGTCTGCGATTACAAGTAAACTAAGAGACAGTATATAAAGTAGTATAAAGCGGGTGAAAGAAACAAAGATGCTGAAAAAAAATACTTACAGCAGAAAGGTGAAGTGAAACTATGGGTAAAAGTGTACCTTGACAAGCAACATCCACAGAGCCAACTAATAAGAAAAAATAATACTAAGCAACTGAAATACCAACAAACTGAATTAACTGAACCATCACAATGAGTAAAGTACAACAAATACAAATGTCTGGAAAAAAGAAAGCAAAGTACAATAACAGTAGTACAACTGAATAAACTGACGACTGAGCCGCCTATCCTAAGCGGATCCCCTGACTGAGCCCCCTGTAAAAACAAGTTTCAAATGGGTCAGACCCACTGAAGAGTAAGAAAACTACTCCCTCCAGCAACAGTTAAATGAAAAGAAATATTTTTAAGTGATTAATACATGAATTAAGTTATGCATCATTCCCTAAAATAAACCTTGGTACTTATGTTCATGATCTGACATGTAACGACTTATAGTGTGATTTGTCACACTAATCTCTGAATTTTCTAAGTCGTGGTTCCTGAAGATTCAGAATTATGATTTTTATGAGTATCCACTCGATTCAACATTTCCTTGCTAACACTTGTCGCTAAGGGAGACTAGACATCACTAATAACTGTGGTCTAAGTGACAAACTTGATGGTGCCCTAAACTGAGTGTCACTCAAGTGGGTCACTAACTCCTATCTGAGAAGTGTCATATCTGTTACAAGAGTCATCTACCCTGAGCTTGCAATTATGTAGTGACTTACTGGCCCTAAAAAATACGGTGGGGTGCACCCACCAGCTACACGGGGTGAACCTTCCTCGCTACTTTCTGAATAGGTTTATACTAAAGTTCACTGAAGTAATTACAGAGTAGCGCTCTAGTCAAGTACACTGGTCTTAGGATCTTTCAAGACACTGCATCGTCTGATTACTCTAAGTGTTCACCTACCCCGCTATCTCAGTTCTAACTACAGGAACTTGGAATTTCTATATGCGTACTCTAACTTGACTTAGCATGAAGAGAGGTCTACAATTCTTAACTAAAAGGAGTCAATTTTCTTACCGTGGCGCTTCGACGCTCGTACACGTGTCGAGGTGACATGGTATTCCTTCCCAAAAAAATCTGACCGCTAAAACTTCTCCAATCCCTTGCTCCAAAGACCACCGAAAATCTGAAATTCATCGGTAAACCTAACTTAAGTGTTTTCCCCTTTAGGGTTTTCGGTGGGAAGAACTCAAAATGACGACAATTAAATATTTATGGAGCAACAAGAAAACAAGTATATGCGTTACCTCGATCTACAAGCGGGAATTTACACAAAATCGAACAAGCCTTGGTGCACGAATGCGCTAACTCTACGAAAAATTGACAACAAAAGATAGTAGGACATGATTGCGGGGCAGAAGTGCGGTAACCCTTGAGTTTATAAGGAGAAATGACAAAATACACTCACCGAAAACTTAAACGGCGGAAAAGGAGACTTCCACCCCCGGCTAGGGTTAGAAATGAAACCTCACAAGGCCTTGGAAGTGAGGAGGGAGGTCGTCGTAGCCCGCAGAGGGGGAAGAAGTGCCCGACACTGGAAACTGGCGCGGTATCGAGGGTCGGCTAGGTTTCTGCTATACGGAAGGAGCGACGGTTCCTGGAGATGTGGCCGAACAGGTGCGGTGCGGGAGAAAGAAAGAAACGCGAAATTAAAAGGAGGGGCACCACTTAGAAGCGACGGCTGCTAGAGGTTGCAGTTTATTTAACTTCTCACGGGTTTCTCATAACCGTGAACCGGTATAAGGGGGATCCCATTTTTTTGTTATTCAATTTTTTATTATTTTCATAATATGCTAATACACTATCACTAAGGAGTGCTATTTAAAAGGATGTTACCTTCATACTTTGCCGGCTCGATTAATTAAGCTCGCGATCGGACCCTGAAATTAATTTAAGCGTGACGTCAGAGTCAAGGATGTTATAAATCTTCCCCCCTAAAAAAATTTTCATCCTCGAAAATTGCAAATGCACCTAAATCAAAGAGAAACGCATAATCTTCATTGCCACGGAGTTCATCCTCTCTTTTCCAAGTATACTCTGGTCGACCGCAATTCATCCAAAGAACCTTAACCATGTGGACCTCTCTGTTTCTGAGTTTCTGAATTTTTGAATCCTCAATCATGACTGACAAAATACTGATACTGAGGTTAGACTCAATCGACGCTTCCTTGGTACTGATCACCTGCTTTGACTCTCCAACTGCTCTCCTCAAATAGGAGACGTGGAATTCATCATGCAACCCACTCAGGTATTCAGGTAAGGCCAACCTGTAAGCAACCTCACCAACATGCTCCAGTACCTCGAACGGGCCGACAAATCTGGGACTCAACTTCTTCATCAACTTAATCCTAGAGACTCCCTTGACTAGTCTCACCTTCAGATAAACGTGGTCTCCAACCCTGAATTCAACTACTCTATGCTTTAGGAGCAATCCTTATACGCTCCTGAACGAGTCTGACTCGGTCTGTGGTCTTATCTATCCAAGATTCTTCAATGGAAGCTCTCTCTTCGCTTTCTGCCCAACATAAAGGTGCACGGCAACGTCTGCCATACAACGCCTCGAAGGGTGCCATGCCGATACTTGTCTGGAAACTATTGTTATAGGAGAATTCTACTAAGGTAACATACTTCTCCCATTTGCCTCCAAAATCCAAAATACACATGTGAAGCATGTCTTCCAAGGTCCTATTAGTACGCTCTGTCTGACCATCGGTCTGGGGGTGAAAGACTGTGCTAAACTTCAACTGTGTACCCAGACGCTCTTGAACATACCTCCAGTCCTTGGCGGTGAATCTACCATCTCTATCTGACACTATGAACTTCGACACGCCATGAATTCGGACTATCTCATCCACATACATCTGAGCTAACTTTGGATCCTGGTCGGTCCTCTTGTTGGGAATAAAATGAGCCACCTTGGACAACCAATCCACGATTACCCAAATCGAATCATTTCCGCTCTGAGATCTAGGGAGGCCATGCACAAAATCCATAGAGATGTCTTCGAAATTCCACTCCGGGATAGGAAGAGACTGCAGCTTGCCTCCAGGTCTCTGACACTCCGCCTTAACCAACAAGCAAGTCTCGCACCTCCCTACAAAATCTGCGACATCTCCCTTAAGTCCTGACCACCAAACTGACTTCTTGAGGTCTGCATACATTTTTGAGCTGCCTGGATGGATGGAGTATCTGGAGTTGTGAGCTTCATATAGTACGTCCTCCCGAAGATGGCTAACATCCGGAATGGACACCCTACCATCAAACAATAGTAAATCCTCCCGAATACTGAATATCTCCTTTTGACCTGCCTGAGTCGGATCCCAAATTTCTGACATCTTTGGATCCAAAGGTAGAGCTGTCCTGATCCTATCCTTGATATCACAAGTAATTTCTATCCAGCCCAAACTTGCAGACCCAAAGCTAGAGCGTGGCACTACACTGATCTCCAACCTCTCCAACTCTTGCACCAGCTCCTTCTGCTGAGTAAGGAGAGAGTAACTCGATCCTCTACGACTAAGAGCATCAACCACCACATTCGCCTTTCCTGGCTGGTACTGAATGGTCACATCATAGTCAGCCAAAAATTCGAGCCACCTACACTGCCTCATGTTGAGCGCCTGCTGCTCAAAAATGTACTTGAGGCTCTTATGATCTGTGAAGGCCTCACACTGTACACCGTAGAGGTAGTGCCTCCAAATCTTCAAAGCGCGGATGATAGCTGCTAACTCCAAGTCGTGCACTGGATAATTCCTCTCGTGTTTCTTCAATTTTCTGGAGGCAAAAACTATAACCTTCCCGTGCTGCATGAGAACACATCCCAGACCCTGGCCCGAAGCATCACTGAAAATCTGAAAGCCATCTACGTTTGAAGGAAGACACAATATTGGTGCATCCGATAACCTGGTCTTCAGCTCCCCGAAAGAGGACTCGCACTCTGAGGTCCAACTAAAAGCTCTTCCCTTCCTGGTAAGCGTAGTCAAAGGAAGAACTATCTTCGAAAAATCTTGAATAAACCTCCGGTAGTAGCCCGCCAAGACGACAAAACTTTGGACCTCTGCTACCGACTTCGGCCTTGGCCAATCTCTGATCGCCTCAATCTTCTTTGGATCAACCGCAAGTCCCTCCTTACTAATCACGTCCCAAGAATGCCACTTCTGGAAGCCAGAACTCGCACTTAGAAAAGTTGGCATATAACTGATTCTGCCTAAGGGTGCCCAAAACTGCCCTAAGGTGCGCGACATGCTCTTCTTTACTCCTCGAATACATTAGGATATCATCAATAAAGACAATAATAAATCGATCCAAGAACTCCTTGAATACCCTTTTCATCAAATCCATAAATGCAGACGGAGCATTGGTCAACCCAAATGGCATGACCACAAACTCAAAATGCCAGTATCTGGTGCTAAATGCTGTCTTCTGGATGTCCTGCTCTCGAATCCGCAACTGATGGTATCCTGACCTCAGATCTAACTTGGAATACGTGCAAGACCCCTTGAGTTGATCGAACAAGTCACTTATCCTTGGAAGAGGATACTTGTTCTTAATAATGAGTTTATTCAACTCTCTGTAGTCAATGCACAATATCAAACTGTCGTCCTTTTTCTTCACAAAAAGGACTGGAGCCCTCCATGACGACGTACTAGGTCTGATGAATCCCAGATCAAGTAGCTCCTGCAACTGAATCTTTAACTCAGCCAACTCTCTGGGAGCCATGCAATAAGGAGTCTTGGCCACCGGTGTAGATCCAAGAATAATGTCAATCTGAAAATTAATCTCTCTGGAGGAAGGAACACCAGGTAGCTCCTCCGGGAACAAATCTGAAAACTCATACACCATTGGTACTTCTTGCAAATGGCTTTGGCTTCCGCATGCAATAATACTAAAAAGGCGGGACACCCTTTACTGACATGCCTCCTAGCTTTTACCGAAGAGATGATCAACTTGGAAACTTCTTTCAAATCTCGGAAGGTAATCAAAGACTGATCAGGTCCTTCTAGCTGAATCTCCTTCTGCAATCTATCTTGGAATTCATGTCGGTCAGCCAATCCATGCCCAAAATCAGATCAAACTCGGCAATAGGTAAAAGGGACGCCTCCACCACAATTTCTATTTCTCCAAAAAGAACTGACGCCTTACACTTGCGACTGGTTTGCAACACTGAACCGTTAGACATCATAACATCTAACGGAATCCGGTCGCTGAGGGATTCTAGGCCAAGCTTGCGAGCAAAAGATTCCGCTATGAACGAATGTGATGCACCCGTATCAAAGAGGACCTTAGACGACACACCACTAACTATGAGGATGCCTAAATACAAGTGTATAATATTATCTCATTTTAAGAGTTGTTGGAGAGGAAAAATAGATATTAGGACAAACTATTTACTAAAATTCCAAACCTGTCACAACATCCTCCTGCTCCTTGGCCTCCTGCTGGCCAAGACCATAAGCTCGGGGCTGAACTAAACCACGTCCTGCAGTTGACTTCGGATCAGCCACCACCACAGCCTTCCCTTTATCGATCCCACTTGAACCACCACACTCATAATTTGACTGAAATTAAAGTTACAGTACACAATTTAAATTTTACAAAGAGAAATCCTGAATGAGGGAAAATTTCCCAGTGTATGATCATATTACCTGATCGCCCACATACTCTGGGCAATTCCGAGCAATGTGTCCAGCTCTCTGACACTTGAAGCAGACCCCTTAAGAAGCCAAACATTCTCCATAGTTGTGGCGATTGCATTTGGAACAAAGGGGATAGTGATGGGGAGCCATCAGATGCACTTGGAGGAGCTCGCCGCAAGGCGGGGCCCACATACATGTATTCGCGCAGGAAGACTTGATCAGATCGTCGATCGGACTCTGCGGTTGCGTCCGGGACGTCGCCGCGAATCAAAACGCTATATTACTTTATATTTTTTGAGTTTATTTTGATGTATTTTAAGGGCTAACCTACCGGCCAATCATAGCCGTTGATGGGGATGCCCTAGTTTGTGTTTTCTTATAAATAGGATGCTAGGGGGCTGATTTGAGGCCATTGCAGAATTTGGAGAAGTCTATTCCCGGATTCCAGCGATCCCTCCTCGGTGCCGACACCGGGGAATCCTATGTGACGACTCCTAAGCCGCCAAACTTCCCTCCAAGGTAAACTCTATCCCCCTCCATCTTTTTCCATCCCCGTTTCCCCCTTCCTACCGTCGGAATCCACTGCAGCCCCCTCCTAGATCCGGCGGCCTGCTGTGAAGCAACAACCACCCCTCCCTCTTCCCAGCACTTCCACCCAGCCACCAGCGCCATTTCCCCTATTCCGCCGCCTCCCCTCTTTCCCCTACCCAGCCGACGGTCCTCCTGCACCCAGTCCAACCAAGTTGCCGCCTCTCCCTCACCAAGCCGGCTGTCCAAGGGGTTTCCCATCCCTAACCAGCCAACCCTCTCCCTTCCCCTTCGTGGATCCACTTCCCCAACGCTCTGAAAACCCTAGATCTAATTGATCTAGCACTACCTTCCCCCGATCTACCGTCCACTTACGTATTCCCACTCCCGTAGCCCGGATCCGCCCTAAAATTAGCGGATCTACCCACCGACACTCCGATCCATTCTCTAGTGGCTGGATCTCGCTGTTTCCGGCCCACATCCCCTCTTTTCCACCGTGGGCAGCCACCGTGACGTCACCGTGCCACCGTGTTTGCCTTCGATCGCCCGTTTTGCATCCGGTCCCTCAAATTCTCCACCACCTCGGATCAGCCCACTGCATCGTGAGTATCTCGTGGTATTGTGTTTTGTATTTGACATTTGCACTTGGTTGTTTATCTATATTTGTGCTGTGATCATAGATTGGTAACTGTTGTACTTTTACGCTAATATTTGTTTGTGCAATTAATAGCCACCGCTTGCTTAGGCCCTCCGCGCGGAGGAAGCCGTTGCCAAATCGCTAAAATTATTTAATTGCTTCTTTATTTTGATTAACTGCGTGGTGTTGATAATTCTCATTGCTTAAATTAATTGTCGTTGCTATCCGACTGTTTCATTGCATTCGCATATCCCCTCACACGTGCACGTAGAGTCCTAGCTTCCGAGCATCACTAGCCTACCCCTACATCAGATAGTCTCTGGGCTTGCCCCCAGACTGATTGCCCTGCTTGTAATCCGACTTCCGCTTTTTGTTCCAACGGTCCCTTGACTGATTCTTATCCTGCTGAGCCGGTGGTCCACCTTGAGGCCGCTTGGCGTGGAAACTATCGCGCCTCTACACACGCTGCTGATCCGCTTCTAACCTTCGTGCTGTATCCACCAAACTCCTATAATCGGCGTTGACCATGGTCATCAACGACTGCCTCAATGAGTCTCGTAGGCTATCAACAAAACGACTGCACCTCTTAGCCAAGGTTGTCAGGATCGAGATCCTAGGTGGGATCGTTTAAGGGGTTGGATCGGATCGGATCGTAGGATTGGATCGTGGATCGTAAGATCCCACAACATTCTTAAAACAAGACTTAAATGATGAAATTGAATTTGATATCAATCATATCATACAATTACACAAATAATCTATACCAAAAACCATATAATTAATCATTTTCATTTGTTTACTATATGACTATTATTACTAGAAATCTAGAATAGATTCTAAGTCTAAGACAAAATAAGAACATGCATAAAGAAACAGTTATGATTGTAAATGCACCTGAGTAGTGTAACTTCCGCCTCTACGTTAGCAACTCTAAAGCCAAGATGAGTAAGCATTTTTATCTTACCTGTCTCATCTTCGTCAAACTATCTTCAATAACCAAATTATGAAGATGAACGTATAAATGAGAAAACATAAATCACAGAGACAATTATAAAGAGAAATTATCACATATGAATCTCCTTTTTTTGTCTGACCATCCGTCTGATATAATAGTACAACCAGATTTCTTCCATTCCACCTTATAATCCTCTAACAACTCAAGAGTTCTGCTCACCTCTTGCTTTAGGTATTTTACTCTAATATCATTGTAAGATGGTGGTTTCATTCCGGGGTCGTGTTGACCGATTGCTTCAATCATTCTTACAAATTTTGGGTTCTTAACACAATTGAATGGATTTGCGGTTGTATAAAAAAACGGGCAATTTGTTGGCAGACTTTTTCACGTGCATCTTTCTTGAAAATATGACTAATAGTTGACTGACTTGATTTTCTAATAAAAAGATCTATTGTCTCGTTTTCTTTTGTTTGTTTCCTACACCAACTTCTACTTCATCATCATAATGAATAGCCTTCTCAATATTTCTTCTCTTTTTAACAACCTCCTCCTCATAAGCTTGAAGAATATTCAAAAATTGAATTCTAACATTTTCAGGTACTTTAGTGCAAGGTTCTACATTAAATTTAGTACTGGCTATGTGATGTTTCAATCTATATATCTTACCAGATCTAATCACTAAACAATACTTACATTGCACTTTTTTGGTTGTACTATTAATTTCAATCCCATGCTCCCAATCCAGATCACTTCTAGAGCCGGATGCATTTTTTCGGGACTTTTTTCCAACTGGCTTTGAACCGGACCCAGAGGCAGACATCTACAAAACCAAGTAAACATTCAAAAAATATAAGCATACATAAACAAAATCATGAGATTATTTCCAATTGTCAAAGAACTGAAATCATCCATTTCCATATTTCTGGACTGATTCCAGTCCAGAAATCAATCAACTAGATTTCTAGACCGAATCAGTCCAAAAATCGGGGTGATTTCAGTCCAGAAATCTGGGTGATTTCAGTCCAGAAATCTGGGTGATTTCAGTCCAGAAATCTGGGTGATTTCAGTCCAGAAATACCGCAGATTTCTGGATGATTTCAGTCCAGAAATCTGGGTGATTTCTGGACTGATTTCAGTCCAGAAATCTGGTTGATTTCAGTCCAGAAATTTGGGTGATTTCAGTCAGATTTCTGGATGATTTCAGTCCATAAATCTGGGTGATTTCAGTCCAGAAATCATCCAGATTTCTGGATGATTTCAGTCCAGAAATCTGGATGATTTCTGGACTGATTTCAGTATAGAAATCTGGATGATTTCAGTCTAGAAATCATCCAGATTTCTGGATGATTTCAGTCCAGAAATGGACTTTAATCTGTCCAGAAATCTGGATGATTTCTGGACTGAAATCAGTCCAGAAATCTGAAAATTATTCAGATTTCTGGACTGAAATCTGGTCTGATTTTAGTCCAGAAATCATCCAGATTTCTGCAGTGATTTCAGTCCATTTCTGGAGTGAAATGATCCAGAAATCGTGATGATTTCTGGACTGATTTCAGTCCAGAAATCGTGATGATTTTTGGACTGATTTCAGTCCAGAAATCGGGACTGATTTCAGTCCAGAAATCTGGACTGATTTCAGTCCAGAAATCGGGACTGATTTCTGTCCAGAAATCTGGACTGATTTCTGTCCAGAAATCATCCTGATTTCTGGATGATTTTAGTCAAGAAATGGACTGAAATCAGTCCAGAAATCTGGATGATTTCAGTCCAGAAATCAAACAAAAAATCAGTCCAGGAGTGCAGAAGAAGTACGAGAGCAGCAGAAGAAGAAGGGCAGCAGAGGAAGAAGAAGGGCAGCAGAGGGGCAGCAGCAGCAGCAGCAGAAGAAGAGGGCAGAAGAAGAAGAGGGCAGAAGATGGCACGAAGAGGGCAGAAGAGGACAGAAGAAGAAGATGACAGAAGAAGAAGAGAAGGGCAGAAGAAGAAGATGACAGAAGAAGAAGAGAAGGGCAGAAGAAGAAGAAGCAGAAGAGGGCAGAAGAAGAAGAAGAGGGAAGAAGAAGAAGAGGGCAGAAGAAGAAAAAGAAGAAGAAGAAGAAGAACGACCTGATATGCTGGAGATGCGGGAGACGGGAGGAAAGCCGTCGGGAGCGGAAATAGGGTTGGAGAGGAAAACCGTCCGGAGAGGAAATAGGGCTGGAGAGGAAAAGTCGTAGGGTTCCACGATTAGAAGAGGAAGAAGAAGAAGAGGGCAGAAGAAGAAGAGGGCAGAAGAGGGCAGAAGAGGGCAGAAGAGGGAAGAAGAGGGAGGAAGAGGGAGGAAGAGGGAAGAAGAACGACCAGATATGCGGGAAATGCGGGAGACAGGAGGAAAGCCGTCTGGAGCGGAAATAGGGCTGAAGAGGAAAACCGTCGGGAGAGGAAATAGGGCTGGAGAGGAAAAGCCGTAGGGTTTCACGATTTTTAATTACGCCGGATAAGGATCGTGGAATCGTTTATGGATCGCGATTCTAACAATTCCACGATCCGGATCGCGATCCAACCTGGACACCGCCTGATTTCGATCCGGATTAAGATCCAGATCGAAATGTAGAATCTGGATCGGATCGTAGGATCGTGCGATCCTACAATCCGGATCGCGATCCTGACAACCTTGCTCTCAGTCTCATCTCCCTGCATCACACCCTCGCATAACGAGAAAAGTGAGTAAGTTCTCGCTCATACTCGGCCACTGACTTATCCCCTTGAAAGTGACTGAGATACTTCTTTTGGAGACCGCGTTGAGCAGAAGGGGACACGAACCAGCTCGCGAGAGCCCTAGAAAAATCGCCCCAAGTAAACATATCTGCTGTACGACCCGACAAGGAAAAAGGTCACACTACGCCACACTATAAATTAGGACTTTCTTAACCAAGAGAGAATTTAACTAGAAGTCTTACCTGCAGGATCATCAGCTAAATACTTATCCCACCAAACCTTCGCCTCACCCCGAAGAAGGAAGGCTACCAGCGGAACCTTTTTATTCGCTGGACACGCCATGACATTCAACAAATCTCTGGTGTTCGCAATCCAGTCGTCGGTATCCATCGGGGTGCCATCTCCGCTATAGTTAGAAGGGTGGAGGTCCCTAAAATCACTCAAGTAACGGTCAAGACCGACCTCCACAACTACCGGTGCAGGGGCTGGTGCTGGAGCGGGAACCGGAATCCCTGCAGCCAGCCCTCTCTGAAATTCCAATAATGCATCCGCTACTGCCTTGGCAATCTGGGCTGACAACTCAGTAGGTTCTACTGCTGCTGGAGCGGGTGGCGCAGGGGGCGCATTAGCATCCCCCATGTCTGGATCATGAGCAGTGCTCTGACGTGAGGGTTCCCCTTGTTCACTGTCTCGAGGTGCCTGAGAGACAAAGAAAGAAAGAAAAAGGATTATTAATCTTGAATAATATATAACTGGTATTTCGATTACCAGAAGTATTTCCATATGTTAGCGAAGCTAAAAGTTAGATAAACTCGATGACGCTTCTAACGGGAGTCTGACTCTAATGCAATTCTATGACTTTGTGAATTTTCTGGGTCTAGGGATCCTAAACCTCGCTCTGATACAAATTTGTAACACTCTAACCAAGTTTGATAGGAATCAGCAGTCCGGCCGGGTCCGCGATTACAAGTAAACTAAGAGACAGTATATAAACTGGTATAAAACTGGTAAAAGAAACAAATATGCTGAAAAAAAATACTTACAGCGGAAAGGTGAAGTGAAAATATGCTTAAAAGTGTACCTTGACAAGCAGCATCCACAGAGCCAACTAATAAGGAAAAATAATACTAAGGAACTGAAATACCAACAAACTGAATTAACTGAACCATCATAGTGAGTAAAATACAACAAATACAAATGTCTGAAAAAAAGAAAGCAAGGTACAACAACAGTAGTACAACTGGATAAACTGACGACTGAAGACTGAGCCGCCTATCCTAAGTGGATCCCTTGACCTGTGCCCCATGTAAAAACAAGTTCCAAATGGGTCAGGCCCACTGAAGAGTAAGAAAACTACCCCTCCAGCAACACTTAAATGAAAAGAAATATTTTTAAGTGTTTAATACATGAATTAAGTTATGCATCATTCCCTAAAATAAACCTTGGTACTTAGGTTCATGATCTGACAAGAAACGATTTATAGTGTGATCTGTCACACTAATCTCTGAATTTTCTAAGTCGTGGTTTCTGAAGATTCGAAATCGCGATTTTTATGACTATCCACTCGATTCAACATTTCCTTGCTAACACTTGTCGCTAAGGGCGACTAGACATCACTAATAGCTATGGTCTAAGGGACAAACTTGATGGTGCCCTAAACTGAGTGTCCCTCAAGTGGGTCACTAACTCCTATCTGAGGAGTGTCATATCTGTAACAAGGGTCATCTACCCTGAGCTTGCAATTATGTAGTGGCTTACTGGCCCTAAAAAAATACGGTGGGGTGCACCCACCAGCTACACGGGGTGAACCTTCCTCGTTACTTTCTTAATAGGTTTATACTAGAGTTCAGTGAAGTAATTACGGAGTAGCGCTCTAGTCAAGTACACTGGTCTTAGGATCTTTCAAGACACTGCATCGTCTGATTACTCTAAGTGTTCACCTACCCCGCTATCTCAGTTGTAACTACATGAACTTGAAATTTCTATATGCGCAATCTAACTTGACTTAGCATGAAAAGAGGTCTACAATGCTTAACTAAAAGGAGTCAATTTTCTTACCGTGGCGCTTCGACGCTCGTACACGCGTCGAGGTGACATGATGTTTCTTCCCCAAAAAATCTGACCGCTAAAACTTTTTCAATCCCTTGCTCCAAAGACCACCGAAAATCTGAAATTCATCGGTAAACCTAACTTAAGTGTTTTCCCCTTTAGGGTTTTCGGTGGGAAGAACTCAAAATGACGACAATTAAATATTTATGGAGCAACAAGAAAACAAACATATGCGTTACCTCGATCTACAAGCGGGAATTTACACAAAATAGAACAAGCCTTGTTGCACGAATGCGCTAACTCTTCCAAAAACTGACAACAAAAGATAGTAGGACATGATTGCGGGGCAGAAGTGCGGTAACCCTTGAGTTTATAAGGAGAAATGACAAAATACACTCACCGAAAACTTAAACGGCGGAAAAGGAGACTTCCACCCCCGGCTAGGGTTAGAAACGAAGCCTCACAAGGCCCTGGAAGTGAGGAGGGAGGTCGCCGTAGCCTGCAGAGGGGGAAGAAGAGCCCGACGCTGGAAACTGGCGCGGAATCGAGGGTCGGCTAGGTTTCTGCTATACGGAAGGAGCGACGGTTCCTGGAGATGTGGCCTAACAGGTGCGGTGCGGGAGAAAGAAATAAACACGAAAATTAAAAGGAGGGGCGCCACTTGAAGCGACGACTGCTCGAGGTTGCGGTTTATTTAACTTCTCACGGGTTTCTCATAACCGTGAACCGGTATAGGGGGATCCCATTTTTTTGTTATTCAATTTTTTATTATTTTCATAATATGCTAATACACTATCACTAAGGAGTGCTATTTAAAAGGATGTTACCTTCATACTCTGCCGGCTCGATTAATTAAGCTCGCGATCGGACCCTGAAATTAATTTAAGCGTGACGTCAGAGTCAAGGATGTTACAAATCTTCTCTCCTTAAAAAAAATTTTCGTCCGCGAAAATTGCAAACACACCTGAATCAAAGATAAACTATAATCTTCATTGCCGGAGTTCGTTCTCTCTTTCCCAAGTATACTCTGGTCGACCGCAATTCATCCAAAGGACCTTAACCATGCGGACCTCTCTGTTTCCGAGCTTCAGAATCCTTGAATCCTCAATCATGACTGGCAAAATACTGATACTGAGGTTAGACTCAATCAACACTTCCTTGGTACTGATCACCTGCTTCCAGTCTCTAACTGCTCTACTCAAATAGGAGACGTGAAATACATCATGCAGAAGCATCACTACAGAAGAAAGCTTCCGACCCTCGAATTTCGGAAAGACTTCCTAACATGAGCTCACCCAAACCCCTCAGTTAGTGTCACCCTCCAGGGTCCACTAGTGCTGCTACTCTGCCCCTGCCTATACTAAAGGCAAAGAGGTTGTGGGTTCTCGACCCAACCCGAGAACTTTTCGGTGTTTTAAGTGCATGGAAGCAAGACACAAGTTCTCGGAGTGTCCTCGTAGGCAGTTTGTAGCTATGGTTGAATCCGAGGACGATTAGGAGCCTGAGTACGGGGTCTTCCTTACGGACGCCCAACCGGATGCGAGCGCCGTAGACGAAATCATAGTAGAAGGAGAGCATGCAGAGCACCTAGTCTGTGTCATGCAGCATAATCTCCTCACTCCCAAAATTTCCGCAGAGGATGAGTGGTTGAGACATAACATTTTTCGTACGACCGTGCACATACTGGGGCAATTTTGCTCCATTATTATTGATAGCGGGAGCATGAAAAATTTTGTGTCGCAGCGCATGGTAGAGAAGCTAAAACTTAAAACTGAACCTTTATGAAAACCATACAGCTTGTCATGGGTCACTAGTTTCGTGACGCCCAACCAAATGAGAGCGCCGTAGACGAAATCATAGTTGAAGGAGAGCATGCAGAGCACCTAGTCTGTGTCATGCAACATAATCTCCTCACCCCCAAAATTTCCGCAGAGGATGAGTGGTTGAGACATAACATTTTTCGTACGACCATGCGCGTAAGTTATCAAAGGCGCAAGGCGCACCGAGGCGCAAAGGGCCTCTGGAGCCTAGGCGCAAGGCGCAAGGCGCAGGCGCGCGCCTGAGACACGTGAGGCGCAAAAATGGGGGGAAAAGAAAATTGAGCGAATTGGGCGCCCAATTCGCTGAAATTGAGCGAATTGGGCGCCCAATTCGCTGAAATTGCGCGAATTGGGCGCCCAATTCGCTGAAATTGCGCGAATTGGGCGCCCAATTCAGTGAAATTGAGCAAATTCGTGGAATTTCAGCGAATTGGGAGCCCAATTCGCGCAGTTTCAGCGAATAGGGCGCCCAATTCGCGCAGTTTCAGCGAATTGGGCGCCCAATTCGCGCAGTTTCAGCGAATTGGGCGCCCAATTCGCGCAGTTTCAGCGAATTGGGCGCCCAATTCGCGCAGTTTCAGCGAATTGGGCGCCCAATTCGCGCAGTTTCAGCGAATTGGGCGCCCAATTCGCGCAGTTTCAGCGAATTGGGCGCCCAATTCGCGCAGTTTCAGCGAATTGGGCGCCCAATTCGCTCAATTTGACCGAATTGGGCGCCCAAGTGTGCCTAGGGGGAGCCTCGGGTGCGTCTAAGTTCATGTTTTTGCTCATAACAAAAAATTTTTTTTAAAAAAATACCTTGAAAGGCCCGGGCGCGCCTTTGGCGCGCCTGGGAGCCTGTAAGGCGCGCGCCTAGGCGCGCCTGGGCGCGCCTGAGGCGCGCCTGGGGCACATCGCCCGCCTCAGCTGTGCTGAGGCGCGGCGGGCTGCGCCTGGTGCGCCCGGCGCCTCAGGCGCGCCTAGGCGCGCGCCTTGATAACTAAGCCATGCGCATACCGGGGCAATTTTGTTCCATTATTATTGATAGCGGGAGCATGTAAAATTGTGTCACAGCGCATGGTAGAGAAGCTAAAACTTAAAACCGAACCTCTAGGAAAACCATACAGCTTGTCATGGGTCACTAGTTCCGTGACTATTCCAGTCACATATCGATGTTTAGTCGAGTTTTCCATAGGAGCAAGCTACCAGGATTCTGTTTGGTGTCATGTTGCGACCATGTAGGTTTGTCACATCTTGTTAGGACGTCCGTGGCAGTTTGATAAGCACGTAATTCATGACGGAACGAGGAACTCCCACACTTTTGAACCTAGTGGGCGCAAGATCGTTCTTCTTCCACAGAAGAATAGGCCCTTGCCTAAGTTCTTGGATCATTCCCCATCTAGTAGTTGCTCGACTTCTCCCATTGCATCAATTTTCTTTTCTTCAGCCCACATGTTACTTTCTGGTCCCCGATTCCAGGAGGAGATGAAGGCGAGTGAAGTTGTCTACGTTTTAGCTGGCCTAGATTCCTGTCGAGAGTCCACAGAGATTCCAAGATTAGTGCGCACCCTTATTTCCGAGTTTTATTCTATTATGCCCGAGGAGCTACCAGATCATCTTCCTCCCATGCATGATATACAACATTGTATTGATCTACCTGACGCTAGCCTGCCTCATTTATCACTATCGTATGAGTCCTAAAGAGCACGAAGAGCTCCACCGTCAGGTCACCGAACTAATCAAAAAGGGTCATATTAGGGAGAGTATGAGTCTCTTGGGCGGAGTATTCCTATAACACATTTTATCGCACTAGTCTGCAGACGAAACCATTCTGGTTCATATGTAGGAAGGATTTGTTAGGGGTCTCACATCGTTAGTTATTTATTAGTAGTTATATTACACATTTTTATTCAAGTCTTTATTGAGTTCAATTTGTATGAGTTGAGTCGTATCAAGTCGAGTCGAGTCATTTAAGTTTGAATGTTTTAGTGTTATGCTTATCTCTTTCATATTGGGCTTATTTACACACTACCATTGTAGTTTATAACTAGACCCCTTGGGTCAAGCTCTTCCCCTTCTCTTTCTCTCTCTTCAGTTCTTCTCCTTTTCATCCCCATTCTAGGGTTAGGGCGAGCAAAGCACCCCTCCTCCCCCTTCAACTCCTTTGTCCTCCTTTGAGTGAGCAAGACTCCCCTTATATCTCTACCTCCACCAACACCTCCGATAAAATCCCAGAATAGACCCATAGTAGCTTTGGTATCAGAGTCTTCGGTCCCCCTCTGCTCTCCCGCAACCAACAAATTCCAGAATAGCTGGGGCTTGCAGATGGCACCCTTGCACAACTTCGGAAAACAGTGCAAGATTGTGTCGAGCCTTCGTTCGATACACCGGAAAGACCAGATCTTTTAACCCTCGCCGCACTGGTACCGAATCCCTAATGTAAACTGAATCCAGGGATTTAGTTTTTAAACGATATAATTGCGGTCTCTTTAACTATTTATTGCGCGAAGGGCTATTTTAAATGACTAAAACATCCTAGGCGTTGCAAATGAACGAAACGCTACCGCACTCACATAACAGCGACACAAATCACAATTTCACAAGCACAAAAATTAGGTGGCAGACATTTATGGATATGAAATTAACGGTATATAGGAGATGAACTTAGTTCGGGCATGCTCCAATAATTAACTAATCATTTAAATACTTTGAGCACAAAATAGCTAGTGGTTGAGAGCGGCGATCAAGAGGTTTACCTAGGGTAGAGTGGCAACGACTGACGGGTCTCCTGAAAGGTGAAGAAGAAGGTTGTAGGTGGTTGTAGTGCTCGGGAACGGAGCTGCTATGGTCAGGCTACCTGGAGGTTGCCAAAAATAAGGGTGATTGGCCGTGGAAGAGTCGCTGGGAGTTGGTAGAGGCTCTGGCGGTAGTAGCGAGCTTTGGAATAAGGGAGGCGACGACTGAAAGCAAGGAAAACGCAGGAGGTTTTCTGAATCTGCCGGAGGAGGGTGCAGGTGGGACCGACGGGTCCCCAAATAAACATGCGCGAACAACATGCGCGATATAAAATAACAACAAGACGCCCATAACACGCGCGATACAAAATAACAACAAGGCGCCCATAACATGCGCGATACAACTCAATACCACATAACGAAGCAAAAAAGGCGCTAAAGTATGTGCTACAAAAATAAAAGTCGGGTACAATAATAATGATAAAAGAATGCGGCACAGGTTGCATCAATCCCCGACGCACTTCCAATCATAGACGACGTCGCCGTGCCTTGCCGAAGACATTTATCGCAGTTCGCATCTCCTCACTGAACCGTGGGGCTTCGCTCTTCCTCGTGCCCAACAGTCCTCCCTTTCCCTTCCCCGAGCCCACCAAACAACATCAGTATATCAACGTTATACGAAGTCATCCAATTAATTGGTTAAGTTACTTATTCTTAATTAGATTAATTGCTGATTTAATTAATTCAGTGGGCATGAGGATAAGTGCTGCAGAAGAAGCCACCTCCACTCTATGCTATTGAAGGTATCAACGTGCTTTGACGTCACGCTTTCATGTTTCACCGCCAACATTGACTGACACTTCGGAGGCCAAATCCAACCTGTGTAGCCACTGATTCCACCATCACACCTGTCGTCCCAACCAACACCTGTCGTCCCAACCAACACATGTCGTCGCCCCCTCCATCCCAGCTTGCACCGTCCTATCACCGCTTACAATTGTTCCAACAAAACTGCTGATCCAACCTGTGTAGCCACTGATTCCACCATCACACCTGTCGTCCCAACCAACACATGTCGTCGCCCCATCCATCCCAGCTTGCACCGTCCTTGGGACAATTTCAGTTTCTCTTGGCGCATGTCCCCCTTGCCCCGGATATGCAGGTCGACATTTTCACCGCTGGACTTCGTGAGCGCCTGCGACTCGACGTCGAGTTTGAGGCCCCTCCAGACTTAGTGACTGCTATGAGTCTGACCTGACTCTACGATCGTCGCCTCTAGCTAGCGCAGGAGGCCTACCCGCCTGCCACCAACATCGTTCAACAGGGCCGTACCGAGGGTCCTCCAACTCCACCGGCCCGCCGATTATTTCGGGCTGAGAGGTTGCAACGACGCGCCCAGAGACTATGTTTTAATTGCGACAAGCAGTACACTCGCGGCCACAGGTGCAACCGGCTTTTCTACCTACACGCCGAGGACTCTTACGACGAGGGCATTGGATAGAGTTTGCGGGCAAACTCTTTTGAGATGTTACAAACCACGTATTATGTATGAGTTGTTATATGTTATGGGTTGCTATGAGTAGTTACGGGTCTCGAGCACCCAGCTCTTTTATCTTTATTATTATTATTGTCTTTAGGTGAGAGATTAGGAATTGTAAGAGTCATCTTGTATCCTATATAAAGACATTAGCACTGTATGTTTGGATGCTATGAAATGAAGTTCTAGTTCCTTATCTCTTGTTGTGAGATCTTGGTGGCTCTCTCCTCCAATGAGCAACCCCGCTTATGTAGCCGCGGTCACGACTCCGTAGTATCCCCGCCATCTTCTCCACCTCTGATCCCCCTCCGGACAACATTAGAAGGCCCATAACACAGTCCATGTAGATCCATTCGTTTTGGCGCTGCGGCTTCTCATTGTCGCAACTCACGTTCAACTAAGTTCTCCATAATCCACGACCGTCCGCTCACCGGGTACACTCGCCCCAACTTCAGATATTATGTTCGACAATCTCCTAGCAACAAGCACCTCTGCCACGCCAGCTCCATGCATTCTTTTGTGACATATGTGCAGACGATGGCGGCCTACCGCACGATGTTGCTTGCATTATAACAACACGCTACCGGTATCTGTTCTGGAGGGAAATTAAAGAACCAGATGATTACACCTTATGAGTTTCATTCGATCTTGAGGACAAGTTCGAAAAGAAGGGCTGGTGGTGGAATGTTAGGGATCCTACGTCGCCAGTCATATGTTAGTGGTTATATTACACATATTTTATTAAAAGTCTATTCAGTTGGAGTTGTATGAGTCGTGTCAATGCGCGTTGAGTCTAAACGTTTTAACGTTGTGCACATCTCTTTCATATTGGGCTTATTTACGCCCTTGCCATTGTAGTCTATAAATAGACACCTTGTGTCATGTATGTGGAGAGGAAGGAATTAAAATAAATCTCTCACTCTCTCTCTCTAAGCTCTCCTCTCTCAAGTCTCATTTTCTCTTTTTGGGATTCTTTTTCTCTTCATCCCCATTCTAGCATTAGGATGAGCAAAGCTCCCCTCTTTCTCCTTCGACTCCTAAGTCCTCCTTCGGCTAAGTAAGTCCGCCCTTGTATCTCTGCCTCCACCACACCGCCTTCATCGACATTGTTGATCATAATCTCATTGTCCGTGACCTGGTTTCGATGGCCGCTTGGGGGCACCTCCTCCATGCCCAAGCCCGAATGGAGACCGCGGCCACCATGAGCTCTCCTTTACTGGGAATTTCTAAAATGCTGCCCTCACCGCCAAACGCTAGCCTCCAGGACCCCTTGCAACATATCAGACTTCAAATACTGCAAACTGTTCTAGTTGACTTAGAGAACCAAGGAGATGACGTATCAACCACATCACCCACTTGAAGCTAGGATTCACTTTGTCTTCCATATTTCTTAACTGAAGCTGTTCGTTGCCCTCCCCACACACACAAAACACTCACCCACACACGCGTACCTGAGTCAATCGCCTTGCCACCATAGTCTGAGGACTCATGGGATTCCAATGGGGAGGGAGATGCTATGGACCAACGTTGGAGTCAAAGTGTCAGACATATTTGCGACGCACAAAGCCACTCAAGGATTGAGCGAGTCATGCTAGCTTTAGTTTTTGCATGTCGTTATTTTATCGTTATCACAACTCACTTGTAGTCGGGCATAGGTTAGGGCCATTTTTGTCAGTGCATGTTAGTGGGTTCCTCCTATGTATGGGGAGGGGCAACTCATTTGAGGATTATAAATTTAAAATCTCTTAACTTTCTCTTTATCTCTCAGCGAGAACCGAGTAGCGTTCTCACCCACGATAGCTCTCACACGATGCCACACTACATTGCACGTCCATTGATCGTTCTCTTCAGCCGACAACCACCAGGGTTTTTCTTGGCTCGAAGAAGAACCCCTGTAACGCCTGGTCTACTGTGGGCGCGCTACAGGTCTGCAGACCAGTGACTGCTCAATTGCTGATCAAAAGTAGAAAAACTTTATAGTTAAGCCTTCTCTGGTGAGAGTAGTATTGAGATGAGTGACCTCCTGAGAAGTCTTCGTGCTGCCCGCTTAACTGGAGTTTCTCTCATTAAAAGTGGTCTGCGGTTCGAGACCCAACCTCAACAACCCGCCATTGGAATTAGCGGTTGTGTTGGCGTCATTAGTCTGCAGACCTGTAGTGCGCCCACAGTATACCGGGGCTTTACAACCCCAAACCTCTCCAGGATTTCATTTTCGTTGTCCCTAACATGAGTCGCAATTGGGAGTGCACACCATTAACGTATTCTAGTTATTCTAATAGTAATGATGATTTTTTCTCATCATGATTAAAATATATTACATAACATTTTTTTTCTTGTTTGTTTTATGGAGTTGCCTTTATACAGGTCTTGCAATAGCTAGTTTTTTTTGCATCAGAAATATTCTCTAACAACATTAAAACTGCTAAAATTTTGTGGAATTTACTTGATCATCAACTTTGTGTTGAATAAAACTGTCTGTATAAGGAATTTCTTCTACAAACAATTTTTCCGTGGAATGGTTTGACACTATTGTATTTTCTAGAATTCATGTAATAGTTTTGTGCCCCATTGATTGACAACAAATCACCATGAATAATAAGTGTCAAATGCAAATCCAATGACATCCTTTGTGAAGATTTTCCCAAGGGTCTCTTAAGTTAGATGGAATTGGGACTCTAGAATTAGAGTTGAAGCTTTTATTGGAATTGGACCTCTAAGTCTAATTTCAAAGTCCCAATTCTACCCAACCGAACATACCTTAAAGCCCCGTTTGTTTGGGCGGAATTGGAGATTGGAATTGCCAATTCCAATTCCGCTGTTCGGCGGCCTAAAAATTCTTTTGGAAATGGAACTCCATAGAAATTCAATATAGGAGGAAAGCTGCCCCCCCCCCCCCCCCATTTCTGACCTCACGAGACAAGAAATTGCAATTCCAACCTTCAGCCCGCACAACTCACTACTCCATCTCGTTCCCGCGATCCAACCCTCTCCCCACGCGGCTTCTCCTTCTCCGGCGTCTCGAGCTCTCCGCCCATCGCGAGTACTTCTCTGGCGAGCCCACCCCTCACGTGTGCGATTCCACCTTCTCCCGCGACAATCTTCTCCGGCCGTCCGGGTAAATCTCCCTTTTTATTCGGTTTTGCCCTATTCCAGAGTATGCGATTAATGCTCCTTGTGATTTTTTTTGTTCTTGATCTAGGTTTTGATCTAGATTTTAGTTTGTGATCTAGATTTTAGTTTTTGATCTAGGTTTTGATTTAGGTTTTAGTTTTTGAACGCTTGCTGGATATGGATTTTCAGGACTGAGACGATATGACAGCTACAGGTTCTAAATCTAGTTGATAAGTAGCTTTTTACTTGACTGGTTCTGAGTCTTTCTGTTAAAGCAAAATGATTGACGTTGAAATGTTTGTGGAAAGCTAGGGAATGAGTTGGCTTCTTCAACTGCAAAATCTTTTCAGAACTCATTATCATCAACATAATACTGTCTAGATCTGGTTCTATCTCCTTTCTAGGTTTTTTATCTACTATTTCAACTCAGTGTTGCGCCCAGTCCTTTGATGGATGTTTTTGGCATGGACAACTTTTTGAAGATCTGTTTGTGCTTATTGTATTTTCACGTGTTTTTGAGCGATATTTGTGTACCTGGTTGATGTTATTTATGCCTATGTTTTTTTATAATGTGAGCTCTTTTATAATGTGTGTTCTTTTGCTGTGGAATAGCATTTGTAAAAAGATATGGTGCTCTATGTGGTCTATTAGAAAGTGCAAGTATATGATCATTGGGAATATTTCGCCCTCATTTTTTTAATAGCACAAAATTGTACTAATTTTGTAAGGATATGATCAAGTGAATGTGAGTGTTGACATTTGTTGAATTGATTATGTAGTCTGAGATTTCAATTCTGTCACTATTTTAAACTTTTAAATTTTAATTCCATCTACTAAATTCTTAAATGCTGCCGAACAAGGAAATTACGAATTTCAATTTTTGTGACAGAATTCCTGCATTCAGCTGAACAACATAATTAGAATTGACTTCGATTTCAATTCCTGTGAGAATTTGAATCAGACCAATTGCTACATCTCATTTCCTGCCAAGCACACAAAGCCTAAGACTCCGTTCGGCCCCCCAGAATTGGAATTGAGGAATTGGAATTCAGCCAATTCCAAAACCGGCAGGAATTGGAATTGGCTGAATTCCAATTCTGTTGTTCGTCTGTTGCGCAGAATTGGGCATCAGACATTGGAATTCGACAATTCTGCTGTTCGGATACAGAATGGAATTCAAATTTTGAATTGAAATTAACAGAATAGAAAAACTGAGTGCACTTAAAATAAAGTTCAAATAATGTTCACAAATTTAAAGCAAACATTGAGCATTAAGTCCACAACATAAAACCAAACATCAAATAAAAACTCAATGAACATAAAGTCCACAATCATAAAGTAGATATATAAGAAAAGCACAATGGATTCTTTTACCGAAACATATAAACTTTTGTGGAGTAAATTTGTTGCACGTAGGATATCACACAACTCTCCAAAAGCCGACTGACTCATACGTAGCACACTAAAACAGTTGACGTTAGGTCCATCATAAATGCGACGTAATAAAACAGAGCGTAGTGCGCTATTACATGCAACATGTGCTGGTTTTTTTGGAATGGTTTGTAGTGTTGCTGCAGCTGCTGTAAGTATTGTTAATATTGCACCTTTAACAATGACTTCGAATTCATATTCAGAATCAGAGTTTAATTTTGTTTCATCCATCTACAAGCAAGTGGAAGTGAGTAAAAAAACGAGATCAAGAACAATCCAAAATAGAGATCCAAGTAGCACTACAACACAGTATATCCATAGCTGTATATCAACACTCTAGGAAAAAAATACTAATGTTCTCAGTAATTAACAATCTCATACAAAACCGGGAAAAAAATACAACACAGTTATGCAACACAGTTATGCAACACAGTTATGCAACACAGTATATCAACAATCTAGGAATAGGGAGATCTTATACAAAACTTAAAAAATGATCTAGGAAAAAACGAGATCAACCTCCGACCCTAAAACATCAGTTATGCAACACAATTATACATTTATGCATAACTGTTAAAAAAACGAGATCAACCCGGTATACAAAACTTAAAAACGAGATCAACCCGGACAGAGATTGATTACACAATTGCTAATATGGAATGAACATGACAAGGTATACTGCGGTTATCCTAGGAGCATCCCTCTTAACAGAACAACACAACCCTCCGACGGATTAGATCACTCAAACAAAACATTAAAACATCACTGACATAGAGATCCAAGTAGTAAAAGATGATTATCACTGGCATTTGATTCCTCTTCAAAAGGTGTATAAAAAACCCTATCCCTAAAAGATATCACCTCCGGCGGAAAACCAATCTTAAAAATAAGAAGACGAGGAAGAAAAGGAAGTAGATGAGGAAGAAATAAGGAGATCTTACCTCCGGCGAGATCGAGCGGCGAGATTGGAGCGGCGAAACGTTTTCGTCGGGTGAAGAACTTGCGGCGCAGGGTTAGCAATTGGGAGAAATGAAATCTTCGGGCGAAATAACAGGAGGCACCCTAAGAATTCGCCCGCACGTAAGTCTAAAACCGTGGAATTAGACCGGATTCCATTTCCGCGACAATTCTTACTCGCCGAACAGTGGAAAAGAATTCCGCATTCTCAATTCCAAGTTTGATTTCCAATTCTTGGGGGCCGAACAGGGTATAAATCACATCCAATTCTTCTCCATCTGACTATTGCCCAATTTTTCTTATTTTAATAATTATTTTGTACTATCTTCTACTTCCTTCTAATATTTTACCTATAAAAATGTGAGCTCCAATCAACATCAACATATAACTTGTCACTGTCATTTGTTGTCACTGTTGATTTTATGTGATTTCTTTTTGTTTCAAGCAAAAACAACTAAACATTGTGTATGTTGTCTTCAGGAACTTGGGTTAGACATAAAGGTTGGTTTTTTACTTTATGGGCCTCCAGGCTGTGGTAAAACTCTGATTGCAAAGGCTTTAGCCAATGAGGCAGGTGCCAACTTTATACATATCAAGGTTTGGTAATTTTTCTCAGGTTTTATTGAGTTTCTTGCACTCGGGTTTTCATTGATCTTCATCATGTAACTGACTTCTTTGTACTCATGATATGCAGGGTCCTGAAATTCTCAATAAGTATGTTGGAGAAAGTGAGCAAGAAATTAGAACAATCTTTAGCCGTGCAAGAACTTGTTCTCCATGTATAATTTTTTTTGACGAGGTGCATATCCATTTCTTCTTAAAATCGATCGCATTTTTTGCCCAATATCTCCATTATTGATCTTAGCAGAAATGTATTTAAAATTACTTTTAATTAGACATGCTAACATATCATTGTGAGTTAAGCATTCAACTTTCTGTTACGATGCACACATATGGATACAGATTTAATGACTCACCATTAACCTGGACTCGCTAATTATTAAAAGTTACAGGGAGTGAAAATAAATTGAGCAAATCATTTTGTAAATACAAATCGTCTTCCTTGCGAATAAATAAATTTAAAGTTAATTTTGAAAATGGAAGTAATAGGTGTAATGTTGATAGACTCACGCTATCACTGAATAATATATGTAGATTGATACAAAGGAAAATACAAGATATCAAGACAAGATCGATTCAATCTCTTGAGGGCAATGCCCTTTAAGAGCCTACTATCCTAAGAGAGCCCAAGACAACAAACTCTAAGTGATGGGGATTAACCTTCACCATCAGATCGTTGCAAGGTGGAACCCCCTTTTGTCTACCCGCGCCGGAGAGCTTGATCAGATCCGTGATCCGACTCCGCTGATTCGTTCGGATCTGCGTTTACATATTTCTCATATATTATATTGTTATGTTTGTGTATTACTTAGTTAGATCGAACCTTTTATGTTAACGACCCACCATAGTCGCCAATTTAAGGTTGCCTTGGTTTTATTTGTTATAGAAATAAGCTATGGAGGCTGCTGGGTACTTCACTGTAGATTTTAAAAAGAATAATCCTGAAGTCCAGGGGTCGAATGTCATGTTGACTCCACAAATCCTAGGCGATGGCTCCTTGGTTACCCTCTTCGTACTTCCCCAACTCGCTACCTCCAACTCTATCACTAGGACACTTGATCCTCTTCCAATAACTCCCACCTGCGCTTGATTCCAACACCCACATTCCCGTCGACGACCGAAAGAGCAGTTCATTGCTGCGCCTCTGGCCCGCGCCTGATTTCATCCCTACAACCAACATTTTCTACTTTCCCTTAGTCGAGCGTGCTCCTTCCCCTACAACCCTGCTCCTTCCGGACCCCCACCTCTGCCCCCCTCCACCGACAACCCCCCATCCTTCCCTAGCCCTCAGCCTGTTGTGACCTCCTTCCCCCACCCCGAAACAACAATCCTTCCCTTGTCATTGATCAACCTATACTCCACCTACAGGGAGCCCGCAACCCCAGCCCAGTCAAACCCCCATGCATGTTTTGTATTGAATGATATATTTCATGTTTTCTTTGAAATAATATGTATCATATTAAGTAAATATTATTAATTGACTCTTATTATTAGCCCGAAGGGGAGCCTTGGTGCATCAGTTGAGGTGTTGTTTTGTGACCTTGAGGTCATGGGTTCGAGACTTGGAAGCAGCCTCTTTCAAAAATGTTGGGTAAGGTTTGTCTAGATTTCACCCTTGTGGTGAGATCCTTCCCTGGACCCTCGCTTCGCGGGAATTCTTTGTGCACCCAGCTACCATTTTACTCTTATCATTAACCCAATTTAAATCTTTGTATAGTCAACTTTTTAGTTCATTATTCTCCATTAATTCTTATTTGAAACTATTGGAGGCGTAAATTATAATTGTGCCTGCCCTTTTACACTTGTCAAGTTAGGTTCAAATTTTCTTTATCATTGTGATGTGGATGTGAGGCCCCAATTTAAACCCCACAAGAATGCTGTATATAAGCTACTTTTAAGTTATTCGCCCCGAGATGAAGGAGAGTGAGTGCACAATAAAACACATAATAAAAACTTAACTCATAACTTGGTTCGTTCGATTGCGAGTCTTTCTCGTTCTTCCTTGACCAACTAAATTGTTTCTTTGCACACAGGTTCACCTCAGCTACCTAAACAAAATGACAACTGGCTTAGTCATAAAAGTATGACTAAGTGAAGAATATGCCTCTTTAACTACTATACATACAACTAAGAATCAGTATCAATATGCATAAGGTTTAATATCTTAATTCATTATAAACATGCAATTTAAAAAGCAATCAACAAAACAATATTGTGCACAATATTCTGTTTTTTTAAAATTATGATATTCAATTCTTTAAGTTATTCAATATATCTTTTACTTTGTGTCAAATTCTCAAATTAATCTCATTCAACGATAGGTTCATTCATTGCATCATTCCTCTGATTCAGATTCAATTATTCCAAACATATCATTCAGGCATTAATTTAGTTACATTGGTCAGGAAATGTCAAGACATGCATAAATGTGGGCCCACCCCTTTAGGGCAAAATGTAGGTGTTAGAAAATGGTGATGTAAAGGCCCATATTGTGGCCCATCATAGGCCTTCTTCCTCTTTATGTAATAGTCCCACATCTTGAAATTGGGACTTCTCTCTCTTATGCCCCTATATATATGTATTCATACTTGAAATTGTACATTGAAGAAGTATATACAAGATTTTTGATTTTTCTTTATATGGTATCTGAGCGATCAAGATCCGAATATGCGACCTGTTTTTTTCTAACCGCCCAACCCCTTCCGGTTTGCTGTGTTCAGCGGTTAGCAGAATTGGCTGACCGCATCTCTCCAGCGGTCTTCCTTTACTCGGTTTCACGCGAACTGCTTGCTTGAGTCTGCTGGCTTCTCAACAAGCTGCCCCCTCCGTTTTATTGGCTCTATCCTCTTGGTTTTATAGTTTTTGGCCACTGGGTCCCACCATCCTATCTTTCTGCGACCTGTCTCACAGCGATCTGCCTGGTCCGACGTCCCTCCTACTCGCGCGATCAAGTCACGCGGTCTGCTCTTTGCCCGTATCGGTCTGCTTCCCCTGCTTGGCGGTTTTACTCTTCCTGCCGCGATTATTCTCTTTAGCCGTTGCTCTCTCTCCTTGCGGTCTGCTATTTGCTCATAGCGATCCGCTCTTCCTGCTTGGTGTGGTTTTGCTCTTGCCTCCGTGGTTATTTTCTCTATCTGCTACTCTCTCTCTCTGCGCGGTCTGCTCTTTGCTTGCAGCAGTCTGCTCTCCCTGCTTGGTGCGGTTTTGCTCTTGCCGTCGTGGTTGTACTCTATAACCACTCCTTTTTTTGGCGCGATCTCCTTGCTCAACATCGTCTCTTCTAGTTGTGGCATGTTTTGCTTGTCCGCACTGTTTTTCCCTCGCAGTATCTTGCGGTCTATCCGCCCTTGTGGTCTGCCGACCTTTTCTTCTAGCCGTTGCGGCCTGTTCATCGACTATCTGCCGCGAACAGCTTGCTTTTCTCCTTATATAGTCCGCAACTTGCTCTTGTGCTCCTGCTGCCAGTCTATGCTCTTATCGTGCGGTCTCCTCCTTCATGCTCTGCTGCTGGTTCTCTTCTCTTGAACAGTGCCAGTTTTTCTTCTGCTGTGCCGTCTGCTTCCTTAACCGCCTGTCTGCTTGTTGATGGATTGATCTACTGCCTCTTCTCTTCCAGCTGGGGTGGCTGTCCCCGTTCCCGAACTCCCGACGAGTTGAGAATCACCACCATTTCTCTTACTGGAAAGAAGAACTTTGTTGAGTAATTAAAAGGAGACCCAAGACATGGAGAGCTCAGGCTAGGACTCCCTTGAAATGACTTTACTGCATGGTATATCAGCAGAGCCAGAGACAGAAGCAGCGTTGCCATTGACAACGGTGATAAACTTTGGATGCGGAGAATCCAAGTATCGGTGTGGCTTGAGGGAGGTAATATGGTGATTAACAACGGAATCCAGTCTATCCAGCGTGGATTAGTGGAGAGACGGGTGATACCTTCATTAGAGACTCTGGCAGCGCTACTGACGAGTTTTGGAACCTCCTTTTGTTGGAGCTGGAGACGGACTTCATCAAGATCAATACGAGTGGCGAAGCATGGATTGGGTAGCATCAGCAGCCGACTACCGATCTAGCTGCCCAAGTCATGCTTAAAAGGAAGCTGTTGGTATTGCCATAATGATGGCTCGTGTTCCGCCTCATCTTCATAGTATTTGCCACAGTAAAGAACCTTTCCTCTCCTACCTGTTCGTCCTCCTCTGATGTGTGCTCCATGCGAGTATGTTAAAGGTTTCACCGCCTCCGGATGTTATCAGCCCTCCATCACCGGCCGGTGATGGAGGGCTTCTCCAACAAACTCCTGCACCTTTGCTACCTACCCCTACTCAGTGGAGGACGTACAGGCTCCCGGGGGAGAGGAATCGCGGTGGCCGAAAGCCCCGACCTAAGTGTTCTTTTTGTAGCAAGGATGACTATGAAGATGAGGCGGAACACAAGCCATCATTATGACAATACCAACAACTTCCTTTTAAGCACGTTGGGCAGGTAGATCGTAGTCGGGGGTTGATGCTGAATCACCCGTGCTCTCAACTAATGCGCTGGATGTGGACTTAACAACGTTGTTAAGTCACCATATAGCGCTGCCAGAGTCAAGGATACTTGGATTCTCCGCAAAGATCAGTGATGATGTCATGACAACGCTTGCTGGAGACTGTCTCTGTCTCTGCCGGAGTAAAGGGATATGGAGTTCATCTCACATCGCCTCTGGCCGTCTCGTGGTACTAGACATGCCTGGCTCTCGTCATGTCAAGGGAGTTGAGGAGCCACGTCTCGCGACGAACAGAATTTACTCTCTGTTAGTCGCCTCACTGCTGATTTGGATTGCTCTATCATATTCACTTTTTCTTATTTTCTGGTGCAGGATCGCAGGACACAAAATATCATTAGTAAAGGACGACTGCACAACGAGCTCTACCTTCTCGAAGTCTCTCCTACGATTCTATCCTCCGTATCCTCGGTTGACTGACATCAGCGTCTTGGGCTATGTTGTTAAAGGCGCGCCTAAGGCTCCAGGCTCAGAGGTTTGCGCCTTCGTGCGCTTTTTTGCGCCTTTGGACAATAAAGGTGCGATTATGTGTGATTTTTGTTGTAAATTTTTTTTTTCAAAATAATAAAAAAATTAATGCAATAACTCAATATTTTTTATATAATTTAGTGTTTTTGAAAAATAACCGATCGTTGAGACATAGATATGATGCAAGCAATCAATATTGATTTTATTTTTTAAGAGATATAAATGATGGTAATGAATGATTAATGCGCATTCTTGTCATGACGTCGCCTAGGCGTCGCCTAAGCGACGCATAGACGTCCTGGACGCCCAATTGTTAAAAAAACGATGAGTGCTTTTTTTTAAAAAAAATATGGCAATACACTGCGGTTTATATATAAACCGCAGTCTATTCCCTGCCGCAGTCATGGAATCGACTGCGGTTTATATATAAACCGCATTATATGCACAGGTTCAGAGAATAGACTGCGGTTTATATATAAACCGCAGTCTATTCTAGCATGGAATATACACTGTGGTTTATATATAAACCGCAGTAGAATAAACTGCGGTTTATATATAAACCGCAGTCTATTCTAAGTTTCTAACATAGAATAGACGACAGTTGTATAACAACCGCAGTCTATTCTACTGTGAACCATACAATAGACTGCGGTTGGTATAGAAACCACAGTCTATACTAAATCGTGAACCGTAAAAATCTCGTTTTACCTCGACTTTTTGGTTCTTACCGACGCTTCTCTTTCCGTAAAACCCTAAAAACGATTTGTTCAAGTTTCTGCTCTCCTTGAGTCCTTGCTCTTTTTTGCTTCGATTTGAAGATTTTTTTGGACAAATCTCATATTCTCACTTAGGTATATTTTTCTTATGACCTTTTTCAGTTTTGAACTTTTGATCTCCGTGCTATAATGTCTTTAACTCTTTATTAGTAGTAGTAGTAGTAGTATAAACTATAAACATTGTGTAGCCGCCTAGCAGGCACCCACTGAATTTTCCAATCTCATGTATTGGCTATGCTAAATGTGTATAAGTTAGAACCTGAGACAACACACTGTGCATTTTTGTATTAGATATCCTAAAAACATACTAACTCTATATATTAACATAAATATTCCACTAACATAGTAACATATATATTTTTATGTGTGATTGACTGATTGTTGTGGTAGACTGGTAGTAGCTCAATGTCTTTGCTCTACTTTTATGAATTTGGTTTAGGGTTTTTAGATAATTTAGGTTTTTTTGGGGTTTTCTTATTGCAGGAAAATGACTGATAAGAGGCTCTTCATCAAAGTCAAGAAGAGGCTTTACGAAAATGAACGAATTGAATAAGCTTTAGGCTAGCGGGGAAGAAACTTTATATTTCTGTGAGTGATGATGATCGCATTATTCCTGGAGCTGAGACAAATAAATTGATGAGTTTTATTGGATCTCTTGTGAGGTTTTCTGTGTCAATTACATTTGTTTCATGGAAGAAAGTTGACAAACAAATTAAAGATCAAATATGGACAGAAGTAATAGTACGTGACTTTGTTTTCAATGATTAGTGAATTATGATTAGTGATTACATAACTGTGGTGTTTTAGTTAATTTTTAATTGATATTGTCTATTATTTTCAGATTTATTTTGATAATATTGATGGTCAATGCAAAGCATTACTGAAAAGCATGAGTGAAATTTGGAGAACTTGGAAATCTAAACTCTTTATCACTTATGTAAAAATGTTGATTTGGAGCATCGATACAATGTTCCTGTCAAGTATAATTTTATTACTCCCGAAGACTGGACAGTTTTTGTCGACCATCGCACCACTATAGAATATATGGTATGTGTTTTTAACTTATTATTAAATTCAATGTTTTATATCATTTTTTATCTTTATAACTTATAAACAATCTAAGTATTAACAAATATTTATTTGTGTAGGAGAAAAGTAAGGTTAATATATCATCAGAGCAAAAGCACAAAAGTCTCTTTCATACTACTTCCAGAATGAGTTATTATGGATTAGAAAAAAGAATGATATTTTTTCTTTATATCATTCTCGTATTTTTTATTGTACATATTGGTTTTCTAAATAATTAAAATGATACTTTACTTTTATTTTATTGTCAAGATTGAACAAGGGACAGCTGCACCAATTTCACGTGCAGAGTTATGGAAAGTCGATCATAAAAAAAAGAGCGGTGAATACATTAGTACAGATGCTGCTGAGTTGACATCTAAAATTGTAAGTTTAAATGTTTCATTTATTCATTTATAAATTATCAATACTTTCAATAGTAATATTGCTTGTGAAGTATAAATGTATAATTTCTTATCTGTAATGAAGAAATTAATTTATATTACTTATTTTAAGGATGAGTTGTCGAGTCAAGAGTCCCAGAGTGCTGAAACAGTGTCACAGGGAAGTGATGACATTCTTGCTTCTGTTTTAGGCCAAGAACATCCGGGTAGAAGTTAGAGCTGGTGACAAGTTTTCACACCATTACAAGTTTTTTCAAGAATGATAGGCGGAGCCGGAGGAGATCAGTAACTCACATTGAAGATGTCAAAGCTATAGTTCAAGAAAAATTGAGTCAACAACAACAATTATGGAGTAATAACTCTTGTCTTAGATTCAACAGTATTTGGGGATGTTAAATCAACGAGTACATACTTTGAAGTATTAGAGTTGCACGATTTTTTAGATTTGAAAAAAATTGGAGTTAACATCATATTCGCATGCATTGAGTGAGTACTGACTAATGAATATCAATTATTACGAAATTAAATTTTTTTATTAGTATATAAATTGATTTTGAATTTACATGTTTTATTGCAGGTACATAGATTCTCAATTGAAGAAATGTATATACAATAGAGGTGTATATTTTCATAATCCAGTAGCCATTTGTTATTTTGATGATCCCTATGCCAAGACTAATTCAAAATCAAGAAGTTGATAATCTAAAAAACAGGATTAGTCAAACTTCAATCAGAATATTTATTATTTGTGACATATCATATATTGTAAGTATGAAGTATCTCTAATTCTCTATATCTAATTCTCTATATCAATGATTATTACCATTTTTTATTCTTAGTTAAGTTATTATTTTTTTTCTTTTGTTTCACAGAAAACATTAGATGTTGACTATTATTGATTATGATAATAATATAGTTTATTAGATTGATCCCCTAGGTCATGACATTCGTGATAATATTAAAAATGTCATTACAAAGTTAGTTTATTAATTAGTTATTTACTTATTTTCCTATTTGGAACTCAGATTTGACTATGAACTAATTTTTTTAATATTTATGAAGTGCATTTAAGGATTTAGCAGAAGATCGGCACACAAATTTCCGCAAATCAAAGATTTTAAAGTGAAAGCCGGTAAGTTATAGACTTATAGCCAAAATGAGTTTATGTATTCTAAATTTTTAAATATTTAAAAATTTGTAATTAAAATACTTACCAATTGTTTAATTTTTTAGTATCCAATACAACCGGATAGTATTCAATGTAGGTACTATATCATCTGCTACATGATTGACATAGTTGATGCTCTTAGGAGTGTGTCAATGCCATCATTGATAAGTTAGGTGCATGTAGATAAGTAGATTAGTAAGTGATAAATTCATTATAATTATGTTGAATTGATTTTAATAAATTTTTTTATTGCAGCTCTATAATGGAGTGAAACAATTTTCGCCGGAGAAAATAGAATAATATTAGAAATAAAATTTGTGCTTATATAATAAATAATTGTGCTTGACTAAATGACTAACTTCGTACTTGTAGTCTTGTTATCTTGTATAGAAGATTAGAAGTTGAAGTAGAACAAATAAAAATTATCTTCTTTACTATTGTAAATGACAGCGGTCTTTAATTTTTTATAGTTTATACTTCAAATGATCTTTAAATTGTTTCTTGTGTAGAATAATCGCAGATTGCAATCGTCATTTGATAGTTTTTTAAATTGTTCATTGTAATGACTTCTTTAGCTTAAGAGTTAAGATTAGCCGGTTATTTCAATGTTCAGACCTAACTCTGCAATCTATAGGTCCTGTTGGTGAAAGATGGAAGACCAAAACAACAACAGTCTTGCTCCATCCGTTGATAGCAATGACCTTCATCCCAAAACAGATCCTAAAATAAAAGCAAAGTCAAATAATTCTGGTTGGAAATATGGTCATTGACCCGACATAAAAGATAAAAATACAGTTAAATGCAATTTGTGCGATAGATTGATAAAAGATGGTATTAAAAAGTTGAAGCAACACTTATGCGACAGGTATGAAGATGTATCCAAGTGTTTTAAGACTACTTCTGAAATAGCAGCTGAGATGTATTCAACTTTAAATGGTAAAAAAAGGATGTTTTACATCTGACTGATGATGATGACAATGAGAGTGAACAAGAAGGAGAGCCAACAGGATCACATAATGTATCCCCAGCATTTTCTACTGTTAAATCGTCATTTGTCCCAATTTCTGGGACAAATGCCAAAAAGAGAAAAGTTGATAGTTATGTTGATAGTTATGTGAGGCGTGCTCCTGAAGATGTAGTAGATGATAGACGTGCTAAAGACGCGTCACAAACTACTATCGAGAGATGTTTTAGGTCACCAGAAAAAAGAAAAGAGTTGATAATTATGTTGCCGATTGGTTCTATGAGTTGTGAAATTTCATTCAATGCCGCAAAGACACGAATTTTGAAGTCATGCTTGAAGCAGTTGGACAGTATGAGCCTGGTTATAAAAGCCTAGTTATCATGATTTGAGAGTCTCATTGTTATCGAACACAAAGGATAGAGTTAAGGAGATGAAGACAATTTATCAAGCGTACTGGAGGAGATATGGTTGCACACTTATGTCAGATGGTTGGACAAACAAGAGAGAGACATTTGATCAATTTCCTTGTCAATTGTCCAGAAGGATCCTATTTTATGGGTTTCGTAGATGCATCCAGTCATATTCAAGATGTCGCAATGTTATCCGAGTTGCTTGATTGTAAAATTAGAGAGATATGAGCTGAGTGCGTTGTTCAGGTAAATTTTTTAGTCTCACTAATTTTCATAATTTTAATATTTCAAGTTAATAGTCATACTCTACAAGACTATAACTTTCAATATATACAAATTACAAAGTTATGTTGTATGTCTTGTATGCAGGTGGTGACTGACAATGCTTCCAATTACAAGGCAGCTGGTAAAATTTTAATGGAGAGAAGACCAACATTATTTTGGACTCCGTGTGCAGCTCATTGTATTGATCTTATGCTAGAGGATATAAGGAAGTTAAAACAGAACAAATTTGTTATAAGAAAGACAAGAATGATCACAAATTTCATCTACAGACACACTCGTTTACTTGATGCAATAATGACTACTATATGTGGTGATCTAGTGCGACATTCAGTGACTAGATTTGCAACATCATTTCTTACTCTACAAAGTGTGCTTAAGCATGAGGAGAAGCTGAGATTATTCTTTGTGTCGCCTTCGTGGAATGCCGCTAATTTGACAAAAACTGATGTTAGCCGGAAAACAAGTTGTTAAAATAATATTTTCAACTGTTTTTTGGAATGAGCTAAGAGATTGCCTAAAAGGAGGAAAACCACGGATTGCTGTTTTGTGATTAGTAGATGGAGATGAAAGGCCGGCTATGCCTGAAGTATATGTGATAATTGAAGAAGATAAACAAAAGATCAAAGATCATTTTGATAACAAAGAAAGATTATTTAAAAAGATTATTGACATTGTTGAAAATAGGTGGACAAATCAAATGGAGCAAAAGTTGTATATGACAGCTTTGTTTCTAAATCTAAGCAAATATTTTGAATACGAGAAAAAACATAATGATGATGCTTGAAAATTTCAAGATGCTTTCAATGATGTTATTGCAAGACTAGTGCCCGATCAAGAATTGCAAGACAAGATTGCAGAGCAAGACACTAACTACAAAACATCTCGAAATAGTTTTGGAAAGTTTTGGAAAGCCTATGGCTATTAGACAACGAACCACCTTAAATACAAGTAAGTATTGATTAAACTTTTATTTCTTCTTAAATTTTTTATATGTCAAATAATTTATATTTGTCTTAAGTCTTAACTCTTAAATGAATAGTGGATTGGTGGGGTGCACATGGAGGACCGAATGTTGACCTTACAAAGATAGCATTGCGCATACTTGGCTTATGTTGTTCTTCTTCTAGTTGTGAGCGCAACTGAGTACTTTTGAGTTTGTAAGTATACAAATATTTAATATAAAAATTAAAATTTTATATTTACTAATAAGTTTCCATTTATCTTGATTCAGATTCACACCAAACAAAGAAATAGATTGGAGCATCAACTTAATGATCTTATATACATCCAATATAATCGTCGTCTACAAGCACGATTGCAAAAAGACAAGATTACAACACTTTAGCCTGCTGATTCAGATTGGAGTAGTGAGTAGGATGATGAACAAACCAGATGATGCACTAGTTTTTGAAGATGTTAATCTCACATGGGAAGCTGTAGAGAGAGCTATTGGAACTGAAAAAGTAGCTGTAGCTAATCGTCAACTATTGGATGATTTCAATCATTTTTACTTTGTGATGATGAAAATATTGAAGATAATTATGGGCCCCAAGGGTACCTCAAACCGGCCGACCAAAGAATGCAAATGACGACTTACTAGATGATAATTCTAGCCCAACCCAGTTTTATAATTGTTCACATTATTCATTCTAATATGTTATTGTGCATTGCAACCTTTTGACACAATACTATACTATGATTTTTTTGTGTTCCCTCTGTTATTGCTTTCTCTTTCTGTATTCAACTGCTGAAAGACATTGTTTTTTCCTGCTAAGTGCTAACTGTTATATAACGTCAGAAACTGACTGTCAAAAAATCTGTGGCTGTGAGTTTGTAACTTTGTAATCTCATTTGGTAGTTTTAGCAATTGACATTGTTTTTTCTTACTAAGTGCTAACTGCACATATATCAGAAGCTACTGCTTACTGCTATGAAAAAAAAATCTGTATGGCCGTGAGTTTGTATTTAATAGTTTGGTACTTGATAAATTTTCTGTTTTAAGTCCATTAAAAAAAGGAGATTTCACAACGGTTATTATTGCAATCGTAACCGTTTAAAGTCCACCAGTTAGGTTTTAAGACAGCGGTTATTATAATCCGCAGTCTACAGCAACTATAGGCGGTCAATAATAACCGCAGTTTATAGTATAGATTCATATTGCAGTTATTAGTATAACCGCAGTCTGAAAGCTGCAGACTATAGACATTATAATAACTGCAGTCTAATTCAAATAAATTGAGTAAATTGGCGCCTTGCGACTTGCTCTCCTTGTGGTCGCCTAGGCGTCCGCCTTGTCGCCTAAGCGTCAAGGCCCCGACGCTCGCCTTAGTTCGCCTTGACGCCGTGACAAGAATGTTAATGAGTATAATATATGAAGAATTTGTTCTGAACTGATGATGCTGATTATTTAAAATGAATGTGGTTGCACCTTGTCTTCTTCGGGCGTGCGCCTTTAGCTATGCGTCTAGGCTCCAAGACCCTTTGCCTTGGCGCACCTTGTGCCTTTAATAATTGAAGGTCTTGGGCATGCTCTTCTTCCAACTCTACAGCTCTTCCTGCATTGTAATTTGTTTCTGTTTTTTTACCTGTGATTCTTATATTTTTGGGAAACAACATTAATGTTCCTCTTCTGATTGTACTCAGAGCGCTTCGTTTATGTTAGTTCATTCTGATGTTTCTGTATAAATAGCAAGTGTGGATTATCGTTATTTTATCACGTTTATTGATACCAACTTATTCTCGAATGATCTGGTTGTAAGCTTATTTCGTGATCAAAAGCTCTGAGAAAATCTTCCTCGTATATTCTAAGTGATTTCGTTCTGGAGACTCGCACACAATTTGCCGACGTAGGGAAATCAAAATGCTCCGCAAGACGAAATGCTCATGAATACACGAGTTTCAAAAAAGTTTGATAATCTCTGCTCTGAATTTGTTTCATCAGACTTTGTGTGATTATATTGTGATTATCTGAACGCAAAAATAGACATTTTCTTGATGTAGCTCGCTGACTCATGATTTAGATGCATGTTCCCAAGGTGTATTGGCATTTTGCGGTTTCGATGACATGCTATCTCATTAACCGTCTCTCTTCCTCCGTCCTAAATCACGCCACCCCGTTCAGTTTTCTCTTTCCTTACCACCATTCCCCCTCACCCATTGTATATTTGGTTGTACTTGCTATGTTCATTATCTTGGTTTATCCATTGACAATCTCAATTCTTGGGAAGCTAAACATATGCTCATTGGTTATTCCCGTACTCAAAAGGGTATGTTTGCTACTCTTCCACTATGCGCAAGGTGACGGTTTCGGCTGATGTTACCTTTCTGGAAGATCAACTGTTTTTCCTTGCTTCATTACCACCTCTTTCCCAACCATCTTTACCACGACCTGTCGTGTTACGTCCTCCTTGACACCAATCAACAACAACCTCCACTTCTTCACACTCGTCGACCTCCTCGTTCCGTCGCCCACTACAGTAGTCGGCTTCCACTCTCTATCAAACTATGTTGGTCCAACTCCCGCCTCCACAACCCATCCCATGACGAATTACGTATCCTTACTTCGCCTGCCCGACGCTTCAAAATTTGCCACTGCATTATCCTTTATTTCTGTCCCTAATTCTGTGCAGGAGGCTCTTCAGCATCCAGGTTGTCGGGGGGCCATGGACCAAGAAATGACAATTCTGGGCCGATCACATGTGGGATCTGGCCTCTCTTCCTCCGGGACAAACTTCTGTTGGCTGTAAATGAGTCTTTATCATCAGGAATGCTCCTGATGGAACAATTGATCGTCTTAAATCCCGCTGGTGGCTCGCGACTTTACTTAACAACAGGGCCTTGATTATGAGTAAACATTCTCTTCGATGGCCAAGCTCAATACTTCGTGTGCTTCTCTCCGTTGTGCATCGCCAGTGGAAGTATCTCTACATCTGCTGAATATAAGGAATGTTTTTTTAAATGGAGATCTGCAAGAGACTGTCTATATTCAACAATCTCCTGAGTTTGAGATCACGGGGGAGTTCCGAGTTTGTTACCTCAAGAAATCGATTTATGGTCTCAAATAATCTCCTCGGGCAGTGACAGATCTCGGAATTTAAAAATGGGGTACACAAAAAATTTTTAATAGCATAATATAGAAAATGAAAATGCTTGATATTATAAAATCATACACAATTACATATAAATGTCTTAATTGAAAATTACAAATACAAATACCAGAAGAAATTGCAATTGTCAACGACGAGTCTTCATTTTTTGAAAACGATCAATCACACCATCATCATTTGAAACTTTCAAAAATGCGTCTCTTTAAATGAACGTAACCAAACAGTCATTCAATATTTGATCGCCTAAATTATTGCGTGATCTGTTCTTGACATAATTCATGCCTGAAAAGACTCTTTCAACACTTGCAGTAGCCACATGAAGAATCAGTACGAACTTCAATAGCTTGTATAATTGTTGATAAACAATATGTTTCCAGTTTCAACAAGTTTCATAGAGAGATGACCAAGGCCGTTCAAGTCAAAAACCTCTCATCGCTTTTCATATTCACAATGAAATTGTTTAGTTGAAAATCAAGATTAAACAGCTCCAAACTTAAAAAAATTATTAGGATAAAACTCTACAAGTCTGAGCACATTTTACTTGTCAAAACAACCAAAAGAGTTAATGAGATTCAAACTAGCCATACAATGGAGCAACTCCATACTCACCTCATCAAACCTGTTATTAAGCTCATACAATTGTAAATCAACCACTTTTAAGAAAAATGACACCCGATAATAATGCAAATATGTTTAGTCTTCAACAAATTATCTTGATCTTCCGCGCGGAACATACAGATCATTCATTTTAGGAATATGAATATCATATTTACCACAAAAAAGTAAGACCTTCATCAGTCAAGTTAGGAAACTAACAAAAACATAACACGATTCAACATACACCAAAATATAGTTGTCTCCTTCTCCAAAGTCGATTCTAATGTGTTTCACCCGATCATTTGCTTAGTGTAGCACTACAGGATATAAAGACTAATGTCTTATCCTCTCCGACCGAAAAGAAAGTGTCATTTAAACCCGACCCAGTTTTTAGTTCCCATAGTGTCTGAAAACCTTTTGCACTTAAAAGCATCTCATTTCGTTTGTAAGAAATGAATATAATTTCAAAAAACCATTGTCATCATTTATTTTAGATAGGTTAACTGAAGCTATATAAAACAATAATGTAATAAACAAAAAAATTAGACCTTGACATTGTCACAATTTTAGACAAATTCAAGGAATGAGCCAATTGAGTTTTAAGAACGACATATATCATGAACATCACAATTCCGAGAAAACGCTTATTAATCTTTTGTTCTATGTGTGACACATCATTAGTTCATCCGACTCTCCACTCTTGCATATAATCTTTGTAATTTCTTTGAGATATCCGCGGTCTCGGGGCATTTTTCAGGTCGTAAGTCTGCAAAAGCTGGAAAATCCCCCTGTTACTCTCAATCCCACGTGGGACAATCTCGGTCGCAAGAAAAATCTCAAACATTTCAAAGAAGCTTGTATTTGTTTATCAGTTTATCAAGAGAAACTTAGACATCCTTCAAATTTCTGGAGTGCTAGTTGATGAGAACTATTAATCTTGCCAACATGTTTGTAAATCCGTCAATCTAAACAAATTACTATCATTCTTGAATAAGAGCAGTAGAGCAGAGGGAAATGAATGCAATTTTGGTTGGCATGAACCTCTCAGCTGCACTGAACTGAGAACTTTGAAGAAATCACTTCATGAAAGAACACCAAAGAACATGTTAAACTGTAGTCTCCATCAAAGTAATTCTTTATTGAATCAAATCGACTCTGCCAAAGCATCGAAGTAGACTAATACCTCAAAACACTCCTAAAAATAAAAATACATGAATATAATTTGTGATAGAGTATATAATAGCATCCTAGATCTCCTTCTTTTGTTGTCACGTGACTCACGTACTCAGTCCTCAAGGTCCTTGGCCACAATCTGTAACATGATATTTGCAGGCTTAGTCGCTTAGAAATCGCCACTTCATGAAAAAAACACCAAAGAACATGTTTAAACTGTAGTCTCCAATAACAGCAACGTAAATAAACATGTGGGTATCAAAAACAGGAAAAAATTGAATAAATCATAAGAGATGCGACTTTGAATTTCTACTAAATATAATAGCAACATAATTTTCCAGATGAGAGTAGATCTACACTAGCTTGCAATCCCTAGGTACTTTAAACGTGGAAAAACCCTCTAAGGATTATGGCATTCCCTAAAGGTAAAAAAAACCATCTAAAAAGATAAACAAAACGGCCAGAAAGGGAAAAACAAAAATAATCATAGCAGTATTTTAGCCCATAGAAACAAAATCGACCATTTCTGATGCTCTTTGATCAGTCAGATTCAGATTCTATTGTTAAAACTAAAGAAACACTTGAGATCTCTAGAGAAAAACATTTTTACTGGAGAAAAAGATGGAGGAGTTGCAATTGATCAAAGCAATCATATCCCTTACCTGAACATCCAGGACTTTGCCAAATCGGCTAAAAGCTAAAATGCAGATTCAATTTGCCGTTCCGTGGTATCCCATGACAAGCCTCCGACAAAGATATGCGCTTCCTCCTTCGACATCGTATCAAACAGTTTCCAAATCCTCCTTCAAAACCTACCTTGAAGGCAGACAAAACCCTAGAAGACGGATGGCTTCGTTCGGGCTTACTCGGGGACGGCGGGACGAGTAGAGGAAGTGACCTAGCTGCTATGCCGCGACATGTAGAGGAAATACCTAGCCGACGCAGGATTTGAAAATAAAGCCCGAATTCCAGGAATTGCAAAACAGGTCCGCTGATTAAGAATTTTGGGGGTGCACACTTTAAAATTTTGCCCTACCAATACATATTTTGGGTCTACAAATATAACACCTAATAGATGGGCACAAAAAAGTGGGTGTCAGTGTCCCTTTGACTTCCCTTTAAATCCGCCCCTGTTCTCGGGCATGGTTTGATAAGTTCAGTAAAGCTGTTCGGGAAGTTGGCTTTACTCGGAGCTCGACAGATTTCTCTCTCTTCACTCAACATAAGACAACATGAACGGTTCTCCTTCTAGCATATGTTGATGACATCTTAATCACAAGAGATGATGAAAAAGGAATACAAGCAGTCAAACATCTTTGTTCTGTATTTCAAACAAAAGATCCGGGGAACGTTCGATACTTTCTTGGCCTTGAGATTGCAAGACGGCCTGATGGCATTGTCCTATCCCAACAGAAGTACTGTCTTGATCTTCTTCAGGATGCTGACTACTCTGGATGCAAGCCAATTAATACTCTCATGAATTTCAATCACACGCTTTGTGCTCATTCCTCCGACGAAGATCTTCTCCTTTCAAATCCAGAATACTAAATCGACGTCTGGTTGAGAAATTGATTTATCTAACAGTCACCAAACCAGACATATCCTTTGTTGTTGGGGTTGTCAGCCATTTTATACATTCTCCTTAGATGTCTCATCTACAAGTTGTCAAACGAATTCTGAGTTACCTAAAAACAGCCCCTAGTCAAGGGCTGGTATACAAAACTTCTTCTTGTTCTACTCCTACATTAGTTGCATATTCAGATGCTGATTATGCTGGTTCCATGGATGATCGACGATCCACCAACGGATTCTGTAATACTTCGGAGGTCACCTTGTTACCTGACCCATTAAGAAACAGTCTGTGGTTGCTCGAACTTCAGCCGAAGTTGAGTAACGTTCGATGACTTCTGTTGTATCCGAGCTCACATGGCTTGAAGGTCTTCTACGAGATATGAGAGTAAAACATTCCTCTCCAACTACCTTACTTTGTGACAGTCAAGCTGTTGTACACATCGAAGAATCCTGTCTTCCATGAAAGAATGAAACACATTGGAGTTGACTGGCATTTCATTCGGGAAAAAGTTCAAATAAAGAAGCTGTAATTGAAACATGTTTCAACTACGGATCAGTTGTTGATATCTTCACTAAGGCACTACAGAGTACTTTGTTTTATTAGTTCTTGTCCAAGCTGGGTGCCTACAACTTGTACGCTCCAGCTTGCGGGGGATTGTTAGAAAATGGTGATGTAAAGGCCCATATTGTAGCCCATCATAGGATTTCTTCCTCTTTATGTAATAGTCCCACATCTTGAAATTGGACCTCTCTCTCTCTTCTCTCTCGTTATATATATATTCATACTTGAAATTGTACATTGAAGAAGTATATACAAGGTTTCAGATTTTTCTCTACAGTAGGCAAACCCCCTACATGGGAAATTCATCAATAGGTAATCCCCTACATCATAGGATTCAGTCTAATACTTAACATTTCCAATATGCAGATTTTTAAGCATCTTTTATCATTTTCTATTACATTACGATCTATCTTATTTCGTTCAACCACACATTCTTATTCCATTTTTCATATCAGTTGTACAACCCTGTGTTCGCCGAGTGGCCCCGCCAGGCCAGGCAAGCAGACCAGGTCACCCTGCCCGTACCAGAACAACAGGCGGGCATGCAGCGATTGGCCAGCTCGCTCTCGCCCAAGTCAGGCGGGCGAGCCGCGCGAGCTGGCCCTTCCCCTCTCTCTCTCGCACGCCGGGAATTCGTCGAGCAGAGTTTGGGTCGGCATTCATCGAGCAGAGTTTGGGTCGGCATTCGTCGAGTAGAGTTCGGGCTCGACATTCGTCGAACTAATTTTCGAGGTTGGGTTCGACGGGTCCAGATCAGCGAGCCCCCTTCCGGAGCTCCCGCAGCGGCAGTTTGAGACCGGGCCAGCCCGCTCTTCTACAAGCGACCTGGCCGCCAGCCCGCCTCGGCAGAGGCACTGGCAGGTCGCGGCGGCCTGGCTCGCACTCGCCCAAGAGGAGATGGCGAGCTGCGGGAGCCAGGTCGCACCCGCCCCTGGGCGCGGAGAGCAGTTGCGAGCTGACCTCCAAGTCCATGGGACCTGCCCGGTGGGGCTCAGAGGTAAAATTACCTGGATGCCCCTCCCATAAGTGTGAATAGCTTGATAGAACAACAGAGTTGCGCTGTTTGCAGACCAAGTTGGGCTGCACATAGTTGTCCAAAACAGCGGAGGTTGGCTATTTGCAGGCCGTTTTCAGAAATCTATAAATAGGACCCAAGGGGCATCTCAGAAGGCACACTTTCATACTCACTTACTCATTAGTCTTTTAGCGCTTTCTGAGGTAGCCTTAGCTCGACCTTTGGATAAGGAGGGGAAGCGCTCTAAGATCTTCCGGGTGTGTGGTGGGTCCTCCTCGCCGAGCCCTTGGGTTTGGTCCTCTTTGCTTCCTTTGTCATTTTGCTTGTGGGAAAGAAGTAGGTGTGCGATCACCCCTTCCCCAAGGGTGAACTCCACAGAGACCGGTTTTCGGTTTCAACATCAGTAATTTCATGGAGTTTTCATATCATGCATTCTTATATTATCTTGTCTTGTATTTTTATATTTCAAATCTGAAGTCTTTATCGTTCTCAACATCTTTTAGTGATTTACGTACTTTCCATTTGCATTCAATTCATGTCAATGCACAAACATGAAATGCATTTCTATAAGAAAAGGTTATTCAATTTATATTCTAAAAATACATTAATCTAAACATAATCAAAACGATAAGTACTCACAGTTGGTATCTTATTTCCCTTCAATTACTTAGAAACATCATCATGAAACGTCAACCACGTAAATATATGTAATTTTTCAAACATCTTTTAATTGAGTTGTGTTACTTAAATAGGTACAATCGAGCTCCTAAGATGACCAGAGGAGGAATGGCTTAGCTAACTCAAAAGAAAGTATCAAAATCAAGTTCAAAATCAACAACGCTCCATGACTCATACTTCCACCACTTATATGCATAAAATTCAGCTACTAGCTACTAAGACAACCATCGACAGGTAAGAAGAGGGCAGCCGACAATAATTCTTAAAAGCCCACAACAACTATCAATAATACCTCAAAAGGTAGCCAAAATCCTAATCAAATAGCTAGCCAACACAATCAACACAACCAGCTCAAGGGGCAGCTACCAAGTGGTTTGTACACGGTGAGAAGTGAGAACATGAAAATATTTCCCAATACCCTTCAGATCAAGACTCAATATAGCAGCCAACAACTAGTCAACTACTGTCGGTCCCCAAATGGCAGCCAACCCAAAGCCATCACAACAAAATAAAGCTACAAAAAATCCTCAAAACCCAAGTGCAGCAATATCAGAGAGGGAGAAATAAAATAAAACCACTAATTTTAGCCATTTCATTAAAACCCTAACTCAATATTCCAAGCTTCCATTAAATCTGCAGTCTATTGTGGAGGAAAGGAGAGAAGGGAAGAGGGATAGCTCACAACGAGACTTTAGAAACTGAGTACGGTCGGTCCAAAGCATGAACGTACCCAGAACAATCAACAAATATGACGTAGGAGTTGACGAAGACCTTTCTGTCTGGAACCCTTTCTCATGGAAAGAGGAGAGCGGGTGCAACGGAGACCTTTCGGTCTAGAGCTTTTCTCACGGAAAAAGGAGGGCCGCGGTAGGGTTTCCAGACAGGAGAGCCTTTTCATTAATCTAAAATTACATTACCTAACCAAGCCACCTCCTCCTATACTATGAGGAGGAGGGGGGAGGGGGGGGGGGGGGGGGGTGCAAACGTTCAATCAACACATTACAAAATAAAATGAGACAACCCCAAAAACAGAACATTGCAACATAATATAGATTTAAGTAAAATTAATTACGCGACCCGCGACTTCCATAACGGGTCGTTCCGCTCCAACCAAGCTAGCCCGAGAAGGCCGACCCCAACGTGGTCTCCAACAGTAGCGTGGCTTCCATCAGTCGCCTCCACTTGAGAAGCACTCTATCTCGAGTGCTCGAGTGCTCAGGATAAAGAGTGATGTCCGAGAAGAATGCGTACAAGTCGCTCATATTGAAAGTCCTGGAGATATTGAGTTTCGGCGGGAGATCGACCATGTAAGCATTGTTGTTAATTTTACTCGCCACCAGGAACAGACCATAATTTTTCAGCATCAATTTGTGACGGGCTCCCATGGGAAGCCACTCCTTGCGGAGAAAAACCATTACCAAATCCGCCACTTCGAATACCTTCTCACGACGATGCCTGTCGGCCATGGCCTTGTAATCGGCGTTGGACTGAATGATTTTTTGTCTCTGCTTGGATATCATGGACGTCCTCAGCTAGCTGGGCCGCGGATTGAGCAGTGGGAATGCGATCCAAGTCAAGAGCATGTCGGGGTGCCTTGGTGTACACAATAGAGAAAGGGGTGCGACCCATTGAGCCGTGTAGCGCATTGTTATAAGCAAATTCAGCCTGAGCGAGTGCGTGATCCCATTGTTTAGGACGGTCTTGACAAATACACCAGATAAGGTTTCCCAATTTCTTGTTCACGACCTTTGTTTGGCCGTCCGTGTAACGCCCCTGATTTTTTGATGTTTATTTTAAATTTTTGTAGTGACGTAATAATGATGTTAGAGCGTTACGTTTACGCGTAGCTAACGGGCTCCGTTGTTGGAGCGTGATTTTTGCTGATCGGAATCCGAGGTTTTGACTCGGTGGATTTTAGTAGGTTGTAGCTTCGGGGAATTTTAACCCGAGTTTGGTTTGTCGAATCTTAATTTCGACTTCGCCGTTGGTTTTGTAGCATTGATATTTAGTCTTGGCGCGAATTTCGTGGAAATCCGATTTGATTCGAGTTTTTGGTCGTTTGGACGTTTAATTATTAATATGAATATTATATTATATATATATAATACTTATAATCGAAAACCCTATTCCCTATCTTCTTCCCCAAGCCGTCGGACCGAAAGCGCGGAAGAGAGGAGGCGACGGATATCGCGAGGCCTTCTGCCGCCGACTGTAGGAGTTCCGGTGCTCAGAATCGTCGTCGGAGGGTAGATCCGGAAAGCTCTCGCCGAGATCTACGCGTTGGTGGTAGGTATTTTCGTTTTCTTGGACTTTTGGCGTTGGGGTGTGTGGCCCTAAACTTTCGTTTTGTCCAAATCTCTCCAGATTTCGTGGCCACACTTTCTTTTTTGCCGATCTGTGTCGTAGAGTGTTCGGGAGGTTGAGATAAGGAAGTCTAAGGCTAGTGGTGGTTTGCTCCCTTGCCTAGCCTCTTGCAAATTCCTTATGTGTCATTCTCTGAATTTTTTTGTCGATCCCATTGTTAGATTTTATACTTTCATGTACCTATTCTGTCTACTACTAGTTTTACCTCATTCAAATAGCAGTAAATTGCCTTTTCTTCTTGTTGAGTTGCTGTGGGGTTCGTTTACCTGTGTTTGGGCTCCTGCCTTGTCTACCCCTCCCTTTCTCTTATTTTATGGAACTTATTCATGGTTTAGGTAAACATTTGTCAAATATTCCTAAGTCCAATATCTTCTGTTTAGATGGGAAAGTTTTTGGCAGGAATAGAACTAAGCCGTGGCATCGAGTACTTTGAGTGTAGCTGCCTTGGCGTCGAGTGCATTGAGTGAACTCAGTCTTGGCGTCGAGTGCTTTGAGTGTAGCTGTATTGGCGTCGAGTGCTGTGAGTGTAGCTGCCTTGGCGTTGAGTGCTGCGAGTGTAGCTGCCTTGGCGTCGAGTGCGTTGATTGAACTCAGTCTTGGCGTCGAGTGCGTTGAGTGAACTCAGCTAGGCGTCGAGTGAAGTAAAATTCGTTGAGTTAAGTCCAGGCGTTGAGTGAACTCAGCTAGGCGTCAAGTGAAGTAAAATTCGTTGAGTTAAGTCGAGGCGTTGGGTGAACTTAGCTAGGAGTCGAGTGAAGTAAAATTCGTTGAGTTAAGTCCAAGCGTTGAGTGAACTCAGCTAGACGTTGAGTGAAGTAAAATTCGTTGAGTTAAGTCCAGGCGTTGAGTGAACTCAGCTAGACGTCGAGTGAAGTAAAATTCGTTGAGTTAAGTCCGAGCGTTGAGTGAACTCAGCTAGGGTTTGAGTGAAGTAAAATTCGTTGAGTTAAGTCCAGATGTTGACTGAATCTGTCTTGGCGTCGAGTGCGTTGAGTGAATCTGCCTTGACGTCGAGTGCGTTGAGTGAACTCAGCTAGGTGTCGAGTGCGTTCAGTGAATCTGCCTTGGCGTCTAGTGCTTTGAGTGAATCTGCCTTGGCGTCGAGTGCGTTGAGTATTAATCTTGGCGTTGAGTGAAGCAGAGAGGCGTCGAGTGGCTGTAGTCTTGGCGTCATGTGATTTCAGAGTTAGTATCGGGTAATTTTAATGTATCCGTCGAGTGACTTTGAGTTTGTCAAGTCATTTTCGTCGGGTATACCTTAGTAACTTTTGGTTTTCTTCCCTTTGCATCGTCATGGAAATCCGATGCTAAGCCTTGGGTTTCTTTTCGGTTATTAATATAATGTATGATTATTTGTGTCATTGGTTGACATTGGATAAAAGACCACCACCTCAGTGTCGGTTTGTGAATCATTACACCTGGTGGGTTTTTTTTCTCTCTTCTCATGGGCTGTTGGGTTGTGTTGGACAATGTGGTCACCAACACAGTGCCTTTTTGAGATGTTTGGTCTGAAGGTTGGTGTTAGACAATGTGACCCCCAGCTTAGTACCGTTTTTACCGATGTTAATCATTCACGTGTTTTGAGATGATCAGTCTCTTTTGTTTACATATATATATACACACACATATATTCTTATGCATGCACTTGCAGATGTTAATGAAGCATGACTTCATATCGCACTTGGTGCAACTTCTCATATTTAAAACTCTGTAAATTTTTCATTTGCTTATTATTTTATGATTTATATGCTATGGTTTGACAGTTATTCTGTCTTGTGCTGGTAACCCTTTAACTTTTCTTGTTTATTTACATTTGGCTTTCTTTTGCCACTTATATATTTTTGCTGAGCTATTCTTTTCTTTTGAATGTCTCAGGCTCGGAGTAGTAGCCGGTGGTGCAGCTAGAGTTGGTAGTTGCGGGTGTTCTGCGGTTACTGCAGTGATTCTCTCCTCACTGTTGTGAGGTAGTTTTGTTGTTTCATTTCTTTAGTCCAGACACACATGTTTTTTTGGTGGGTTCGTGTCAGGTTGTTGACGCCCACTGAAGATTTTGTACAATGTTAAGTTACTTGCTAGCTGCTAAGTCACTTTCTAGATGATTTGTTAGTTTTACATGCTGTCTGAGAAGGATTTATGTTAGGATTGCATGTTAGATATTTTCAAAGTATAAAAGTATCATTATGCCTATCTCGTTCATGATATCGTTTTAAATCCAAAGTCATTGTATTTTAACGAACGTAAAAGCTCTTTTCATACTTATATTAAATCTAGAAATATGCATATCATGAGTTGTCCTTTTGGACATTTCTACTCATGTAGGATAATAATTGAATTAAGTAAAGTATTTTTCGCAGCGTATATTTATATTTTCATCCGTGGACTAGTTGATCCACTAAGCCTAAAGATACGACCATCAAAACTTAACTAAGAAAAACATATTTTCTTCATATCAAATTAAGAATTTCATACTAAATGTTAGAGTTAGGTTCTCGCCTGAGCGTATGCAGTTATCCCCTGCACGACGTGACATCACGACACGTGTTTTCTCTTACTCTGATATAATATTTTATGTTGAGAAAATGCGGGTTGTGACAGTCCATTTGTGGATGGGTAGTGCTACTCAACGTGAGGGACATGTCAAACATTTTCCACAACATTTGCCAGAAGTGGCTGAGAAATTTGGGATCACGGTCGGACGTAATGGAGGTAGGTACACCATGCAAACGCACTACTTCACGAAAAAATAAACGCGCAATATGAGAGGCATCTGACGCCTTGCGACAGTGAAGAAAATGAGCCATCTTGGAGAAACGATCCACTACGACGAACACCGAGTCTACACCGCGTTGGGTGCTTGGTAATCCCAAGACAAAATCCATGGATAAGACCTCCCAAATGCCGGATGGAACAAGAAGCGGCGTATAGAGACCCTTGTTTTGTGCCTGCCCCTTGTATAGTTGGCACACAAAACATTTCCGGAGGAAATTGCCAATGTCTTTCTTCAGTTGAGGCCAAAAGTAGCGCTCCTGTAGGCTGGTGAGAGTTTTGTCACGCCCCACGTGGCCACTTAAACCGCCTCTGTGCAAATCGCGGATGAGTTTCTCCCTCCAGGAGGTACGAGGAATACACAAGCGATTATCCTTTAGTAAGAAGCCATCTAGAATGAGGAAGCCATCATGAGATCCGCCCAATAAACAGGTGTGCCAAATGTCCTGAAGTCGTCATCTTCAGCATATAGGTCGGCGTGAGTGTTAAAATCGATGATTTCGTGGTGCAGAGTTGCCAATAAGTAGCTCAGTCGGTTGAGGGTGTCGGAGACAACATTGCTATTCCCCGGTTTGTGATGAATGATGTACGAAAACCTTTGAAGATAAGAAGTCCATCGGACATGCATTATATCCATTGACTTTTGGATATTAATATATTTGAGGGCTTGATGATCCGTATATAGAATGAACTCTTTGTGTAAGAGGTAATGCTCCCAGTGCTTGAGCGCTCGAACGACGGCGTAAAATTCTTGATCATAGACCGACCATTTTCGCCAGGCGTCGCTCAGTTTCTCACTGAAAAATGCTACGGGCCGCTTCTCTTGGGACAAGACAGCACCAATGCCAATACTGCTGGCATCATATTGAACTTCTAAAAGTTTGTCAAAACTCGGTAGGGCCGGGACGGGAGTGGAGCTGAGTTTGTGCTTGATCATTTCGAAGGAGTGCTCGGCTTCTTTGCCCCAAGTAAACCGCCCCTTTTTGAGGCAATCAGTCATCAGTGTCGTGATAGTGCTAAAATCATGGATGAAACAGCGGTAGAACGTAGCCAAGCCGTGGAACGATCGAAGATCCGTAAGAGTTTTGGTAGTCTGCCATTCCCTTATTTCCTGGATCTTCTCGTCATCCACATGAATGTCGTCTGCACCGACAATGAAGCCCAAGAAGTTCAGCCGCGGTGCTAGAAACGTACACTTCTTGAGATGTACAAATAGCTGATGCTCCTCCAAAACCTTAAACACGGTGCACAAATGAGAAAGGTGATCAACCCTATTTTTGCTGAAGACCAAGATGTTCTCAAAGTTGACCACAACAAATTGACCCAAGAACAGACGTAACACTTGTGTCATCAAATGCATACAAATATTGGGGGCGTTAGATAATCCAAAAGACATTACCTTCCATTCGAATAGACCGTCCGACGTCTTGAAAGCGGTCTTCCATTCATCCCCCGGGCGGATCCGGATTTGGTGATACCCGCTTCGGAGGTCAATCTTTGAAATAATGTGAGAGCCATCTAGCATGTCCAACATATCAAGACAAGGTATTGGGAAACAATACTTGATGGTAATCCTGTTAATTGTACGGCTATCCACGCACATCCTCCAGGAGCCATACTTCTTTGGTACGAGAAGAGTCCACAGGGGCTAAGGCTCTCGCAGATGAAGCCTTTCTTCAATAGATCCTCGACTTTCTCCCGTAGTATTTGGTGTTCCTTGGGGCTCATACAAAAATGAGGAAGATTTGGGAGACTAGCGTCGGGATTAAGTCAATTTGGTGTTAGATGTCCTGCAACGGAGGAGGATGGTCGGGGAGGTCCTCAATGACAATGGCCTTGAAGTCTTGCAACAGTTCCTGCACGTCATAGGGGGCACCGCCCGCTGCTTGCTCGCCGGTGGCGTATAGCCCGTAAGGAACGAGGGCCACAACCTCATGCGCCTCAACCATGTCGCGCTCAAATAGAGTAGGGCCGTGTGCGTCGCCAATAAGCTATGCCCTTTGCCTAGGGGTGGTAGACAAGGGTTTGCTCCCGACCCGAGCGACAATCTGGATCTTCTTGGCGGCCCAAGTGAAAGAATATGTATTCTCGCGGCAAACGGCGCACGCCAGCAACGTTGGGGCGGAAACAGAAGAGGATGCGTGAGCGAGAGACGGAAGCCGGTCGGGAGTTTTTTATTAGTGTGAATAAGCGGCGGGTGGTGAGATCGACCCAAATAAACTTAATGCACCGCTTAAATCATTTCCCCTGAGCCTGCCAGCAACCTAAAACCTGTTTCATTTTCATTCATCCGCCCCCTCAGGTCCTCCGCCACCCGGTGAATCTAATTTAGTTAACAGGTGTTGACGAAGCTCACACCGAGAGGCGAAATTCCTTTTTCAGTAACCAATAAGATTATTTATATACCATCAATAACTTTAGATATGTGTGGGTGGAACAGAAGTGTAGGTCAATTACCAAATATCTTAATTGCTTCATACACCAAGCTTATTATCATCAAACGTGCGCACTTAAATAACATTTTTTGCCATATTTTCTCTAAGGGATTCGGAGCCCATAGGACCGGGTTTGATCCATCTCTCTCCGTAAACATATTGAATGCAAACAAATTTCTTGGAACAAGTCACACGAATTCTAGCACATGACAAATAAATTTGGGTTAGTACAAAGAGGTGAACGGCGAGGGTCTCAAAGGAGCTTCATTTTAGACACGACTTGGCGAGTTTACTCTCGGAGGAAACCAACTGGAGCATGACACGACTAAATGGAGCTGCGGTTACACTTGAAGATGTTATGTTGAGTTTACTTTATATTTTGTCGTATTTACGTAAGAAAATTTACCATTATGTGGGGATATATTATATATATACCCCTTTGTCTTGTATTTGCATTATCTTGGACTTGTGTTTTAAAATGGAAAGAGCCTTAGGCTGGCTAAGAGGATTTCCTCTTAGGCTCCGTTCGTTAAGCGGAATTGGGCCTTTGGAATTGACATTCATTTGCCAATTCCAATTGTGGCTGTTCGGCGGTCATAAAATTACATTGGAATTGAAATTCATTTCAATTCCCATGAGAATTGATTATAGAAGAAACGTGTCTCCCTCAATTCTTACCTCATGAGGTAAGAATCGTGCGTAGGATTCCCACCCCTACCAGCGCGTCCCTAACTCTCTCAAAAAAACATCAACGCAAATAATGTTGTTTGCCCATGACCGAATTTTTTGCCGAAGATCAAATTTTCGATGAAGCGCACATTTTCTGCCTGGGATCGAATTTTCGCGTTGGGAGCTCATTTTTCGCCAGAGCACGCATTTTTCGGCCGGGCGTGCATTTTTCTGCCACAACAACCATTTTTCGCCATGGAGCGCATTTTTTCGCCCGTGCGCGCATTTTTCCCCGGATATTTTCGCCTGGGAGCGGCCTGGCAGCATTTTTCGCATGAGCGCGATTTTTTTTGCTCGGGAGTGAATTTTATGCTCGGGAACGAATTTTACGCCCGAGAGCGAATATTTCGCCCATGCGTGAATTTTTCGCTCGGGCGCGAATTTTCCGTCAGGGCACGTATCCCCCCCACCCCGACGCGTATTTTTTGCCCGAGCACGCATTATTTTTCCAATGCACATATTTTCGCCAGGGATCTCATTTTTGCGGATGCGAATATTTCATTCCGGGCGCGTATTTTCCGGTCGAGCGCATATTTTTCGCTTCGGGCGCATATTTTTCGTTCGTCTCGGGCGCGCATTTTCGTCACGAAAATTGCGCTCCATGCAAAAAATATGCCCCGGGGCAAAAAAATGTGCGCCGAGGCAAAAAAATACACGTTTGGACAGAAAATTCTGGTATATGAAACAGAGGTGAACCGAACAGTGAAATTACTAATTCCAATTCCCATGACAGAATTCCTGCATTCCGCACGAAACATGCAGAAGCAGAATTCAATTCCAATTCCTGTGGGATATGAAATTCAATTCCAATTCCTGCGGGAATGAGATTGAATTCAATTCCAATTCCTGCAAACTCAATTCCTGCGAAACGAACGGACCCTTAGAGTTATCATCATCCGTTCTCCCCTCTCTCTCCAATACCTTAGTGGGTATCATTGGTCTAACTTGCCGCCCCGCCCGCAACTTCAGTCGTCGGGTCTTCTCCAGCGTTGCGCCCGTCCTCATCAAGCTTGTCCCTCGTCGTGTAACACCCCTTCCCAGTTTTATAATAATCAGCCATCCGGCCGGGTCAGCGATATAAAAAGAACTAGGAAACAATATCAAAATTAGTACACAACAGGTATAAAAGTAGAAGCTACTAAAAATTTTAAAACTTACAACGGAAGTAAGAAGAAAGTAAACTAAGGGTAACCACATACCTGATATCTGGATTCACAAAGCCACTAAACATTAATAGAAGTGAAATGACTGAAATTCTGAAATAATATAATAAGTCTGATACATGACATATAAAACATTAACAAGGTACATTGTCCATATTTACAAATACATGCTGAAAAAGAGAAAACTAAAAGTGGAAGCTAATACAAACTGACTCCACAAAACGCTCATCTTAGGCGTAGTTTTCCACCTGAGTCATCTGTAAAAACATTGCCCACGGGGGCCAGAGTAAGGAAAAAATAACTCCTTTCTAGTGACACTAAAAAACGTTTCTCAAATGATGAATGCATGCCTTTTGAAAAATGATTTTGTTCATTAAAATCTTTATGTTGATATGCATGCATTTACTATGCTCCCTGGTCAACAGACCTACTTACTCGCTCTAATACGTTCCATGAGCTCTCATTATATTTTCCCAAGTCCCGGCGTTCATTAACTAACTGTACTGTCTCACGTCGGGTCTATACTTGAGTTCTAGGCGGTTTTCTAGGCTGCACATCTACTTGGAAGGCTCTAGCAGAGTAGCTCATAACGCGCATCTGAAACTGACGATCCGAGACCATCTGACGAACTCAATTGTTCTAGTGTCGCGCGGACACACACGGTCTCGAATCTGCTAACTGTCTCAAAGGAAGTCAACTCCCAAGATTGTACTGCTCATAAGCTACCATATGCCTTATGAGAAGGTAGTGCGCTCTACCTAGCACGAAAAAAATTATATGTGCTTACCGACCTTTTTGGTCTGATGCTACTCTGCTTGGGACATTTCTTTTAGTGTATTACTGAGCGACCCTGACTTTCTTGTGGTCCTACTAGAAGGGACATTCACGCCATTGGTCGGACAAACTCAAGCTTACGTATACGGTATAGGTTTCGTACCTAACGTTACTGTTCATGATCTGACTACTTTGGTTTTGACAAAGGGTGTCATCCTACACATTTTCCGCGACCGTTTTCCTACCACCACACCTTTCTATGCATGATCATGATATTTGTACAAAGCCTACACATGCGTATACAAAATATTTTCTTGGTATGTCTAACTAATAGAAATTAAGCTTCCTTACCGTAGGGTGCGACGCTCGTACACTCGGCGGCGGTGACATTTGATTTCCAAAGGAAATCCCACTGTTGGGGCTTCCGAAGCCTTGTTTCGAGGTCACCACAAATCTGCCAAACCAAACAACACTTAAATCTCGCATTTTCCCCTTAGGGTTTTTTTGGAAAAATTCCAAAATACTAGGGTAGTCCAAAATTAACGGCTAACATAGCGTATTACCTTTACGTGGGAGGGATTGATGCTCCCAATGCGCCCTACTCCCAATTTCGCGTGGATTCCGTACTCAAAACCTAATTAGGGCAAGTGGAAGAAAAACCTAATTCAGATTTACTTCCAAATCGAAGGTATTCCATGAAGAAATGGAGAAAATGGAGAAAACAAACTCACTGGAACCAAAACGTTCAACTTCCACCGGTAGGGTTGAAATCGGTTCTTCCACGACCAAGGAAGGAAAAGAAAATATCCATCGGCGCCCGTAGAGGAAAGAGGAGAGGTGGAGATGCGTTCCGAAGGGGGATTGGCCGCGGATAGGGCAGCGGGAGGCGTTGAGCTCGTGAATTGCTGCGTGCGGAATGGGAAAGACCGAAGGCTGCGATTTCAAACCCGTGAGAATGAAATGAGGGTATGTTTTTTCTATTCTCCCGTGAATGAGGTTACGAGATATAGTCATGGCTTGCGTTTTCCTTGTTAACCGCATGAGGAGAGGCGAAGGGAGGGGGGGGAAGAATTGAGACCTGCTATTGGCACCCCAAAATGAGCCAATTCACTTAACTCCTATCTAGCATAACAATTTGTCGCGCTAACGTCACTAAATTAAAATGCATCTCACTAATTATAATTAACATAATTCACAATTAATAAATGCGAACTTTTGACTACACTAATATCGTACCTCGACGACGCGCTGTCTCGATCAATCATTCGCGACTTGACCCTACAATTAAAATAATTCGTGTCAGATAACAGATGTTACAAATCCCCCTCCTAACAAAAATTTTCGTCCGCGAAAATTGTAACCATACCTGAATCGAAGAGAAAAGAATAGTCTGCATTGCCCTTAAGCTCATGCTCTCGCTCACAAGTATAATCTGGACGGCCACAGTTCATCCAAGAACTTTGACCATGCGAATCTCTCTATTCCTGAGCTTTTGTATCCTTGAATGCACGATTCTAACTGTCTAACCCCAATTCTAAGATCTGTCTCGATTGTGCTTCCTCGGTACTGATGATTTTGCTGAAATCTCTGACTGCTCTCCTCAGATAGGAGATGTGAAATACATCATGATACACCACTCATTTCCTCAGTAAGGCAACTTATATGCAACCTCACCAACTTTCAGTATCTCAAAAGGACCAACGAATCTGGGGCTCAGCTTTTTCATCCGCTTTATTCTAGTGACTCCTCTGACTGGTCGGACCTTCAGATAAACATAGTCTCCAACTCTGAATTCTACTGACCTGTACTTCTGATCATGGTACTTGGCCTGGCGATCCTGAGCTGTCTTCATACGCTCTTGAATGAGCTTGATTCTGTCAGTGGTCTTATCAATCCATGACTCCCTGATGGTATATCTTTCTTCACTTTCAGCCCAACACAACGGTGTCCGACAACGTCTACCATAGAGGGCCTCGAACAACGTCATTCCAATATTCGTCTGAAATTGTTATTGTAGGAGAACTCTACAAGAGTAACATACTTCTCCCACTTACCTCCAAAGTCCAAAATGCACATCCGTAGCGGATCCTCCAGAGTCCTATTTGTGCGCTCAGTCTGTCCATCGGTCTGGGGAGGAATGCGGTGCTGAAATATAATCTGGTACCCAAACGCTTCCTGAACGTCTCCATTCACTGTAGGTGAATCTGCCATCTCGGTCTGAAATTATAGTCTTGGGAACACCGTGAAGTCGAACTATCTCGTCTATATATAACTGTGCTAATCTGGGACACCTGATCTGTCTTCTTAAGAGGAATGAAATGAGCGAACTTAGAAAACCGATCTACTATAACCACAAAGAATCATTCCCACTCTGAGATCTCGGCAGACCATGAATGAAGTCCATGGATATATCCTCAAAAGTCCACTCGGAATGGGAGTTGCTGCAACTTTTCCTTCAGGCCTTTGACACTCGGCCCTTAACTAACTTGCACGTCTCGCACTTCCTACATAATCTGCAACATCACTTTTCAAGTGTGGCCACCAGACTACCTTCTTGAGATCTGCATACATCTTCGTGCTACCCGGATGTATAGAATATTTGGAATTGTGTGCCTCAAATAGGATGTCCTCACGAAGGTGACTAACATTGGGGATACACACCCTGCCATCAAACAATAATAAATCATCCTGAATAACGAATCTCTCCTTCTGACCCGTTTGCACTGAGATCCAAATTTCTGCCATCTTCGAATCCAACGATAGAACTGTCCTAATTCTATCCTTAATGTCGCAAGTAATCTCCATCCAATTCAACCTTGCAGAACCAAAACTACAGCGTGGCACACCGGTGACGTCCAGTCTCTCCAGTTCCCGCACTAACTCCTCCTGCTGAGTGAGAAAGAAGAAACACGAACCTCTACGGCTAAGGGCATCAGCTACAACGTTCGCCTTTTCTGGATGGTACTGAATGTCTACGTCATAGTCTGATAGAAACTCTAACCATCTGCGCTGCCTCAAATTGAGCTCCCGCTGATCAAATATATACTTGAGGTTCTTATTGTACAACCCCGTAGCCGGGCGAGTGGGACCCTCCCCAAATATCAGCCTAGGGGGCGTGTTGTGGGCGACGAGTTGGTGCGACCCTGTTCGGAGGCGTGCAGGTCCTCGTGCGTGCGTGCGGATGTTTTATTTGCATAGGCTTAATATATATATATATGTTAATATTATTATTATTATATATATATATATATATATTATATTATATATAAATGATGAGATAAGTTGGGATGGGTAAAGGGAAAAAAGGGCAGGAGAGGGCGATGGATCGGGTACAACAGAAAGAAGGAAATTCCTGTTCGGCTTCCCCGCTAGGGTTCGTCCAGGAGCCTAGCCGACGCCGCCCAGCCCTCTCCCTCTCCCGCCGCCGCCGAGGCAAAGCAGCACCCCGCCTCCCGTCCCCCTTTCTCTCACCGGCGGTGCCTCGCCCCTCCGACGTGATACCAGAGATTCCCTTCTCCCGCGACAGGAGCAGCCAGCCCTAGGACATTCTTCCGCCTTGCGTCTACTTGGTCCGGGGCGACATCGGGACGCAGTGAGGTGAGCCGTTTTCCCCTCTTGGCGACGCCGCTACTATCTCCGTCAACTCCGCTGCAACTTCTCGGGCTAGGGTTACCGGATCTCTTGGAGGCCGCCCTTCCGAGATCCTGGCGCCGACATGTCCTGCCGACGGGGGTAACAAGGGTTACGATTGTCAGGGGACAGTTGATTATGAGCTCTTTGCGTATGTGAGTAAGGATTGGGTTTCCGACTTGGGCTGGGATGAACAGCGTTTCTAGCGAGCAGATACTGGAGGACAAACTCTCCAAGCTCAATATCATACAGCAATGCATAGAAACTCTGTCTCATTGGTGTATTTTTCATCGGAAAAATGCAGAGCAAGTTGTTCAAACAGGGGAGAAGTAGTTTAGTAGTTCTAATAAGGAAAGGAAGACTCCGTTTCTATATCTCGCCAATAATATTCTGCAGAACAGCAGGTGCAATGGAATGAGATTTGTGGGTGAATTTTGGAAGGTGCTTCCATCAGCACTTAAAGATGTTACTGAAAATTGTGATGATCATGGAAAGACTGTGGTATCCAGACTGGCCGCCGCCGCTGAAAGCAACACAACCCGGACCCATCCCCTTCTCTCGGCCTGGAGCGAGGCTCGGCCTGGAGCGAGCTCGGCCTGGAGCGAGGCTCGCCTGGAGCGAGGCTCGGCCTGGAGCGAGGCTCGGCCTGGAGCGAGGCTCGGCCTGGAGCGAGGCTCCCTGGAGCGAGGCTCGGCCTGGAACAAGGCTCGGCCTAGAGTGGGGATCGAACGCCGACGCGGCCGCATGCAGTAGGATCGACTCGAGCTCCTCTCCCGGCCCCGCCGCCAAGCACGCGACAAGGGTAACGATGTTTCAACTTGGGCAGGTGAAGCCTTCAGTTTACATATTTGCACGGAAGCCCCTCTCCACCAACGGTGGGGGGAAGGGAGCTCCCCGACGGGTTGACGTGTACGTCCCCGCAGTTAATTGCATTAGTACCCGGAAGCGTGAGTATGAGTTTAGGCATGCTGTGTGAAGCCCATCCGGACGTGTGAGCCGGATTGGTGATGTTTTGGGGTTCCCGGAGAAGACTCCGAGGAAATTGTTTATTAGCCGCTTGCAGGGAATGCGCACCATAGCCCCAAAAAGAGGGGGTGTGCGCAATATGTTTAGCCCACTTATATTAGCCGACCGATGACTAGTTGGCTGCCGCTCGTCGAGATGTTGGCGTACAGGTGCTGCAGTACCAGACGGGGAATGACGGGCTTAAGCCCGAGCTCGTGCCGACCCTCAAAGGCCTTTTTTGTTTATATTGCCGGCCTGCGTGCTGAGTATGAAATTTATATTCCTGTAATATTTTTTCATATCTGTGATGCTCTGTGAATATAGTTTACTCTTACTGTCTTGGGCGAGTGGTGTGTTCGTGAACCGCTCCCCCCGTGTGGGCCCCGAGATATAGATGCCGAGAAGCCCCTGATGGCCCGTTGTCATCCCTTCAGAGTAGCGGAGTTCCGCCGTTAGCGGCCCAATCGGGGCTGCGTAGAGTAGGGCCGCGGGGCGGTTTTGTGCCAATAGTAAGGCGGGCGGGGAACATTTTACATAGACCCGAGGTGGCACCTCTAGTTTGGGAGTGGATCTCGAGATCCTCCTTGGATTTTCCGGTCAGCCAAGAGAGCCCTCCGAAGGTGCCTTAGCTCAGCCCTTGGCTTGGGAGGGGAAGAGTTGGTTAGTCTTCCGGGTATGCGGCGGGTCCTCCACGCTGAGACCTTGGGTCTGTCCCTCGTGTTCCTAGTATTGTGCCTAGATCGTTCGCTTGAGGGTAGTAGGTGCGCGGTCACCCCTTCCCCAAGGGTCGAACTCCACAGGAGACCGATTTTCGGTTTCAACACTTATGATCAGTGATCTCACAACGAACGCCATAGAGATAGTGTCTTCATATCTTCAGAGCATGTATGAATGCTGCAAGTTTCAAGTCATGCACGAGATAGTTCATCTCATGAACCTTTAACTGTCTCGAGGTATAGACTACGATCTTTCTAAGCTGCATGAGAACACATCCCAAACCCTGACCCGATGCATCGCTATAGATCTGAAGCCCGTCAGGCCCTGAAGGTAAACTCAAGATCGGTGCGGTCATCAATCTGCCTTTCAAGTACTCAAAAGCCAACTCACACTCAACAGTCCAATCCAAGCCCTTACCCTTCCTGGTGAGGGAAGTCAGTGGTAAGACTATCTTTGAAAAATCCCCGATGAATCTCCTATAGTAACCAGCTAGACCCAAAAAGCTTCGAACCTCTGAAACTGTCGTCAGCCTTGGTCAATTCTTAATGACCTCTATCTTCTTCGGATCGGCACTAACCCCTTGCTGACTGATGACGTGGCCTAAGAATGCAATTTCTGAAAGCCAGAACTCACATTTAGAAAACTTAGCATATAACTGATTCTTCCTGAGGGTGCTCAATACAATCCTGAGGTGTGCGGTATGATCTTCTGCACTGCTTGAGAACACCAAGATATCATCGATAAAAATGATAACAAAACGATACAAGTACTCCCAAAATACCCGGTTCATCCGGTCCATAAATACTGAAGGGGCATTGGTCAGCCCAAACGACAAGACCACGAACTCGAAGTGTCCATACCTAGTACTGAAAGCCGTCTTCTGAACATCCACGTCCCGAATCTTTAACTGATAGTAGCCCGACCTCAAATCTAACTTGGAAAAGGTGCACGAGCCCACCAACTGGTCGAACAAATCATCAATCCTGGGAATCGAGTATTTGTTCTTTACTGTCAGTTTGTTCAACTCACGGTAGTTTATGCACAGTCTCAGACTACCATCCTTATTCTTCACGAATAGTACTGGAGCACTCCAATGTGAAGTACTGGGACGTATAAAGCGCAAATCAAGCAACTCCTGCAACTGGCTCTTCAACTCCGCTAGTTCTCTTGGAGCCATCCGGTAGGGGGATTTGGCTACTGGTGTAGCACCGAGTTGCAAATCTATCGGGAACTCAATCTCTCTATCTGGAGGGGCACCAGGGAGCTCTTCCGGGAAAACATCGGAGAAATCCTGCACCACTGGTACCTCTGATAAGTCAGCCTTAGCCTCCGCGTTCATCAGTACTACAAAGGTTTCACAACCTTTACTGATGCACCTTCTAGCTTGGACTGCGGAGATGATCATCTTCACTACTTCCTTCAAGCCCTGAAAAGAAAATGCAGTTTGGTTAGGGCCCTCAAACTGTATCTGCTTCGCCCTACAATCAATCCTGGCGTTGACTGTCGAAAGCCAGTCCATTCCAAAGATTAGGTCGAATCCCGCAATAGGTAGCTGCAAAGCTTCCACGATAATCTCCGTATCACCAAACTGCACTGGTACCCTGCACTTATCTCTGGTCTGCAGAAGGGATCCATTCGGCATCATGACTTCCAGTGGTACTGTCTCTGGAAAGACTTCTAAATTCAGCTTATGCACTAAATCTTCTGCGATAAACGAGTGCGAGGCTCCCATATCAAACAGAATCTTGGAGGGTAAATTTCGAATCATAAGGATGCCTACATGAATGATTTACAAAGATGAAAAGATTGTTAATACGGAGGATTAAACAAACTTGTTAAGCAAAGTAAATACTTACCTGTCAATACATCCTCCTGATCCTTTGCCTCCTGCTGACCAATCCCATAAGCTCCGTGCTGCACCAAATCTCGACCCTGCTGTGGTCTCCCGTCAGTGATCATCAACGTTTTTCTCTTGTCTGCTCTGCTAGAGCCACCAATCTCATACTTCGACTGCAGGAACAAATTACATTTGTCATCTACAGTAACTTCATAAATGTACAAAAAAATATAACTAGGTTTTGATTACCTGATTCGAACCAACTTCCTAACAGTAGCGAGCTATGTGTCCAGGTTGTCGGCACTTGTAACACACACCTGCGCTGGCCAAACACTCTCCTGGATGGCAACGCTGACACTTGGGACAAGGGGGGTAGTCCTTGCTCCTGTCTCCAAACTGACCACTCTTCTTTGCATCAGGCTTCAGCTTCTTGTTCTAGTTCTTCACTTGGTCATTTCTGCTCTGTTGCGGCTGATGCGAATCCTGAGATCGCTTCGTACGTAAACTGCTTCGGCTCTGAACTTTCTGCTGATCAGCCTCCAGCCTGCGAGCCGTATCCACTAAGCTCCTGTAGTCAGCATCGACCATGGTCATCAGCGGCTGCCTCAACGTGTCGCGCAAACCATCCACAAAGCGGCTGCACTTCTCAGCCTGATCTCCCCGCATCACACCCGCCTATCGATCTAGATGGGTAAGTTCTCGCTCGTAGTCAGCAACAGTCCTGTCCCCCTGGAAAAGCCTAAGTTATTTCTCCCGGATACCTCGTCGTGCGGAAGGAGGCACGAACTAACTTGCAAGGGCTCTAGAAAATTCGCCCCACGTGAACATGTCTGATGAACGACCTGGCCAAAAGCATGGTCATACTATTTAAAAAGAACGTATCACTTCACAAAAAAATAAGTGGAAATTTCATAACCATTTACCTGCGGGGTCATCTGCTTGGTACTTGTCCCACCAGACCTTTGCCTCACCTCGAAGGAGGAAAACTGCCAGATGAACCTTCTTGTTCTCTGGGCACTCCAAAACGTCCAACAGGTCTCTGGTGTTTGCTATCCAATCATCGGTGTCCATTGGGGTCTCATCCCCACTGTAGTTCGAGGGTTGAAGCTCTCTAAAGTTACTCAGATAGCGTTCCAGGGTCATCTCCACGGGTGCTGGGGCAGGACCTGATGCAGGGGCTGGTACTTGTACTAGAGCTGGAAACCCTGCAGCCAGTCCGCTCTGAAACTCCATCAAGGCAACAGTAACCGCCTTGGCAATCTGAGAAGCTATGTCAGTGCCCTCTGGAGCTGCTGGAACTGGTGGTACCTGTGGCACGGTAGCATCTCCCATAGTCGCGTTAGGAACAGAGTCCTGACGTGAACATTCACCCGGTTCGCTGACTCGTGGTGCCTGATAGAACATATGAAAGAAATATAATTATCTATCATGCATCTGAAAAATCTGACTTAGCAATTTATTTCGTACTCTTGCGAAAAATAGGGCTTAAATGCAACTTTAATACTTTACTAACAAGAGTTTACTCTTACACATTCCTATGACTCTGTGAATTTTTCTTGGGTGCAGGGATCCTAAACCTCGCTTTGATACCAATTTGTAACACCCCTTCCAAGTTTTACAATAATCAGCCATCCGGCCGGGTCAGCGATATAAAGAGAACTACGAAACAATATCAAAACTAATACACAGCAGGTATAAAGTAGAAGCTACTAAAAATTTTAAAACTTACAACAGAAGCTAAGAAAGTAAACTAAGGGTAACCACGTACCTGATATCTGGATTCACAGAGCCACTAAACATTAATAGAAGTGAAATGACTGAAATTCTTGTGCGAACAGAAAATAACAGTCCGAAAATTGGAGTAATATAAATTTTATTATTCCAAAAAGGTATCAATTACAATGGTATAACCTCCCTTTTATATAATGGAGGTGATGAGAGAGATTACAGTTAAGCAATATGAGACTAAAAATTTACAGGTATATGCGGCTTTACAAAAAATAAATCGGACAGGTCGTGCGGTTCGACAAACCGGCTAACCTCCCGACCACCAACAAGAGGAGAACAAACAACACAGAGAGAAGGCCGCCACAGGAGACCGTTAGACCGCCTGACCTCCAAGTCGTCTGAGACAAGCCGCCTGACTGCTGGGACACCAAACAGCGACAGCCCGGTACACAGACCGGCTGGGAGAAACCGCCAGACCGCCCGGTCTCCGGATAGCAACAGACCGCCCGGTCTCCATCCTGCAACACTCCCCCTCAAGCTGGAGCATAGATATCAATCATGCCCGCCCAGCTTGTCGCAGATGTGGAAAAAGGAAGCGGACACCGGCTTGGTGAAGATGTCTGCCAACTCGTTGTCGGAAGTGACGAACGGAGTGCAAATCTGTTTCTTCAATATTTCTTCCCGAATAAAATGACAGTCGACTTATATGTGTTTTGTTCTCTCATGAAAGACCGGATTTTTGGAAATGTATATCGCGGCCTTGTTGTCACAGAACATAGGAAGATGATAGTTGTAAACCTCTCCTAAGTCAAGCATGAGAGCCCGCAACCATTTCAGCTCACATGTAGTCAACGCCATGCTGCGATATTCTGCCTGTCATATGATTTGTAGCACCAGAGTCGATTAGCCATCTTCCGCGAGTAACAACGTGAGCACTACCAGAAGAGGTGATCACGCGGCGGACAGCCGGGAGGAGGTGGAAGCCATGGAAGAGACTGAGCGAGAAAGTCGCGGCAAACAAAAAATAGGTCGTGCGGCTAGGAAGGGCACGACCACGCAAATCAAAGGGAAAGAAGTCGCACGGCTTGCGAGAAAGCCGGGCGAACAGATGAGAGAACAAGTCGCACGGCTAAAGCTGAGGTCGCGGCGACTAGCAAGCAGGAGCGGCTAGAAGGCAACAGTCGCGGCGACTAGGAACAAGTCGCGTCGACGAAAAAGAGGAGAGCGATGAGAACAGGTCGCGGCGACTTAAAGGACAGGTCGCAGCGACAAAGAAGAGGAAGCAAGGAACCAAGCCGCGAAGACAGGTCGCGGAAAGGAGAAACAGGCCGCGAGAACAGGTTGCAGCGACAAAGACGAGGAAACAAGGAACCAAGCCGCGAAGACAGGTCGCGGGAAGGAGAAACAGGCCGCGAGAACAGGTCGCGGGAAGGGACAAGCCGCGCGGACAGGGCAACAGGCAGAAGAGAAATCAAGTCGCGAAAACAGGTCGCTGAAAGAAAGAGGAAGCCGCGAGATCAGAGAGAGCGCACACAATCAGGAGGAAAGGACCGAGTCCTCTGATACCATGTGCGAACAGAAAATAACAGTCCGAAAATTGGAGTAATGTAAACTTTATTATTCCAAAAAGGTATCAATTACAATGGTATAGCCTCCTTTTTATAGAATGAAGGAGATGAGATAGATTACAGTTAAGCAATGTGAGACTAAAAATTTACAGGTATATGCGGCTTTACAAAAAACAAACCGGACAGGTCGTGCGGTTAGACAAACCGGCTAACCGCACGACCACCAACAAGAGGAGAACAAGCAACACAGAGAGAAGGACGCCACAGGAGACCGCTAAACCGCCCGGCCTCCAAGTTGTCTGAGACAAGCCGCCTGACCGCTGGGACACCAAACAACAACAGCCTGGTACACAGACCGGCTGGGAGAAACCGCCAGACCGCCCGATCTCCGGATAGCAACAGACCGTCCGGTCTCCATCCTGCAACAATTCTGAAATAATATAATAAGTCTGATATATGACATATAAAACATTAACAAGGTACATTGCCCATATTTACAAATACATGCTGAAAAAGAGAAAACTGAAAGTGGAAGCTACTACAAACTGATTTCACAAAACGCTCATCCTAGGCATAGTTTCCTACCCGGGTCACCTGTAAAAATATTGCCCACGGGGTCAGAGTAAGAAAAAATAACTCCTCCTAGTGACACTAAAAAACTTTTTCTCAAATGATGAATGCATGTCTTTTGAAAAATGGTTTTGTTCATTAAAATCTTTATGCTATGATATGTGTGCGTTTACTATGCTCCCTGGTCAATAGACCTACTCGCTCTACGTTCATGAGCTCTCATTATATTTTCCCAAGTCCCGGCGTTCACTAACTAGTGTACTGTCTCACGTCGGGTCTATACTTGAGTTCTAGGTGGTTTCTAGCCTGCACATATACTTGGAAGGCTCTAGGCAGAGTAGCTCCTAATGTGCATCTAAAACTGACGACCCGAGACCATCTGACAAACTCAATTGTTCTAGTGTCGCGCGGACACGGTCTCGAATCTGCTAACTGTCTCAAAGGGAAGTCAACTCCCAAGACTGTACTGCTCATAGAGTAGTATATGTCTTATGAAAAAGGTAGTACGCCTCTACCTAGCACGAAAAGACTTATATGTGCTTACCGACCTTTTTGGTCTGATGCTACTTTGCTCGGGACATCTCTTTTAGTGTACTACTGAGCGACCCTTGACTTTCTCGTGATCGACTAGAAGGGACATTCACGCCCTTGGTCGGACAAACTTCAAGCTTACGTATACGGGTACAAGTTTCGTACCTAACGTTACTGTTCATGATCTGACTACTTTGGTCTTGGCGAAGGGTGTCATCCTACACATTTTTCGCTACGATTTTCCTACCACCACACATTTTTATGCATGGTCATGATATTTGTACAAAGCCTACACATGCGTATACAAAATATTTTTCTTGCTATGTCTAACTAACAGGAATTAGACTTCCTTACCGTAGTGTGCGGCGCTCGTACACTCGGCGCGGTGACATTTGATTTTCCAAAGAAAATCCGACTGTTGGGGCTTCCGAAGCCTTGTTTCAAGGCCACCACAAATCTGCAAACCAAGCAACACTTAAATCTCACATTTTCCCCTTAGGGTTTATTTTGAAAAAATTCCAAAATATTAGGGTAGTCCAAAATTAACGACTAGCATAGCGTATTACCTTTACGTGGAAGGGATTGATGCTCCCAATGCGCCCAACTCCAATTTCGCGGTGGATTTCGTACTCCAAAACCTAATTAGGGCAAGAGGAAGAAAAACCTAGTTCAGATTTACTTCCAATTCGAAGGTCTTCCATGAAGAAATGGAGAAAAGGGAGAAAACGAACTCACTGGAACCAAAACGTTCAACTTCCACCGGTTAAGGTTGAAATCGGTTCTTCCACGGCCAAGGAAGGAAAATGAATATCCACCGGCGCCCGTAGAGGAAAGAGGAGGGGTCGGAGATGCGTTCCGGAGGGGGATCGGCCGCCTGATAGGGCAGCGGGAGGCGTCGGGCTCGTGAATTGCTGCGTGCGGAACGGGGAAAGACGGGAGGCTGCGGTTTCAAACCTGTGAGAATGAAATGCGGGTATGCGGTTTTCTATTCTCCCGTGAATGAGGTTTACGGGATATAAAGTCATGGCTTGCGCTTCTTATTAACCGCATGAGGAGAGGGGGGGGGGATTTGAGACCTACTATTGGCACCCCAAAATGAGTCAATTCACCTTAACTCCTATCTAGCATAACAATTTGTCGCGCTACGTCACTAAATTAAAATGCGTCTCACTAAATATAATTAACATAATTCACAATTAATAAATGCGACCTTTTGACCACACTAATATCGTACCTCGACGACGCGCTGCCTCGATCAAAATTCGTCGCGACTTGACCCTACAATTAAAATAATTCGTGTCAGATAACGGATGTTACACGTCGCATATTCCTCTTTAAGAATTTCCCACACCCGTTGTCCGTCGAACTTCTCCAGCGCAACACCATCCGCGTCGTGCTTCTCCCTCGCCTCATCTTTCGCATCGAGTATCTCCAGCGCCCGTTGCGTATCATGCTTCTCCCTCACCGCACTGCATCGAGCATTTCCAGTGCCCATCACGTGCTATTGCAGCGCTCTTCTTCGACCTCGCGCTGCTTCCACCTTGCTGTCGTTGTAGTCTGTTGCTTCTAGTTGTCTGTTTTGCATCTTATTCCTCCTGCCACTGGAGCCTTCTTCCCGTTTCCTGGTCACGCACACTACGACGGATCAACGCTTGGATGCCGTCGAACGTCGTCTTGACGAGCAGTCCTCCACCCTCGCCGATCAATCATCTCGCCTAGCTTCTATGGAGGAGACCATGACCTCCATTCTTTAGAAGCTAGAATCCTGCAACGACCGCGCGTCCAGTCAAGCTCCTCTTCTCTCACTCTCAGAAAACCGCTCCTCCTTCGTGGGCCGTCCAAGACATCGTCATCAATTCCGACATTGACCACACTTGCCACGTCCCACGCACCACCCCGCGCCCTTGAGGTTACCCATTTCAACTATCCAGACTCCCTTGGGTGGATCGCTAAGGCCGAGCAATTCTTCGATATCCAAGAGACACCCGAAAACCAGAAGGTCTCTTTGATGCTTCTCGCCATGGATGGTTCCACATTACATTGGGTTCGGTGGCTCCACAACTCCCCGTTTCTCTCTTGGGCCGATCTCAAGCTAGCTTTAGTCAAACGCTATGACCGCCGCTACTCCGACAATGGGAGTTTGTGCGCCCTGCGCTACACTTCCTCGGCGGATCAATACATCGACGACTTTATCGAGTTGGGTCTGTTGGCCAACCATGTTCCAGGTCTTCCCTCCGATCACTACACAGGCTTTTTTCTACAAGGACTTTAACCACACATCTGATTCCATCTCCGTATTTATCACCCTTGGAGGTAGCCCGATTCGTCGTAGCTGATTTCTCAATTCGGCCCATCGATCGGTCTCGCCTGATTCCGACGGCCAAAGCCTCCTTACTTCCATCAACATCTTAGCGGCTTTTTACGGCACATGGCCCCTCTAGCCCATCAACCTCTTAAACAACCCCCTCCTCATCGACCGCCTCGACCACCGACGCGTAATCATCTCTCCTCTCAGGAATACAATGATCTAAGCAAAAAGGGGTTGTGTTTTCGCCTTTTCGCTGCAAACAACTCTATTCCCCGACACCCGGTTGCCCGCTCAAAGAGCTGTGGGTGCTCATGTGTGAAGATGAGGATGAAATCATGGCCGCGGATTTCGTCGCTCTAGTCTTGGAGGGCCACACCCCAACAGATTTGACACCTTCCGACCCTCCTCGGTTGGATCTCTCGCACCTCTCTCTTGTGGGCATCTCCGGTCCGCAGTCGATGAAACTCCAGTGGTATCGTCAGGAAACCCTGTGGTACTTAAGATCGACAGCGGCGCGAGTCACAACTGTGTCTATGTGGACTTCGTGACACGTCTGTAGTTGGTCGCCGATCCTTCTGCGTCCTTCCTCGTCTACCTTGGGGACGGTCGGCGATCCCGGACATGCGATCTTTGTCACGACCTTTCACTGCCGGTGCGGGAGTATAGAGCATCTGTGGACTTACATTTTTCTACTGGGTGGGGTGGACGCCATTCTCGGTATGACATAGTTACAAACCTTGGGCGACATTCAACACAATTGAGCCTCCATGCGGATGTCTTTTCGGTGGGCACACCACACTTGCACACCCATGGGTGTTGTCTCATCTCGCGCAGCGTAACACACTCACTTGGTGGACTTTCACGTCCTTTTGTGGCACATCGCTCCGACGGAGGACGATGTCGCCATGCTAGATCATCCTCCATCGCCGTCCTACCTATCTCACATCTCGGAGTAGTTTACCTTTGTATTTACACCTATCCCAGGCTTTCCACCATGCCTCACTGACCACCAGATTTTGCTTCAGGGAGGTACCCGAGCGATTTTTGTATGACTGTACCGTTAAGGCCATGTACTAAAGTACGAGATAGAGTGGTCTGACATGTTGACTGCCGGTCTGATCCGCCCTAGTGCTAATCCCTTCTTGATCCCTGTCCTCCTTGTGCGACCGAAGGATGGCATCTGGCATTTTTGTGTTGATTATTGGGCCCTCAACAGAGCCACCATAGCGGACAAGTATCCCAGTCCAGTCATCCAGGAGCTCTTGGACGAATTTTGTGGCGCCACTTCTCCAAGATCGATGTTCAATCTGGGTACCACAAGATCCGGGTGTGCGCACTGAACATTCAGAAGACCGCTTTTCGTACCCATGACGGGCACTACGAGTTTTTGGCCATGCCCTTTGGCACCAATGGACCTGCTACCTTCTAGGCGACTATGAACGATATCTTTCGGCTGGTCCTCCGTAAGTTTGTAATTGTGTTTTTTGACAACATACTTGTGTACACTCTGATATGGCAGGACCACCTGCGACACTTGGAGCTCACCTTGGCGACGCTTTGTTGTCATTCCTTAGTGGCCAACATGAAGAAGTGCGCATTCGGCCAATGAGAGATATCTTGCCTCAGCCATACAGTGTGGGCCGAGGGGGTAGCGATGGTCCCCGACAAGGTTGCGGTGGTTCTATACTGGCCACTGCCACGGGCCGTACAAGATGTCAGAGGTTTCCTCGGACTTACGGGTTACTACTGTCGTTTCATTTGTGATTACATCAAGCTATCCCTCCGTCTCACGTGACTGCTTCGCAAGACGGCTGACCCCATCTTCCACTGGTCCACGGAGACAGCTGCCGCATTCGCGACATTACAACAGGCTATAGTGATGGCCCCAGTCTTGGCAATGCCAGATTTTTTACAGCCCTTCACGATGGAATGTGACGCATCAGGCACCGCTGTCTGGACCGTGGTACTCATGCAGGCCGGTCGGCCCGTAGCTTATTTCAACATATTTTTCTCTGCGACCGTTCGTTCCGACTTCGCCCGTGACAACGTATTGATGGCAGTCGTTCTAGGAGTCCAACATTGGCAACCTTACTTGTTGGAGAGGCCCTTAGTCGTGCGAAAAAACCACCATAGTTTGCGGTACCTTCCCAGTCAGAAGATGACTACTCCTTCGCAACAAGTTTGGTTGGTGAAATTATTGGGGTATGATTTGACCTTCGAGTTCCGTTCAGGCAAGACGAACTTGGTTGCGGACGCACTATCGCGCCAACCAGGCCCCGCCATCTTAACAACCATTTCCTTCCCAGTCTGGCAAGATGCAGCCATCTTGCAAAAGGAAGTCGATGTCGTCCCGACACTACGTGCGCTCATTGACCGCCTATGGGCAAATGGTTCTTCGTGCCCTCCATATACTCTCTTCGGGTGTCGATTACTCTACAAGGGTCGCATGGTCCTCTCGACCTCCTCCGCCAGCACTGTCCTCTCGACCTCCTCCGCCAGCATTCTGCGCTTCCTCACCGAATATCAATCACCCTACACCCTCTACCATCTCAGATGTGTGGTAGGTGATGTGAACCGAGTTCTAGTGCTGTAGTTTTTAAATATCAAAATTGTGATCTAGTTAAAATAATTTTGGCGCAGGGATTCTTCGCGAGCAATGTTTTTAAACAAATAGCGGTCTACGCGTCGCAGACACTCGCAAAGCTACCGTACACACATAATCACATTGTCAATCATAATTCCACAAGCGGAGAAATTAGATGGTGGCTTTCACGTGTTTGATTAAAAGGCGATAATCAGGAGATAATATTAATAAGGCAAACTCTAATAGGTTAACTATTCATTTAAATAACTGAACTTAAAATTTAACTGCATGACCGAGCTAGGAGACAAAGAGGTATACCAACGGTAGTGGCGACAACCACTGAAAGTTTTTAGGAGGATGGAGGAGAGGCCAAATCAGCTGTTGTGCTCGGGACTGCCGGGAGGAGGAGAAACTCGGGGCACTGCTGAGGCAAATAGGGTGCTCGGGGGTGGGGGTGGGGGGGGTGTACGGTAAGCAGATGGGTTGGAATCGACTGAGAAGTAGTCGCATCAACCAGAGGAGGAGACAATGAGTTCGTCGGGGGCCGAAGTAATCGTGGAAAACAACGATGGGTCGAGACGGAAGCCTGGGACACTGTGGCGGTTGGATCTGGACGCAAGCTGCTGACAGTGGAAGAGTCGTCGTGGACTAGAGGTTGTTCTGGTAGCAGTAATGGCAACTAACGAGGGCTTCCCTGGTGGTTTCGTCGGGGAAGAGATGTCCTGGAAAGTGCGGCTGGAGGAAGTAAGCCGACTGAAGGTGGCTGGAGGAGCTCCATCATCAATCGATGGTGGTAAGAGTGATGTCCAGGAGGAGGCTCGTCGGTGAAGATCTGGGTTCTGCAGAGGGGAGTCGGGTAGAGAGAGTGTGCCCTGGATGGAACCGAACAAAAGACAAGGTCTTCGTTCGATTCTTTTTCCAGGCGCCTCCAAAACATTAGAATGGTATTGATTTATAAGGGGGATTAGGGTTTGATATTGGCTATTGTCAAATATCATAGGGTTCGTTTTAAATGGCTACGAGTAGGATAATTTTGATAATGGAAGCTATCAATTTAGGATAATAACTTGGAATTTTCTTAATAATGGGAGAAATGCAAATGTCAAATTGGAGAAAATGTGGATGGTATTTCACTGTAGGGCCAACTGTTAGGGATAGGGGACATTTAAATAAAATAATCAATTATTTCAAACTTGCTCTAAATTAACCTATTTCCTAAATTATCAGACCTATGCATTTAGGGTCTCGTTGGCCGGTCACACCAACGATCCAAACAAAAATTGCGCAAACATGCGCGATACAAAATAATATCACAGTGCGCATAACATGCACGATACAAGTCAACACTACATAACAAAACCATAAGACGCGAAAATACGCGTTACAAAAATAACAGACATGCGCAATAATAAAAAATAAAAGATGCGGCGCAGGTCGCATCAGCAGGCGACCACGTTGTTGAGGAAATCTTGCCCCCAAATCTCGGCTCAGATGACTCCATTCTCTACTTGCCCCAAGCCATCCTGGATCACAAGCTGGATGCAGACTGCAGCAACGACCGGGAGCAGGTGTTGGTTGCATGGCAACAACAACCTTACTCTGGCTCGACTTGGTGGGACTGCGACGACTTCAATCGTCAATTTCCAGAATTTTGCCTTGAGGACAACGCAAATTTTACAGACAAGAACATTGATACGGAGGTGGATGGGGAGGGTTTCAAAGGAGCCGTATGACTTGGCCGGTCTACTCAGAAGAAATCAACCGGAGCATGAGAACACTGGATGGAGTGGCCGTTACACTTGGAGATGTTATGTTGAATGTTTAATTTACATTTTGTCGTATTTACATATTTGCCATTATGTGGGAATATATATACTCCTTTGTCTTGTATTTGGATTATTTTGGACTTATGTTTTGAAATGGAAAGATCTTAGGGCTGGCTAAGAGGATTTCCTCTAGAGTTATCTTTATTCGGCTCTCCCCTCTCGCCAATACCTTAGCGGTATCACATTAATTCAATATTTCCCAAATTTTGTTATTCATGGCACTGGAATTGTCTAAGTTTGTATTCTATTGCATTTATTCTATTGCTTAATTATATTATGCAAATGTTTAATTTGAAATGATTTATTTCGTGTTTAGTTTTAGCTAAAAAATCTGATACATTTGATAATGTTTTTCTTAGGCTTTTTCCTGAACTTGTGCACTACAAAAATACTTGATCAAATACATTTAAAAATTTATTATTCTCCAACCAAATGTGTGCCGAACAGGATGTGTGCACCTATCCTCCATTAGTAGCAAGTGAAAGTGAAATCACCTTATGGTAGCATTTGCCAGAAATAAATAGTCTAGCTAACCAGAGGATGAAAAGATTCTCAATTGATGTAACCATAATGACAAATTAACAAAATCTAAAATTAAAGTAAATGTGTTAGGAATTGATGAAGAGAAACTGTAAAAAGAAAGATTAACAAATAAAGACAAATAACCTGAAATTAACGCAAAATTAAATAGATAAAATAAATAAATAAAACAGCGCAGTAGCCGAAAGTATCGCCGCCACCAAAGATTATACATATGATAAACATTAAATGGTACTCTGGTGGCTGACACTTTGCATAGGACTCTGCGGCGGCCGTTCGTTAATCGTTGGTAATGTAGATTGTACAAAAGGACATAATCTAATTTTTTTATAAAAACGTATCATTTTGCCCTCAAAAACATGTCGGAAGACGTGTTATTTTGGAGCACTAATAGTTCTCTGGATGCCGTGTTTATTGGTTGTTGTAGATTGATGCATTGACAACAAAGCGAGGAAGAGAAGGAGCATGGGTTGTAGAGCGGGCCCTGAATCAGGTTTTTTATTTTAGTTTTATTAATTGATTGAATGATGTTTTTATATAATCAGTGGTTTCTATTCTAAGCTTGAATCACTCTTCTAAATCGCAGCTGCTTGTAGAACTCGATGGCGCGGATGAACGACATGGTGTTTTCGTGATTGGAGCGACAAATAGGTAGCCAGCCGCCTTTTAATAATTTATGCAGATGATGCGTGCGTCTCCTGTGGTATTTTTTTTTTACTTTGATCGTGTTGTTTTGGTAGACTCGAAGTGATCGATCCTGCTGTTCTACGGCCCGGTAGATTTGGAAAACTATTCTATGTTCCTCTTCCAACTGTTGCCGAACGTGGATTGATTTTAAAAGCGCTTGCTCGTAAAAAGCCTGTTGCTCCTGATGTTGATTATGATTCCCTTGCCAGTAGAGACGCATGCATGAATTTCACGGGTGCTGATCTTGCTGCTCTGGTAAGGCCATATACTTATATCATATATTATTAATTTATTATATATAAAAGGTAAATTTCTTTTTTGGTGTAACATCATGGCTTCCTTTGTTCATCTCTTATTTTGTACTTTTTTTAAGCATTTTGCATCTCTGAAATACAGGGTTTTGGCACTTTGCATCCCAAATTTTTAAAAAGCATCAATAATCCAAGGTACAAAGTGACAAAATGAGCATTTTTGGTGCTGCCTCAATCTAAATTCCCTTGAAATTTTGGTGTGGAGGTGCAAACTGCAAAGTGCCAATTTAAACGATTCGGAGTGCAAAGTGTCAAAACCCCATATTTCGGAGGTGCAAAGTGCCAAAAAGCCTTTTATACCTTTTAAAGAAAGATTATGTGGGGAGAGAGAGAGAGAGAGAAACAGAAGAGAGAATAAGTGAGGATCACTTACATGAATACTAGTATTTCTTTAATTTATACCATTATAAAAGGACAAACTTCAACTGGCATAATAGTAATGATGCAATGTTATATTAATATTTTGCATTTGCTCGACTAACTCACATAATAATTCTATCATGGAGAGAACTGCTGTGAGCGACGGAGGACGACGGGGAAGGGGACGACATGGCATGGCTCTACTATTGCTTCATCGGTGGAGTTTGACGGACTACTGGAAAATAGATAGTTTGTTTGATACGAGGGGGCACTGGCTGGGTCGCATTGGTTAATACATACTATTACAAAGAGGAAAAAAAATTGAATGGTGTAACGGTGCAATGCGCTATCTATTGTGTCGGGGGACTGACATTAGGGCTCCCTTGGGCACGACTTTTTTGCTCCGGTGAGTTTGGACAAAAAGACCGCCGCCATAGAATCCATGTTTGGCAAGACAATGGTTGTGGCCGCCACCAAGAAAACATAACTAATTTTTAGCATAAAGGGGGATGAAGTTCCTTAGGTAAGGTTGGGCGTTCACGCACGCGGTTCTAAACCACCATGTTCACGACCGCCACCGCCATGCCAAACGGAGCCTAGGACTTCAATTTTATGAGTTCTTGATTTACTGTTTTGCTAGTCACTATTGGCTGCTTCCCTGGAGTATTTTTTTTTCTTAGGGATGCTTTCTTTTACTAATAACAGGTGGATGAAGCTGCCATGGATGTCATTTATGAGAAAGAAATGCTTGCTGGTCAAGGGAAGTCCTTTGCTGTGCCTTTGGTGATTAAGATGACACATTTTGAAAAAGCTTTAGAGAAGATCATCCCATCAGTTTCAGAGGAGGTTTGCAATTTTGGCGCATTTCATCGTCATGTTCTTGCACAATTTATATTTGAGAAATACCATCTCAGAACAACGCTGCCCGTGCTGTGACACAAAAAACTAGCTTATGCTTAGGCGGGCGTAAGACTGTTCTCTATGTCACTGCGAGCAGCGCTGTCTGAAGTCGATATTTATTCTTTATGTTTATGTTTATTTATATAAATTTGGATAGCCCGCCCTTCCTGAAACCCGTAATCGTCGAATGAATTATGTCTCGGGTTCTAATGTTCTTCGCCTTTTCTGTTGTTTCATGGTTGCAGCAAAGGAGGTATCATGAGGTCTTGTCGCGGAAGTTTGGCTCACCATGAGTAGGGATGCCCTGACCTATTGGATTATTGAAATATTCAGTTATCAGAGTTACCATCACCACAATTTTTCTAATATCATTGGGCTTGATGAGGTAAATTGTTTTTGGTTTTATTTTTTTATGGCAATAATTATATATAGGCCGACTTCGGTTATGTGCAAATTGTGTAATTTCACAACGGTTATGTGCAGGACAAGGCTTATACGAGTTCACAACTTTCTATGATTTTTTTATTTTAGCCTATTTATCCTTATACTGCGTATAACATCACCCTTTTTTATTGAGCTGGTCATCGAAGAGCTTCATAAAGAGGAATGTAGTTTCCACATGTTAGCAGGCTCTTTTTGTTTTATAGATTCAAAATTGTGTTGATACTCTTCTATGAATTCTTTGTAGCTCAATAAAAAAAGATCCATTAATGTTTAAATTGATTGAGGTATAAAGGAGAATTTTGAAATGAATATGATAAATGCTTTTAAAAAACAACAAAATTTTATACTGGAAGAGCAATGGTAGTAACTTATGCAAAAGCTTATGGTTATTTGGAATATTTCGGTCAAAATAATTATGTTTGGATTGTGGGAGTTACTAACAATTTATTAAAAAAAATAGAGAAAGGGAAATTGAAAGGCATTTTCATGGCTTTTATAAAGAAGAAAGCTTATATATTGTCAATGGATTTTTTTATTTTTGTGCTTTCTAGAAGATTGAGGGAATAAATCATCACATGAGCTCTTTCATGACTGCAACACTAGTTTCCGCCTGAAGCGGTGGGGATCATTCCTTCGCCAACCAGGGCATGTGCGACCGTAGCGGTTTGAAGGCATCTCATAATATCATAGCAAGTGGTCAAGTTTTGTTAGAAACTCCACAATGAAGCATATTCTGCTAAAGTAATTTTGGGATGAGTAACCTTCTGAAAAGTACTTACTAGTCCACTTATGGAAAATAATAAAATCGTGTGATGCAACATAATACAAGATGCATGCTTGCTTCATGTGTCCCACTTCATGGCCACATGCTGTCATACACGTGCCTTTGATTGACAATATCCTTGTATCTTCACCAGCTTGTGCAAAATGCATATTCAGCCAGTGCTACGAATATGCACTCACCCGAGCGGACCCCTTCTAAGTAGACCTAAAGTGCATATAGAATCTGCCCTGAATGCTCATATATAGAGATGTAATTTTATTATTTAGGGCGATGACATCAGGAGGATTAACACATGAATTTCCTATCACTGTTGGCTTACATTAAGGTTCAGCTTTAAACCCTTATCTCTTTAGCCTTATCTTAGATGAGCTCACCAGACATATTCAACAAGCAATACCTTGGTGTTTATTGTTTGTGGATGATATCGTTTTGGTTGATGAGACGCGCGAGGGTGTAAACGCAAAAATTGAATCTTGGCGAGACACTTTAGAAAACAAGAGTTTTAGGGGAGCATGACAATGACGGAGTACATGAAGCTTAAATTTAGCAGTACAAGAAGGACGGATGACTTTGTTATTAAGTTGGGTGATCAAGATATTTCCCGCAGTGAGTGTTTTAAATATCTTGGATTGATAGTTTAGAATGACAGAGGTATTGATAAAATGTGACACATAGAATCCAAGCGGGTTGGTTGAAGTGGAGAGACGCGTCAGGGATCTTATGTGATCGTAAAGTACCATTAAAACTTAAGGGCAAGTTTTACTGTACTACAATTAGACCAGCGAGGCTCTATGATTTTGAGTGTTGGCCAGTGAATTGTGTACATGAGCAAAAAATGGAAGTTGCGGAGATGAGAATGCTTAGGTGGATGTGTGGACACAAGAGACTTGATAAAATTAGGAATGAATGTATGATGGATAAGACAAAAGTAACACCAATTGCAGAGAAGATGCGAGAAGCTCGACTAAGATGGTTTGGACATGTACTAAGGAGACCATTAGAGGCACTTGTTAGGCGTTGTGAGAGTCTAGTCACGAGGCATGTTAAACGAGGGAGGGGTGTACTAATAATGATTTGGAATGAAACTATAAGGAAAGTCATGATGTGCTTAGGCATTAGTGATATTATGACAAAAGATGGCACAATGGCAACAAAGGATCCATATAGCTGACACCACGATAGTGGGATAAAGGCTTGAGTGTTGTTGTTGTTATTATTTAGATAATATTGCTTAGTAATTATTAATTAATATTGATTTAATTAATTGTATTAATTAAAATATTTTGTAATTTCTTATTAGGCATGCTCTTCCTCATCTATATAATGCGGGAGGGATATGTTGTGATGAGCATATAATTTTGTAATTTATTGGGATTAAATAATTAGTTAATATTTTGTAATTTATCATCGAGGGCTTGAGATCTCCCATTTTGAGGGTAATTTTTGGGTCCGAGCCCCGGTTCCAAATCTGGATCCGGGAGCTACGGATCGCTGACACGTGTCAACTATATAATATTATAAATATAATAACTGCTACTTTCGCTCGACTCCATCAACGCCATAAATTTAATAACTCTGCTTTTTCAAATATAATGGACGCCTCTGCTTTTTAATAACTCCGCTATTTTCGCTCGACTGTTCCATTGTTCCCGCCATTTTCTCCTCTCTCTTTATTTCTGTCTCCTAGGGTAAATTTCCCGCCTCATAATATCCATTTCAGGTAGTCGCTGGTTGTTTGTCTTCACTGTCGTTCTTTGTTCGTCACCGTTCGTGTTCCGTCGTGGGAGCCATGAATCCCTCCAAGCCGGAGTATTAGCCGAAAGCCAATATATTTTTTCTTCCTACAATGGAAGAGGTAACTCAGGTAAGTCATTCTCAGTCACATAAACCTTGCTGTTTTGGTAACTCATTGTTGTCGTTATTCCAGTGTGCTCAGATATCTCATATGTCCTTCCCGGGACATCTCAGATGTTCTTCCAATTGCTCAGATATTCAATAAACTCAGACTTTATTCCTGGGACTCAATAAAACAAAATACAAACAACCAGCAACTTACGCATTGTTAAACAAATCTCAGATATTCTTTGCTCAGAATATCTCAAGTCTGAGATTTGTATAAAGTCTGAGCTATTGGACTCAACGAATCGTATAGGTAGTCTCTGGTGGTCGCTTAAGTTAAACAACTTTATACAATATCTCAAATCTTGCAACCACCTATTCCTGGGACATCTCCTTTCTCTGCTTAACGACAACTCATTGTTTAACTTTATTGAGTCAAAGAATTTATTTATTTTTTGGAAATTGCAGGATGAAATTGTGAACAGAAAGCTTGAATTTCAAATTGTTCAAAGTGAGGAAGAGGCCTACGAAATGTACTGTGTCCATGCTCGTAATGTTGGTTTTAGTGTTCGCAAGGAGCATCGTGTATGTTGGCCCGACACAAGTATTCTTAAAACAAGAGAGTATTGTTGTTCTAAAGGAGTAAAGCGACCACCTAGAAAATCAGATAGTGAAGTTAAGTTTCGTAGATTGGATCTTCGAACAAATTATCCAGCAATGATATGTTTCAAAGGAGACGGAGGAAAAAAACTTGAAAGTTGTCAAATTTATTGAAGAACACAATCATATAGTTACTGATAACTCAAACCAACATTTGCTTCGATCTCATAGAGTTGTTAGCTCAGAGAGAGGGGTTGTACTAAGTCCATGACTGAAGCCGGAATCAAAACATCCGATGCGTATAATTATCTTGCTGATGAGGTTGGGGGATCGCAAAATGTTGGTTTTTCCAAAAGAGATGCCTATAATTTTATAGATCAAGATAGAAGATCAAGAATAGAGGGAGGTGATGCTCTAAACTTGTTGCAATTACTGAAGCAGCGCGCTACCGATGATAACATGTTTTCATATGAAATACAAGTTGATGATTGCAACAGATTGACCAATTTCATCTGGATGGACGAGCAAGGGAAAATTGAATATGATTATTTTGGAGATGTTACGTTTGATTTAACATACAGGATGAATAAGTATAATCTAGTATGTGCCCCTTTCGTGATTGTGAATCATCATTGGCAAAATGTAGTAGTAGCGATCGCTTTTTTATCTCAAGAAACGATATTCATTTACATGGGTTTTTGAAAATTTGTTGAAGTTTGTTGGTGGAAAACAACCACTAACCATTTTTACAGACCAAGATCAAGCAATGTCTGTTGCTATTGAGACAGTTCTAACAACAAGCAACCATCAGTTATGTCAGTGGCACATTACTAAGAAAGTTCCCTCAAAAGTTCCTGCATACAATTGTGATGCAGCTATACGATCATTATTTTATAAATGTCCAAGTAAGTGTGATTCTTCGGATGAGTTTGAAGTACTGTGGAGTCAGCTGATCTTTGACGGTTCTCTGTCTGAAAATAGGCGGTTGCAAGATTTGTATAAAGTTAAACAAAAATGGGCTACATGATTCAATAAACTAGTTGTTGATCATGAGATGTTGTCAACACAAAGGAGTGAATCAACAAACATTGTTTGTCACTCCATTACCAAAGCCATGAGTACAATAGTTGAATGTTTCTTGGAGCTGGAGAAAATGATTATGAAAGCGCGTGAAAAGGTATTAGAAGAAGATTTTGAATGTAAACAAGCAAGCTTACCGGTAAATGCGAAGAACTGCCCAATCTTGAAACAAGTTTCGAAGATATATACTCGGCTTATGTATGGAAAGTTTTATGAAGAGTTCAAGCATGGTGCATTTGGTCTATATATTGTGGAGGAGCTACCTTTCTCCGATCATTGTAAAATTTTCACTCTAAGGTGGAGTGATTGCGGAGAAAATAATAAACATTGGTATGTACAACTAAACTGTAGCAATTATGATGTTAGTTGTTCTTGCAAGAAGTTTGAGACCAGCCTCATGTTATGTTGTCATGCACTAAAGGTATGTACTCACACAAATATTACATTCATTCCTGATAAATATATCCCTAAACGGTGGACATTAGATGCAAGAAAAGATACATATCTACATCTAGGATCTTGTAGCAGTGAAGAGTTCTCCTCTACCGTTTCTTTTAGAAACAATGTTAGTCGGTTCTCATATGATGTAGCACTTTTAGAAACAATGTTAGTTGGTTCTCATATGATGTAGCAGTACGTGCAGAGAAATGCAATGAAGCTCGGAATTATGTTATGGATGCTCTTAGAGAAATTTCGACGCATGTTGACGCAATAACATAGGCAAATTGTAACTTGGAGAATGTTAGCATGGGCAAACCAACTGTAATGGACCCACCTAAACTTAGGCCTAAAGGGGTGTCTAATGCACGATTAAAGTCATTTTGGGAGAAAAAGGGTACGCTTTTTAAGTCATTATAGTAATTGCATTCTAAATTTAAGATACTAATTTCACCCTTATTTGCAGGGAAGTCAAAAAAAAGCCATAAATAAAACAAGTGCAGAAATCCCACAGAAGACAACTGAAATTCCAGATTTAAACGACATGTATTCGTTGCCAGAAATTCCAGAAAGTTTTAATTGTACTGCTTTTGATTACTACTGAGATGTAGAAGAGATATCCGAGATGTAGGCGATATGGCGTTGATGGAGTCGATTAAAAAGCAATTATAGAGTTATTAAAAAGCAGAGGTGTCCATTATATTTGAAAAAGCAGAGTTATTAAGGCTCTATTTGTTTGGGCGTTTCACAAATCCGTTTTGGGCAAACGCCCCGGAAGGAGGGTAAACAAATGAACATCCGGCGGCGTTTGCTCCGTTTCCACCCGCCCGCCTTGAGAAACGCCCCAAAAAGCTCTGTTTGGAGCAGCCACCTCCCCCCTCCGGTTTGAACTCTGTTTCCACCCGCCGGATCGACCCGTCACTGCTAAAACAAATGAAGCCTAAATTTATGGCGTTGGAGTCGAGCGAAAGTAGTAGTTATTACATTTATAATATTATATAGTTGACACATGTCAGCGATCCGTAGCTCCCGGATCCAGATTTGGAACCGGGGCTCAGACCCAAAAATTTGCCCATTTTGAGAGGGACTTCACAGTACACGAGTATCTCTCGTGATTTGTATTCAGTTTGTGTGCTATTGCAATAGAATTTATCGAGTTCATAACAATGGTCCGAACTGTTGCTCTTCGCCCACTGCCATTTCAGTCGCATGGTACTAGTGACTCCCTCCACGACCTCTTCGATCAGGATACAACCCAGTATCACGACATCATGAACTTCCTTCTTTGCATCCAACACAGTTGGGGAATGCCAACCCCTCGTCGAAGACGCTCCTTCCGCAAAATTCACAGCTTGGCCCGACGACAGATCAAAACTCCTCGCCACTGTCAGTGCCGCACGACAAATTCTTCAACACTCCTCACAAAAATCGTTGCCTCCAACCTTTCCCCAACCACGTCACCCCGCATCAAAGGATCTCGAGCCTTCGAGCGCCGATTCAGACATGCGACCCGATCAACTCTACCTTCCACGTGCCTCTGTCGGTCATACTGCAACCACATCCCTCTGTCCCACCTCCTATACCAGCGCCTCAGCTCCCCTCGCTCCTCGGCCCCGCCGACTGCCTCCCATGCCTCTGCACTCGAGCGCGGCAGGCAGCAGCTCGGGCCATTTATTCCCGCTTCCTCGATATCCACAAAGCCTTTCCACGCCAGGAGCCTTCGACATCTGCTTCATGCTATAACATGTCACAAATGAGGGGCGTACGACTCATGTCTTTCGTTGGCATCCCATATGTCCCCCCCCCACACAACACACACACACCCACAAACAACTGACACTTGCATGGCCCTTACGCAGTACACTCACGCGGCACTTCAATTACCTGGATATTGGGGTCCGCTTGAGATCACTATTTTTATAGCATTCCTTCGATCCACGCCAGGTTCCCTCAACTTCATACCGTCACTTCTCAGATCGTCACGCCTTGGCCCAACTGTCATGCTTCCCCCACAATGGCCTCCTTCAAGTAAGCCCCTCGCTCGATCTTATGGGCAGGATTGATTTTCAAGAGCAGGATAATGTTACGAATATGCATTCACCAGAGCGGATCCCCTCAGTGGAGGCATCAAAAGTGCATATGGAAGCCACTCTGAATGTTCATATACAAGGATATAATTTTGTAATTAATTAGCTAATATTAATTAATTTTTATCATTTTAATTAATTCTATTAATTAAAATATCTTGTAATTTCTTATTAAGCATGCCCTTCCTCATCTATATAAGGGGAAAGAATATGGTGCGAAGAGCATCTTTTATCATGAGCATTGTTATATATAGATCATGTTTTGCTATATGCAAATTATTATTATGTACAAATCATATTACTTAAAAACAGCTATATATAGACCAACTTGTTATATACAAACCAATATAAATTTTTTTAAAAAAAAATCAAACTTCTCTTATAAAAGCAATCAACTACTACTATTTTAGGAGAACATGTAAAATATATTATATTAGCAAATATTATAAAAAAGAGGTAATTTAAGACATAAAAGTTCTTATTCCTCCAAAAAATTGTTGTTAGTCATCTTCGCCAAATGAAGCGAACTTGCAATCAATGAATAAAATTTAGATATCGGATTGAATCAAACTCTTTATTACATAAAATTTTAAACTTCACATTATCTAACTTCTCCAAGTGCTAGTGATTATTCCTAGCAAAATATGAAAAAAATAAATATTAAATCTGACTCCATTGCATATTGCTCTCAAAAATACAGGAGATCAAAGTGAAAGAATTCCTTAACTAATGTAATATCTACATCAAAAATACAAGATATCACCATAACTAATGTGAGTCCTGCTCTGAAAAATCTACTGAAAAATCTTGAACGTTTTGAAAACGAAATATTCAGTGCATTTTGAAAACAAAATATTCAGTGCTTGAGCGGGTAGGGCTTGAGCAGCAACAACAACAACACTCAAGTCTTTATCCCACTATAGTGGGGTCGGCTATATCGATCCTTCGTCGCCATTGTGCCCTATCCTTTGTCGCCATTGTGCCACTATTTAGGGCTTGAGCAACAATCGACAAAAAAATTTAACAAAAAGGAGGAAGGGAAGATGAGAGTAAGGGTTTTGATTTCCTCAAACCGGGAGCGATCCATAGAAACAGGGGAGGAATCTAGGTCGTGGTCGCCCAGGAGTTCTCTGTCACCATTGCATGAAGCGGGCTGGTCACCGGCTTTGAGGAAGGCAACTGGAGTGGATATGGTTTGCAGTGAAATTCAGCAAGTTTAATAACTTCAGAAGCAAACAAACACACTTTCTGGGACTATCGTTGGGAGATATTACTAACGTCGGTGGTATCACCCGAAAGTTTGTTCTTTTGCTATCAGAGATTGAATCAGCGTCCACACAAATATCAATTTAGATATATAGCAATAAACACATGTAATTAAAGATCAAACAAGTAAACATGATTTTATTGAATATTAAAGAAGTGTTTACAACTTTCTAACTGGATCTCTATGACACCGGAGATCAGAGGCAGTGAATCGAATACTCATCTTATTTCTATACCGACACTCCTCTTGGACCAGCTGGCTCTCTTCCCTTCTTCCCAAGAAGATCGACGAGCTTGCTAGATCTCCCAGATTTAGACGTCCTCCCAGGACGATTTCCACAGACTCCTCCCAGGAATTTGACGACCTCTCAGGTCGGTTTCTGACAAATTCCTCCCAGGAATTTGATATCCACACCGGACAATTTCTCTGCACAGAACATAATAAAAATGAAAGAGAATAACAAAAAATAGATCAAAGAAATTTTGCTCCCTCAAAAATAGGTCTCCAAAGACGGCGAGCAATCAATGCTTTTGATTCTCGTTGCTTTTCGGGCACTCGATCGTCTTCAAAATCTCATTCGGGTATTCTTTCTCCGGTGATCTTCGTTCTTGAAGGAGGGAAAGGTTCTCCTCCTTGGATGGGCGGCTCATTGCAGCAGAGATGACAAGACGACCTCCTCTGGACATTTTAGCGTTCAACCCACGCTAACCAGAAAAAGAAACGTGTTTACACGATTCTAAAAACGCTATCGCCGGCGATGACCTTTTCACGCGTATTTGTCAGCTGTCCTGCTCCAAGTATGGAAAGGTGGCAGACCTTTCCAAAAACGCCAATGCTATCATGGGCGATACAGACATCGCAGGGTGATAGTGTAGTTCCTTTTATGGCCCTCGCGCTTTACCCGTGCTCAACCCACATATCGCTGACGTGTCCGACTCCATGCTAACACTAGTGATATTAATATCGTGGGGGCGATAATGCTCAATTTTGTCATTCTTAAAAGAGCTTCACACTTGTAAACCTGCACACTATACCCAAAGTATGCATAATCAAATATAACTTGAGATTTGATATTATCAAACCAAAGAGATGTTGAATGCTTGTTCCAACAAGGTGATAAGTTCGAGAATTTGCTTAATAAAAATAACAAATCGTCTCGTGAAGTGCAACCACTTGAAACCATAACATTAAGTTTCATCTACCTGGGTAGTGCAAAATGTACATTAAAAAATATACAATAAATACAACATCCAATATTATACATGCGAGCATTATACAATTCATTAGCAATAGAATCAAAGACTGCCAACATATCATCTACACACACCTCGCCAAATAGATCTATATCCATATCAGTTTTCGTCATAGAATGACCGTATGTTTGTTTTCTATTTCTTTTGCTTGGTCTATGTGCCTCGGGGTGTATACAATTTTCATCAACATCACAAGCACTAAATTCAGGATCAATGCAAGATGTATTTTTCCAAATAAAGTTATGCAATGTCATCGTAGCAACTATAATAGAACATTATTTTCGGAATGGATATTGTGGCATTCTTTGAAGAATGCTCCATTTGTTTTTCCAAACTCTAAATGTACGTTCGATCACACTTCAAAGTAATGAATGTGCCTTACTAAAATATTCATGTTTGCCTTGAATTGGACGAGTGCCCCATACGAAATCTGCTAAACGATACCTATGTCTAAATAAAGTTTCAAATACCTTGTCCTCAGTGGATATACAACATCAACTAAATAATATTTACATCTAAGATTTCATAACAATAATTAAAAAATTTTACCATGCATGCACATTTAAGAGTATGAAAAATATAACAGATGTGGGAAATGAAGGTTGTGGTCTGTCAAAGCACATGCAAAGACGCGACTATCATGAGCTGATCCTTCCCACCCAGCTAGTACAAATTTAAAACAGATGTTGAAATCACAAACTGCCATAATATTTTGTATTGTGGTACCATGACAACCAATATATTGAACTTGATTTTCTATAGCTATTATTGCACTAACATCTGTACCATCAACGACGCCTATGCAATTCTTAAAGAATGACATAACGATCATCATTGCTGATTTTCATTGGTGTAGATCTAAATTGCCGATCACTAAGTTTATAACCTCTATTGCTAGAGGCTAGTAGTGCTCTTATGCCCTTTGAGAAGTATCTACTTATGATTTCATATGAATGTTGGAAGCATTCATGATGTGTTGCTCTAAATGATTCACGTTGTCCTAAAATATATAATGTAATAGCTAATACTTTTGTCATCGTTCGTCGTGATCCTCTTAAGCCATGAAAGCCCTCAAGATTTTTAATCAAATCAATAAATATCTGTTTTGACATTCTAATTGCATCATGACACCTAGTTGAATGCCTATTTAACATTTCTCTAACTCATTTATCCCCCAAAGTGTTAGATCACGTATATTGTCATGTATAAAAGATAGAGTTGATATCAATATGTTACAATACTCAAGATATTGAGCATGTTCAGGAGGAACACTATCAGAATTATCATATTCATCACTTGAGTAATCATGACAATAGTCATCCATTGCAAAATTGTAACACAAAATTTACAATATTAAAATAACACAACAATTGGAAAAACACTAGTAGAGTATATAAAAAATGAAATTACATTCAAATACAAATATACATGTTCAATTTGAAGATGACATTAATTATATAAAAAAAAGACATTCATGTGGTAGATGATAACTACAACTTAAAATTCAAGTTCTACAACTTAAAATTCAAGTTCTACAACTTAAAATTGAAGTTCTACAACTTAAAATTCAAGTAAAACAGTAGTTGCATAATAAAAAAGGTGCAATATCACTTGAGACTTAATTCATAATGATTTTTAATCCACCAAACCCTTGATTCTAGAGGAATGCTCATAAAAAACTCTCTATCAATCTTGTCTCTTATCAAGTTTACAGCAAAAAATATAAAGGTAGATTTCCTTTAATTTTTGTAGTGTTTGATATCAAATCCACGATTTATTTGATAGAAAATGTTGGAAGCGTAGCTGAAATTACTGCATATTTTATCTCTTTCATAAATGATAGTGCAATTTGTTCCTTCTTCCCAATTTTTCTTCTTTAATTCATAGACGACGACGCATTTGATGCGGCCCCACCAAAATCTTCATTCCTGGCAACTGGGGAAGTGGGATCCTCCGCCATATTGTCATATTCTACACCAATCACCATCTCTGGTGGCAAACTCCCTCCAGATGATGCCCATTCATCCTCACCAGTAGGTACCACTTGAGTACACATTTTATCGAGCTTAGCCTCTAGGTCAGGAGTTAAATCTGCGTAGCGGAATTTTGTTGTTGTAGAAACTACCTAAACCTAAAAAATTGTTAATGACTAAAGCGGATTACACAATAAAATTTCTAAATGATAATTATTAATTATTTAAACCTTTAATCGTCCACCCACCACTCCTTGAATGCGTCAATAGTTCATTTCTATGAGTTCCAACCCAACCCCGTTTCTCCGTGTTTGAGTTCTTTCCATAACTTTCACTCTTTTTAAAGTTGATCTCATTTGTTCTTCATTTGAGTACGGACGTACGGTCATAACATATACCCGCTCACTACTTAAAATTTGCTACTAATTTTTTTTTTCATCCGCCCTTGCCAAAATATGTTGTAGGTCTATTTCTCAAATCAATCTCTTTAATGCAAATCTCGCAATAAAACATAACTTCAACGGTCTCCCATATAGCTGGGATGTCTCTGTCCTTTGTTTTGCCCATTTTTAAGAAACTAGAAACCAACGATTAACAAATATTTTGATACTAAACACAAATTGTATTAAATAGATGATTAACAAATAGTGCACAAAATGTCACTTTGTGCATTTATTGTCAAAGGTTAGGTCTTTCTCCTCTGAGAGAAGCCACTTTGCAAATAGTGCCAAAGGTTAGGTCTGTTTCAATCTTGTCCGTCCCATACCCCCGATGATTGAGGATTATATGGTTTTGTTGTTGTAGATGATTAACAAATAATTTGCCATTAATTGTCAATGCATTCAATTCATGAACATAAAATTGATGATTCCAGAGCTATTTCTGATATCAATTGCATCCAGCACTACAAATGCCAAATTGATTTCACCTAGCATGAGCAACATTTCTCAATCATGAAATGACTTCTGAAGCACAATTTCACCTAGCATGAGCAGCATTTCTCAATCATGAAATGATTTCTGAAGCACAATTAGAGATGTTTTCAGTACTATATGTTTAATGTATAGGTTTTCTTAGCCATGATGAACAAGTGTGAGAGCTAGCATCTTCAATATTTCATCCAGCTGCCTGAAAAAATCTTTTTAGTAAGCCAAAAAATGTAAATTATAAGTTTTGTTATAATTAAATGATATTCAGATTGCAATTGATTCCAACAATGCCCTAAAACTCTTTTTAAAAAGCCCTAAAGCTCTTTAAAAAGCCCTAAAGCTCTTTTTAAAAAGCCCTAAAGCTCTTTAGTTAATGATAGATTTCCTTTAACATAAAGATGAGCCCAAAACCATTAGCATCCAAACTATGCTAGGCCGAGTGGAATTGATTCCATGAATGCCTTCAAATTAGAAAATTGCAGCAGAGATCTACAAGCAAATAGAAACTAAACTCCTTGCATGAGGAGCATATGTATCATACTGAAAATCCACACGAAAAAAGTCGGGGAAGCGAGGGAAGAAGAAATGCGGAGATCTACATAAGACATCTTAAGAAATGCGGAGATCTAAATGCATCCAACTTTCATTTGAGGGGAAATGAAGAAAAGAAAGCATGCTTGAGTGGTGGCGGTCCTGCCGTCGAGTGGTGGAGGAAGATTGCAGTGGCGTTGAGAAGGAGGAAAGAAGAAATGACGTCGAGATCTATCGTCGAGAGGAGAATATCGCGACCAGAGCACGAATGGAAGAAGAGATGTCGGGAAGAACGACGTCGAGATCGCAGAGCGCGACGAGATCGGGAATGAGGAGTCGGGGCGTGGGGAAAAATTGGAGAAGTTAAAAGCCCGAAAGCTCTTTTTTAAAAAGCTCCCCTTAAATTAATGTGAAAAATCCTAAAAACAACTTTTTTGGAGAAGCGCTTTTGCCACCGCTGCTCATGTAGGCTTTGTTTGGCGCCGCGTTTAGAGAGCGGGGCACCACAAATTTTTGATAAGCGGCACCAAACCTTTTTGGTGAGGCCTCACGGTGGCATCAGGCACCGTGAATTTCGGCAGCACACTGCCGATTTTGAGTTGCAGTTTTTTTTAATATATTACGTTATAATTATAATTATATTATGTTATATCCTATTATTATGTTATAATATATATTATTATGATATTACGTTATAATATATTTAATGTATAATATAATATTAAAATATATATATATATATATATATATATATATATATATATATATATATATATATATATATATTGTGTTTTAAAACAATTTTTTGATGGAGTTTTTCAAAAAATTTTGTTCATGTGATTGTGTCTCACAGGTTGAAACAACACTGCAACAACTGTTCTTTCAGGCTCTGTTTGGTGCCCCGTTTTTGCAGCAGGGTGTCGCTGATTACTGTGCCGCTCCGCCAAACAAATATTACGCCCCTGATTTTGCAGTCGCCGCCGTCCTGAAATTGCGAAAAATCAGCGGTCTGGAGTCGCAATATTTTCTCACGACTCCAAATCACGATTCGCAACTCACCTGCTGCTTCTTCAACCTAACCCGCGATCCGCCGAACCCAAACTCCATCTCCGACGAGGAATCTGTGCCTGCACTTCTCCACTCCGGCCATCGTTGAACTTCTCCACTCCGGCGACGCGTATCACCTTCTCCTCCTCCTCCAGAGTCGCTGCCTATCACTTCCCAAGCGATCTTCTTCTTCATCCTTCTGCACTCGCTGCTGCTTCTTCTTCATCCTTCAGGCGATCGAGCCTAGTGTTGTCCCCTTTCCTCCTCTTTGGCGACCACTGCGAGGAGTATCTTACTCAACGCTTACTGCTCATTCTCAGGCTGAACATTTTAATCCGGCAAGGTATAATTTTTTCCAAATTTTTGTTCCTGCAAAGAGATAATCAACACTAGTATATGTGATTTTATTTTTTTGTATGTGTGTGTTTGTGTATGATTGGGTTTGTGTGTGTGTTTTTGTTTGTGCGTGTTTAGGGTGTTTGTGTATGTGTGTGTGTGTATGTATGTATGATTGTGTTTGTGTATGATTAAACAGCTTCTCCGTTTGAAACAGCTCTGCAAAATCTGTTCATCCAAACAGTTTCACAAATTCTGCCACTACTCTGCAAAACAGCTGATTATTCCACCACTATTTCTCACCACTGCTTCTACAGTTACTGCAGCTGAGCCAAACAGAGACTCAAACAGATTCATAGATCTTGCCACCACTACAAAACAGTTGATTATTCCACCACTGCTTTCCACCATTGCTTCTTCAGTCGCTGCTGCCGCACCAAACAGAGCCCTAAACACTCTAAAAATGACGATGGTGGTGGGAATGGAGCTTTTCCCATTGCCACCGCCGCACCAAACTGCTTTTAAGTCGTGGGACCTTTGGACTTCCTTTGCCACGATGGTGGCAGTCATGAACGCGGTGGTCATGAACCGTCGTTCGTGAACGCCCTACCTCACCTAAAAAAATCATGCATTTTATTCTCAAAACCAGTTTATTTTCTTAGTAGTCATCATAATCTTAGTCTTGCCAAACATACATTCTATGATAATGACATTTTTGACCGAACTCGTCGGAGCTAATAAGCTGCGCCAAACGAAGCCTTAGACTTGAGAGCAAAGCTGAGAGCTCCGACATCCCGCTTCTGAAACTCAGAAGTTTCCTCAGCGTGCGAGTTCGTCGTGGATGTTTTGAAAGTCTTCCGCCCTCCCACCCATGCTGACTGCAGTATTTACCGCACTCATGGTTCCTATCCTTCTCTCCATGGGGGGAGAGGAGAAACAAATATACAAAGAGACGGAGATGGAGAGAGAGGAGAGATAAGATTTTGGTTGTTTGGTGCAATGGGAAAAGCAGTGGTGGGAAACTAGTGGTGGCATTAGAGCTTTCCTAAAAGTTGCTTTGAAAAAGGCAAACTGTTTAGAAAATCTCTATGCAAGTCCTTTTCAAAAATTGTTTGCATTCGTCTATTTAGAAGAACAACTTTTTAGTAATAGCTATTTAGGTTTTTAATAATAAAATTGTGTTTTATTCTAATCATTTATCACATATATAAGTAAATATTATATAAATTCAAAATAAATAGGTTGCAAAAGGTCGCGTGCTCAAAAAATAAGTGAAGAATCATGAATGGGAGAAGAAACCCTTCAAATACAAGAAGAAAAGTCAAAATAAAAGATTGATTTTTAGAAAATCATGTTAGACTGCTCAAACAATTCCCAAAACACCTTTATTTTAAAAGCTTTTTTGAAAAAGCTTATCATCCAAATAACCTAAAAAGGTCGATGGTGGTGTGAATAGACCTTTTTCCATCGCCGCCGCCGCCCCAAACAGAACCTTTGTTTGATCATCCTTTCAACCTCCTTTCCGACGACATCTTGATTCACAAGGGCAAATGGGCGAGTGCTTGGATACACCTTTTGAAATGCCCAAACAACGCGCTAGCTCATCCTCCTTTTGGACTCGCACCCCTTACCTCCAGCCCAACCGAGCTTTCCAAATCGAGACCCTCTTCCCCGCACATCCCTTCCGCCTTATTTTTTTGTCCCTTAACAATGGATCCTTCGAGTTAGGTCATGATATAGATCTTTTCATCTAAGTCTTCATATAAGAAAATAGTTTTGATATTCATTTGATGAATAATCAGCTTATGGATCGTGCGTGCGTGCATTACACTAACACCATCTCAGCACTGCAATGTGACCAACAACATCAGATCATCTGAAGCACAACATCGTTTTCATCGTCGACCCTAATTTGATTCATATGACGCAGACATGCTTGCAGCAGTGACTGTAATCCCAAATGTCATTCGTGTTAGAAAATAATATAAGCGGAGGAGAGTAATATCTAAACGATACACACAACACATCTCCAAGGATCGTATTTCACAAAATACTAACTATTACATGTAGCCGGCGATTACATATTTATAGCCCACATCACTTGTGAAGATAAGGCTTACAAAGGTAGGTAATATATTTTAGGCTCCGTTTTGGGGGCACTTATTTTCACCGGTGAAGCGATTACGACCGCATGAATCAAACCTTAATTAAGTTCCGGTTCATGCGGTCGTAACCGCTTGACCGGTGAAAATAAGTCCCCCCAAACGGAGCAAGGTTCGGCTCAAGCGATCGTAATCACTAGACCGGTAAAAATAAGTCCTCCCCAAACGGAGCCTTAATGTTTTAACTTTTATTGCCCAATCTATATGCTCACAATTGAATGTAGCAGGTGCTGGTAGCAACACATCTGAAGGTAAGAGGTGTCATTATTTGCTCTTGTGTAGTAGTGTCATTGTGTGCTAGGCTTAGGTCAACATCCCTTCAGCTGATGCCAACAATTCGGTGCCCTCATGCGCGGAATAACCAAATGTGTTGCTCTCGAAAGGGAGACAAGTAACCCCTCTACAATGCTTTGAGAAGCAAAAAAAGAAGATAAATATTAAGGATGAAGAGATCATTCATAGTTGGTTCTCCAGTACATAAAATAACATCTCAATACTATAAAACACTATCCAAAGTCATAGTCGTTCCACTAAGGCTCCGTTTGGGGGGATTTATTTTCACCGGTCAAGCAGTTACGATCACATGAACCAGACCTTAATTAAGGAGCCTAAGACTCTGTTTGGAGCAACGGTAGCGATAGAAAAAACAGTGGTAAAAAATCAACTGTGAAATGAGAGTTATCCAGAAAACTGTTTTGATGAAGCAATGGACTCTTTGAAAAAAATCGTAAGTCTTTTTTTTGAAAAAAAAATGTTTTACCATTTTTTTTGAAAAAATTGTTTAATAATGATTGATATTTTTTTAATAATAAAAATATATTTTATGCTATTAATTTATGACATGAATAAATAAATATTATATAAATCCTAAATAAGTCGATTTACAAAAAGTCAATGGTGAGAAGTAAAGATCGTGAATGGGGAAAGATCGCGAGTGAGGAAAATATTTACAGCGGCGAGAAGGAAGAAAGGTAGATTGCAAATAATTGCGGCGCGACTTTGTAAAAAAATGCTTTTTAGAAAGCCATGTTGGACTGGCAACTCAAAAAAAAAACAAAGCACATTTCTTGAAAAATCTCTTTTGAAAAAGCTCCTCGCCCAAATAACTACTCTAAAACAACACTCAAGCCTTTATCTCACTATAGTGGGGTCGGCTTTATGAATCCTTATGTCACCATTGTGCCCTATCTTTCGTCATAATCTCACTAATGTCTTTACTTATAGTTTCATTCCAAGTCTTTATTGGTCTACCCCTCCCTCGTTTAACATGCTTAGTGATTAGACTCTCACAATGCCTAACCTCTAATGGTATTGAAAGATATGGTACCTAAACAGCTAGAGGGGGGGTGAATAGGTGACCTAATCCTTTTCTAACTTTGTTGGCAGCCAAACAGTTATATCACAGATTTCTAAGTAGTATATTACAGCAATCAGCAATAATCAAACATACACAGCACATTCACAGCACAGCACACAGTGATTTATAGTGGTTCCCCAATCTTTGGGTACATCCACTTTCCCCCTTCGCTTATCTAGCAGTGTACTAGATTCGGCCAAACTTCTCCACTGTCTCAGAACCCAAATAGGTTCCTACACCTCAGGCCCAAAGCCTTACACCTCAGCTTTCTCCAAAGCCTACACTCAGCCACAAAGGCCTACACTCAGCCACCCAGGCCTACACTCAGCCAATCAAGGCCTACACTCAGAGTTTTTCAACTCCTACACTCAGGCTATCAAGCCCTACCCTCAGCCTTTATAAATTTAGGCTTACAATGCACTCAGATCAAAGATCCTACAAGTTAAAATAGTATTACAACAAATAACTCAACAACTCAGAAAATAAGAGAGGAGTTGAGAGTTTCTTGCTGAGTTCTTGGAAGAACTCAGATAGATCCAAACTGACTTAGCTTCCTTCAAAAATTCTTGAGTAGAACTGAATAAGTCTGAATCCTCTGCAGTTGTTCCTTGACCTCTGCTTCTTAAGATCCAGGTGCTTCTGAATCCTTCTTCTCAGCCTAGTTCCAAAGACTGAATTCTTGATTGGAGCTCTCTCTCTCCAACTTCTTAGATCTGCCGTTGGACAGCAAGATCTTGATTTGTATCACTTGGATAACTTGATCAGCAACCACTTGAACAAATCTCTTAGATTAATCTGAACTCAATCAAAACTTAATCTTCTTTTGTTAACTCTTAACAACAACAACAACAACAACATTTTCTGTAAACAGTCTGTGCCTATTTATAGGTCTTCTTCATGGTAACCAGCTGGTCCGGTTCATAACTGACTTCTGAGATCTTTGACAAGTGCTGTAGACCGGCTGGAACGGCAGCTGTCATGTCATCCAGTCAATTCTTGAAATTCTCTAACTGTCAGATAGTGTCGAGACTTTCTGTTCTTAAGTGTCGACACTTATAGACCAAGTGTCGACACATGCCGTGTAAGTGTCGACACAAGTCTACAAGGTGTCGACACAACTCCTTGTATGTCTCGACACAGATTCTTATTCAGGTGTCGACACTTGGAATTGAGTGTCGACACAAGTATTTGATCTTCTGTAACTTGTTAAATTCTTCTAAGTGTCGACACATCTCCTTTGTGTCGACACATCTTCATGTGTTGAAACTGTCAAGTGTTGACACTGCTTCTTGGTGTCGACACAAGTCTTCAATATAGATTCTTCAGCTGAGTGTCGACACATTCCCTTAGTGTCGACACTTGTACTTAGAATATTTTTGTAGATATTTCTGTTCTTTGCTAAGTGTCGACACAGCTTCTTGTGTCGACACTTTCTTTGAGTCTTCAACTGAGTGTCGACACATTGTGCTGAGTGTCGACACTTTCTTCAAGTGTTGACTCTTCTGGTTGTGTGTCGACACATTGTGTTGAATGTCGACACATACTTCAAGTGTTGACTCTTTTGGTTGTGTGTCGACACATTGTGCCTAGTGTCGACACATACTTAATATGTTGACTCTTCTGGTTAAGTGTCGACACATTGTGCTAGGTGTCGACACTTGCACTTAGTCTCTGCAGAATTTTGCTGAGTGTCGACACAACTCCAAGTGTCGACACTTTCTGGTGTAGACACAGCTCTTCTAGGTGTCGACACTTTCTGCTAAGTGTCGACACTGCTTCTCTGCATTCTTCTTCACTGAGTGTCGACACAGCTCCTTATGTCGACACTTTCTGTCTGGTGTCGACTCTTCATCCCAGGTGTCGACACAATGACTCCAAGTGTCGACACTGCTTGTCTGGGTGTCGACACAATGACTTCTCAAGTGTCGACACTTTCCCTCTGGGTGTCGACACATGGACTTAGAAAGTTTTAGCTTCAGTCCAGTGAATACCTAACCTGCACAAGTAACTCAAATATACATCAAATACATTATGATGTATATCATTGAGTTGAGTGAGGGTTCTTCAAATCAGGTACATTTGACCAATGTACCCAACAATCTCCCCCTATTTGGAGAAGTCATAACCCTTAGTCAATGATATACACCACTCATAATTAAAAATTATAAAATGATGTAAAGCAGGTATATTTCAACAGGGTAAACTTAAACATGTAATAATGCATACATGTATACACATTAATCATTCCAGAATAATCAAAGAATAGACACATTTCAGAACAATTATACTATATTAATCATAAATTGTTCTAACATTTTTCTAATACATCTTTAATGAGTTACAAAAATGTTTCTCATACAAAGGATTACAACAATCTTCAAATTAATTCCTAATCTATTTCTGATCAGGTTCTTTGATAACAATTCCTTTGCCAGCTAGGACTTTAGCTTTGACAGCAGCAGCAGTAGGCTCAACATCAGCAGACTTCTTGCCTTTTGAGTCCTTCTTCTTTTGTTCTTCAGCCTTGATTTTCTGCCTTTAAAATAATGATAGGGCTTAGGAAAGTACTTGCTAGGCTCCACTGCAGTAGGAGGTAGCTTTCCTAACTTAGCTTTTCTTCTGTACTTGACAATGGCTTCCTGCCTGATCTCATGCTTCCTCCATTCTGCTTCAGAGAACCACTTGTTTCTATCATTAGTGTTGTCTTTAGCAGCTTTCCAGGCAGTTAGAATGATATTTCTAGACGTAGGGCTCCATTGTTCAAAGTCTGGCTTTAGTTCAGCTTGTTCCCTAAACCTCTTCTTTGACAACCTTGTCTCTTCTTCTTTTTCTAATGCCTCTTGCATAGCTGCAGTAATAGGTTGAACAATCTTTTCCAGAACAACATTTGACTTTCCTGCAGTTGGGCTATACATTGTGCTGACATCTGCATGAATCATTTCAAAATCTGGAGGTGGATAAATCACTTGAGCTACCTCTGGTTGCTCACCTCCAAGATATGCACTTTGAATCCCTGATTCAGCAACATTATCATCATCACAGAGTGGAGGATAGCCTAGGGTAGCTCTGATGGAGTTAGATATCCATTTGGCATGATCAGAGCTAGCCTTGACTAATACTCTCTCCCCCTTTATGACTTCTTGGGCCACATGGTCTCTTACATCATCCTTTTGGAATCTAATCTGACTATCCAAATACCTGATTCCATCCTTAAAGTAGGGTTTAAGCTTTGTAAGCTGTTCTGAGATGGCTTTCTGGGAATCCTGTATTGCAGTCTTTACAGCTTGGATTTCTTCTTGGAAAACTTTGTCAAATCCAGCCTTAACATCAGCAGATGTAGAAGATTCAGCAGTCTTATTCTTCAATTCAGTGACTATAGCATTGTGGGATGCAGTCAAATTATCATTCATCCTTAATTGATTTTCCAGCACATAGCCTTGCTTCAATGCTATATCATCTACTTGTACTTTTATTTTCTCTTGGTGTGTAGCCAGAAACACCACAGCATTTCCACCCTTGTGGAAGCATTCATTCATCTCTTTCTTGTTGAGATTCATCTCAAACCTTATAGATTTTATATCTTGAGCAAGATCAAACTGTAATGATCTGTGCCCTGCATCAACATAAGCCTCTATGGCTTTCCTTTGTTCATCCATTTTGATCTGCATGGCTACCATTAAGGCACTGTAATCAGGTGATGGAGCTTGTGTGACTAAGGATTGTTGAGCAACAGTTTGTAGAGCCTTCTTGTAGCTCTGACTCCTTCTTTTGAATACAAACAATTTCTTCTTCTTAGCCCTAGCACTCTCCTCACCTTCAGAGGCAGAGGTGCTGGCAATCTCAACCCTATCCTTAGGGCTTTGTGGTTTTTCAGCTTGCACATCTAGTGCCTTCTCAGTGTCTAGCCTTAAAGGCTCTTCCAGAACTGTCATGTGCTCCCCCTCAGCAGCAGCACCCTTCTCTTCAGCAGCAGCAACCTTATCCATGTCAAAGTCCTCTTGATCTAAATTCAGAAACAAATCTTCCATAGTATATTCACGAGGGGATGGAGCTGGAGATAGTCTTTGTTCTTCATCCACTGACTCAGGTACCACTTCTTGTTCAGCAGATTTGTCTTCTAAAACAACATCTGGAACTGGTTTGTCTAGCTGAGTTTGCTGATGAACATCAAACAAATTAGCATCTTCTATAATATAGTCTAAAGTTTTTAAGCCAGTGAGTACCTCTTGGATAATGAGGGTGGCTTGCTCACTGTCCAGAGTAGATGTTTCTTCTACTACTGGAAGCTCCCCCTGGCTGTGATCCCTATGGATGGGGCTAGCTGGAGGCAGCTCCCCCTGGATCTCAGCTACATCTTGAGGAGCAGGAGTCTTCTCTGCAGCCACTTCTTCATGGTCATCAGGTGTGAAAACAACCTGTTCTTCACTATCAGAACTGCTGGAGGACTCTTGTGTCACAGCAGCAGTCTTTCTCTTCTTCCTGGGAGGAGTAACTTTCTCAGAAACTGGCTTATCAGGGGTAGGCATGTCCTTTGACAACACCCTTTCCCACCTAGAAAATATCCTAGAATCCATCTTTCTCATATGATTGATCTTGCTACCTGCAGCAGTGCTCATTACCTCTGGTATTGTACCAGCCAGGTAGAGACTTATAATTCTGCCCAGATTGGGCTTCTTCAGACTTTCCTTGATCTTTTCATAGATGACCATTGACCAATCTGTTTGTAGGTTGAAGATAATTCTGGTCATGACATTGAACATAGAGGCTGACACCCTGTCATGCCCTCCAGTTTTACTGAGAATGACCTTGCCCACTATCTCTGACAGAAATTTTCCTTGACTGTTCATGCCTTTTCTGTTAAAGACAGAACCTATCTTCATCTTAGAATCAAGACCACACCAGACCAAAGCTTCCCTGGTCTTGGATGTAGAAACTTCTTCTTCTTCTTGAGTCTTAGGTAGCTGAAGTACCTTTCTCAGACTTTTGGGTGATACCTTGACCTTGGTTCCATGCACTCTGGATTTGATTCTGTATCCAGAGTCATTCACAGTTGCTCCAGTAAGGAATTCAAGCACTTTCTTCTTCCATATCTTGGTTGGTTCTGAAACCAAGTATTCTAGTCCTGAATCGCTGACTAGGGTAACCACAGACTTGATATCTTGATCGCCATCATCGAATGCGCCGCGCACAAGTTCGTAGCCTTCGTTGACGTTTTTCTCGAGCTTGGGAGCCATTAGGGTTTGGAGAATTAGGCTTGAGAAAAGAGAAATGTCGACACAAGAGTTTTGGTCTCGAAACTGTGAAAGCGTGTCGACAATCAAAGACAGAACCCTATTTATACTTGTCTAATTTTGAAGATGAACAGGCGGGATATCTAGCTTAACATGTGTCGACACTGGCAATAAGTGTCGACACTTACTTATAATGTCTCGACACATATGTGTCGACACAAGTTTAGTCAACAGATATTATGTGTCGACACATGTTTATGTGTCGACACCACTCTACTCGACGAATAGTCGAGACTTTACTTAGAAAATTCTGAGTAAAACTTAAGTGTCGACACCACATTGGATGTGTCGACACCTACTCGACATGTGTCGACACTAACATTCTGAAGTGTCGACACCAACATCCTAGATGTGTCGACACCTTTTTCTGAAGTGTCGACACTTTTATTCTGTGTCGACATAGACTTGTCTATGTGTCGACACCTTTTGACTTAGCCAATTTTCTATTCTGTAAACTTAGTCTAAGTTTATCATACCTAGTTCAATTTTGAATCTATTGAACTTAGCTTCTTCTAAGGGCTTAGTAAACATGTCAGCTATCTGATCATCAGTTTTAACATATTCAAGTGCAATATCATTTCTTTCTACATGCTCCCTAAGAAAGTGATATTTAATCTCAATATGTTTTGTTCTACTATGAGATACAGGGTTGTTAGCTATTGAAATAGCACTTGTAGAATCACAGTAAAGTGGAGTTCTACTTACCTGAAATCCATAGTCCACTAGCTGATGTTGAATCCATAGAAGTTGAGCACAGCAACTTCCTGCAGCTACATATTCTGACTCAGCTGTGGAGATAGCCACACTAGTCTGCTTTTTGCTGCTCCATGAAATTATTCTTCCACCTAGGAATTGACAGGTTCAGTTGTGCTCTTTCTATCCTCTTTGCATCCTGCAAAGTCTGCATCTGTATAACCTGTTAGATCAAAATCTCCATTCCTAGGGTACCAGAGGCCTAGATAGGGAGTGCCCTTTAGATATCTCAAAATTCTCTTGACTGCAGTCAAATGAGACTATTTAGGGCAGGCTTGATACCTGGCACAAACACATGTAGCATACATAATGTCAGGCCTACTTGCAGTCAAGTATAGTAATGAGCCAACTATCCCTCTATACAAGGTTTCATCTACAGGTTTCCCTGCATCATCCTTGCTAAGAGACATACTTGACCCCATAGGAGTCTTCATGGTACTGGATGAATCCATACCATATTTCCTTATGAGTTCTCGGGTGAACTTGGACTGACATATGGACAAGCCACTTTCAGTCTGTTTAACTTGGAGACCCAAGAAAAACTTTAGCTCTCCCATACTACTCATCTCAAATTGACTTTGCATAAGCTTTGCAAACTTTTTGCAAAGGCTACTTTCAGTAGACCCAAATATAATGTCATCTACATATATTTGGACAAGTATGACTTTGCCTCTAGATTCCCTAAGGAATAGAGTCTTATCTATTTTCCCCTTGTGAACTTGTTCTCAATGAGGAAACTAGATAAGGTTTCATACCAAGCCCTAGGAGCTTGTTTTAACCCATACAATGCTTTCCTAAGTCTATAGACATAATGAGGTTGAGTTGGATCAACAAAACCTGAAGGCTGCTCCACATAGACTTCTTCCTTAAGATTACCATTTAAGAATGCTGACTTGACATCCATCTGGTAAACCTTGAATCCTTGATAGGTTGCATAGGCCAAGAACATCCTTATGGCCTCCAGTCTGGCTACTGGGGCAAATGTTTGATCAAAATCAATACCTTCTTCTTGCCTATATCCTTTTGCAACCAGTCTTGCTTTATTCTTAATGATGACCCCTTGTTCATCTAACTTATTTCTGTAGATCCACTTAGTTCCTATAACATTGTGGTCTTTAGGTTTAGGAACCAGTTCCCAAACCTTGCACCTTTTGAACTGATTAAGTTCTTCTTGCATAGCTTCAGTCCACTGTGGATCTTGTATAGCTTCTTCAAATTTCTTAGGTTCTATTTGAGACAGAAAACTAGAATATACTGCAGCATTCTGATTTCTGCTCCTTGTCTGAACTCCTTGTCTTGGATCTCCAATAATCAGCTCTACTGGATGATCTCTTAGATGCCTGTGGGCTGGAGGCATCCTAGCTTCAGGTTGAACTTCTTCAGCATCTGCATCATGCTGTACTTCTTGTATTTCTTCAGCTATTGGCACATGTAGTTCTCCCCCTGGACAACTGCTATTGCCTTCTACTTGCTGTCTTGCAGCAGACATCTCTTCTATAGTAAGCTTGTCCAATTTCTTTGTCAAACCTGTGGGGCTGCATACATTGCTAGACAACTCATTGTTAATAAGTTTTGTCTCATCAAAAACTACATGCACAGTCTCTTCTACAACTTGTGTAATCAAGTTGTATACTCTATAAGCCTTACTATTGTTGCTGTACCCAACAAAAATTCCCTCTTGGGACTTGGCAGCAAACTTAGTTATGTAAGACTTCCCATTGTTAAGTATGAAGCATTTGCAACCAAAGATCCTGAAATAGGATAGATTTGGTTTCCTGCTTTTCACAACTTCATAGGGGGTCTTGTTTAGCCTTTTAGTGATGGTAGCCCTATTTATAACATGGCATGCAGTGTTAACTGCTTCAGCCCAGAAATACTCAGGCAGTGATGTATCACTAAGTAGGGTTCTACCAGCCTCTATCAAGGTTCTATTCTTCCTCTCAGCAATGCCATTTTGCTGAGGTGTTCTAGGTGAAGAGAATTCTTGAAATATCCCAAAGTCTTCACATAGTTTTGTCATGCTTTCAGATTGAAACTCAGTACCATGGTCACTTCTAATTTTGACCACAGTACTATTTAGTTCTTTCTGAATTTGCTTGACAAAGCTGTAGAAGACACTAGGTGTTTCAGATTTCTGCCTTAAGAAGAACACTCAGGAAAACCTTGAGTAGTCATCAACAACTACAAAGGTATAGACCTTCCTACCTAAGCTGTGAATTGGCATTGGACCAAAGAGATTCATATGCAAGAGGTATAAGCACCTCACAGCATCTTTGTTCTCAATGCTTTTAAAGGTGGATTTGGTCTGCTTGCCCTTTTGACAAGCTGAGCAAATGCCATCTTTAACACACTTAACTTGAGGACCATTCCTCACTAACTCTTTGCTAAAGAGTTTGCTAATAGTCTTGTAGTTAAGATGAGCTAGCCTCTTGTGCCACTTGACACAATGAGAGACTGTCTCATCAGCTATAGGACAAACAGGAGAACCATTGTTCTCAATCATAATGTCTAGACAGTAGACATTCCTCTTTCTATATCCTGTTAAAATGATCTCTTGATCACTTGACCTCTTGATATGACAACCATTTTTAACAAATGAGATGTCATACCCTACATCACTTAACTGACTTATACTTATAAGGTTGTGTTTCAACCCTTTAACATAAGCCACTTGAGTAATGGTAACAAAGTTTGAAGAAATGTTACCAAACCCTTTGATGATTCCTTTTTCAGAACCACCAAAGGTCACTTTAGGACTATTTTTGATTGGAATATAGTCCTTCAGTAGTCCCCTTGTTCCAGTCATATGTCTGGAACATCCACTATCCAAGTACCATGTTGGGGTATGGCCACTTGGATTCACCTGCAAAACAAATTAATGAACCTTAGAACCCAAAGTAAACTTGGGTCCTTGGTGATTGTTAGTTTGCAACATGACACAGCTACCTACTGGCTTTCCACCAGGTAACTTGCTACTCAACTTGGCACTGGCATTGTGCCAACAATCCAAGGCAAAGTGGCCAACCTTGCCACAACACCAACATTCAAACTTATTGTACCTTTGCTTAGGTACAGACTTTGCTGTCTTAACTGCAGCTGACTTATTGAATGTTGGGGCCTTGCCCTTGGGCTTGGACTGATCCTGAACAGTCCTGGCAGGTTTAACAAAACCCAGTCCAGCCTTACCTTTGTGATGAGTAAAATCATCAATCAAAGGTAGAACTGATTTAGGCTTTGAAAACTTTGCAACCAGTTCTCTCTCTTTCTGAAGATTTGTCTCCAGTTTCTTAATTTGATCATTCTTAAATGTGATAGTACCCATCTGAATCACTGTAATGTGTTTCAGCCTAGCTACCTCATTCAGTTTTTGATCAAATTGCTTCTCAAATTCTGTTGCAGCAGCCTTGAGATCAGCAATCTCCTTTGCCTGACTTTTGGCAAGGGACTTGCTTTTCTTATAAGCCTGTAACAGCACCTTATATTCATCTATGAGCTGATGAATATCATCCTCAGACTCAGAAACACTTCCATCATTTGATGAAGATGATTCTGATTCTGAACTAGAACAAGAAACTGAACTTAGAGTTGGACTTTGTACCTGACTAGGTCCTGGCTGCTCCAGGATTTTGGTACTCTCAGTCAATGCCATCAGTCCTTGGCACTGGCAGTCTTCTTGTTCATAAATTGACTCCAAGATCTGCATAAATTCTTCTTCTTCTTCTTCAGCAAATAGCCCTATGTAGGCTTCAGCATCAGTATCAGTGTCTGAAGAAGAGATATCTGAAAGAGTCTTCTCATTCTTGACAACGAAAGACTTCTCTTTCTTCCCTTTGAAGTGAGTCTTTTTCCTGTCGCTGGATTCTTTTCTTTTCTCAGGACAATCAGCAATGACATGACCCTGTCTATTGCAGCAGTAGCACACAATCTTTGATCCAGTTGCCTTGCTTGTCTTTGTCTTCTTCCTGTCCTTCTTAGAAGGCTTTTTCTCCTGATACAAGACTTCTTTTCCCTTGTAAGTAGATGGTCTGGACCTCCACTGTTTCTTTTTCAGGAATTTCTGAAAGTGTCTAGTGAAGGCAGCAAAGTCTTCATCACTTTCACTGCTTGTAGACTTTGTACTGACAGACCCTTCTGACTCAGATTCAACTACCTCTGGAGGTGGAGTTGATGACTTAGTTCTGCATTTTCTGGGAACTTCTGTCTTGAAAGCAACAGTCCTTTCCTTGTGCTCAGTCCTAGTAGATTTCTCCTCCTCTTTCCTCACTGTCAGCTGCATCTCATATGACAATAACTTGCCAAACAGTGTAGGAGGAGGAATTTCTCCCAACTTTGCCATTTCTCTTATGACACAGATCTTGGTGTCCCAATCTTTGGTTAGGGACCTCAGGAATTTGTCATTTAGTTCATAGTTGCTGAACTCTCTTCCATAAGACATGAGTTCATTAACTATTCTATAGAACTTCTTGTAGCATTCAGTGATGCTATCTCACTTGCCTTGCCTAAAGCTCTCATACTCTTGATTAAGCAAGGACTTCCTATCTTGCCTAACTTCTTCAGAACCTTCCATATAGACAATGAGGGTATCCCACATTTCTTTTGCTGTTTTACAGTGAATTAAGTTCTGAAAAGTTGCATCATCAATGACACTCACTATTATGTTTTGTGCCCTCTTGTCCATAGTGGCTAGGACAATTTCATCCTTGGTCATCTCAGAGAAATCCTTTGGAGTCCTCTGATTTGCATCCAATACTGAGATCTTCATTGACACATAAGGCCCTTCCTTTACTGTGATGTAGATTCTAGGGTCTGAGGCCTCCATGAATAGCCTTACCCTCTCTTTCCAGATCCCAAAAATTTCTTTTCTGCAAATAGGTAATTTCATGAAACCCAATTCTTTATGATTTTCAAAGGAACCCATGGTTCTTGATTTTCTTGAAGCTGTTTTCTGACTTAGACTGTTTCTGCCAAACAGGATCTCCTTACACTGTTAGTCCTTGTTTTGAGGAACCTCCCTCTGATACCACTTGAAAGATATGGTACCTAAACAGCTAGAGGGGGGGTGAATAGGTGACCTAATCCTTTTCTAACTTTGTTGGCAGCCAAACAGTTATATCACAGATTTCTAAGTAGTCTATTACAACAATCAGCAATAATCAAACATACACAGCACATTCACAGCACAGCACACAGTGATTTATAGTGGTTCCCCAATCTTTGGGTACATCCACTTTCCCCCTTCGCCTATCTAGCAGTGTACTAGATTCGGCCAAACTTCTCCACTGTCTCAGAACCCAAATAGGTTCCTACACCTCAGGCCCAAAGCCTTACACCTCAGCTTTCTCCAAAGCCTACACTCAGCCACAAAGGCCTACACTCAGCCACCCAGGCCTACACTCAGCCAATCAAGGCCTACACTCAGAGTTTTTCAACTCCTACACTCAGGCTATCAAGCCCTACCCTCAGCCTTTATAAATTTAGGCTTACAATGCACTCAGATCCAAAGATCCTACAAGTTAAAATAGTATTACAACAAATAACTCAACAACTCAGAAAATAAGAGAGGAGTTGAGAGTTTCTTGCTGAGTTCTTGGAAGAACTCAGATAGATCCAAACTGACTTAGCTTCCTTCAAAGCTTCTTGAGTAGAACTGAATAAGTCTGAATCCTCTGCAGTTGTTCCTTGACCTCTGCTTCTTAATATCCAGATGCTTCTGAATCCTTCTTCTCAGCCTAGTTCCAAAGACTGAATTCTTGATTGGAGCTCTCTCTCTCCAACTTCTTAGATCTGCCGTTGGACAGCAAGATCTTGATTTGTATCACTTGGATAACTTGATCAGCAACCACTTGAACAAATCTCTTAGATTAATCTGAACTCAATCAGAACTTAATCTTCTTCTGTTAACTCTTAACAACAACAACAACAACAACATTTTCTGTAAACAGTCTGTGCATATTTATAGGTCTTCTTCATGGTAACCGGCTGGTCCGGTTCATAACTGACTTCTGAGATCTCTGACAAGTGCTGTAGACTGGCTGGAACGGCAGCTGTCATGTCATCCAGTCAATTCTTGAAATTCTCTAACTGTCAGATAGTGTCGAGACTTTCTGTTCTTAAGTGTCGACACTTATAGACCAAGTGTCGACACATGCCGTGTAAGTGTCGACACAAGTCTACAAGGTGTCGACACAACTCCTTGTATGTCTCGACGCAGATTCTTATTCAGGTGTCGACACTTGGAATTGAGTGTCGACACAAGTACTTGATCTTCTGTAACTTGTTAAATTCTTCTAAGTGTCGACACATCTCCTTTGTGTCGACACATCTTCATGTGTTGAAACTGTCAAGTGTCGACACTGCTTCTTGGTGTCGACACAAGTCTTCAATATAGATTCTTCAGCTGAGTGTCGACACATTCCCTTAGTGTCGACACTTGTACTTAGAATATTTTTGTAGATATTTCTGTTCTTTGCTAAGTGTCGACACAGCTCCTTGTGTCGACACTTTCTTTGAGTCTTCAACTGAGTGTCGACACATTGTGCTGGGTGTCGACACTTTCTTCAAGTGTTGACTCTTCTGGTTGTGTGTCGACACATTGTGTTGAATGTCGACACATACTTCAAGTGTTGACTCTTTTGGTTGTGTGTCGACACATTGTGCTGAGTGTCGACACATACTTAATATGTTGACTCTTCTGGTAAGTGTCGACACATTGTGCTAGGTGTCGACACTTGCACTTAGTCTCTGCAGAATTTTGCTGAGTGTCGACACAACTCCAAGTGTCGACACTTTCTGGTGTAGACACAGCTCTTCTAGGTGTCGACACTTTCTGCTAAGTGTCGACACTGCTTCTCTTCATTCTTCTTCACTGAGTGTCGACACAGCTCCTTGTGTCGACACTTTCTGTCTGATGTCGACTCTTCATCCCAGGTGTCGACACAATGACTCCAAGTGTCGACACTGCTTGTCTGGGTGTCGACACAATGACTTCTCAAGTGTCGACACTTTCCCTCTGGGTGTCGACACATGGACTTAGAAAGTTTTAGCTTCAGTCCAGTGAATACCTAACCTGCACAAGTAACTCAAACATACATCAAATACATTATGATGTATATCATTGAGTTGAGTGAGGCTTCTTCAAATCAGGTACATTTGACCAATGTACCCAACAGGTATCCTTCGTACATGTCCAAACCATCTTAGTCGAGCTTCTCGCATCTTCTCTGCAATTGATGCTACTCCTATCTTATCCCTGATATATTCATTCCGAATTTTATCCAATCTCGTGTGTCCACACATACACCTAAGCATTCTCATCTCCGCAACTCCCATTTTTTGCTCATGTATGCAATTCACGGCCCAACACTCGGAACCATAAAGCATCGCTGGTCTAATTACAGTACGGTAAAACTTGCCCTTAAGTTTTAATGGTATTTTACGATCACATAACATCCCCGACGTGCCTCTCCATTTCAACCAACCCGCTTGGATTCTATATGTCACATCTTTATCAATACCTCCTTTTTGAACTATCGATCCAAGATATTTAAAACACACACTACAGGAAATATCTTGATTACTCAACTTAATAACAAAGTCATCCGTCCTTCTTGCAACGTAAAAAAACGGTGAGAATAGAGTTTTTCCCACGGCCACCCCAAACAGAGCCATAATATGAAAGGAAGTTCAAAAAAAAGGTGAGGTGATGTATTCCTCAAAATGGTTGACCATGTTATTCAAGAAAAACACAAAAAGGGCATGTGATGAGCTTGGGATAGCATTGGACCCTCTCTGTTTCAGTGTTTTTTTCCGCTGAGTTTTTGAAAAAACACATGCTATTTTTTGCTTGTTTGAGCTTGGGATAGAACAAGACTGGGAGACTATATTGTCGCCCAGACTAGACCTACAAATCAAAGAGCTCAAAAGACCAGTGAGCTTGAGACAGACACAAGCTCGGGATGCGTTGGGTGTGGATAACAACTAGAAAGGAATGATCCTGTAATCGGCTGCATGCACGGCCGAGGATCGTCAAAGAAGACGAGTCTGGTCTTGAGAATGGAAATAGTGAGCTCCAAATTGCTGTAGATATGTTTTGTAGTAGCGTCCATAGCTAGAGAGAGAAGAGAGTGACATGGAAAAACCACAAAGAAAGAAGACCACAAATAGAATTAAAATGAAGAGAGAGAGAGAGGGAGGAATTGCATTTATCTACAGTAAAACTGTAAACATCTAAGGCTCTGTTTGTTTGAGCGTTTTTGCTCCATCTCCATTGGGGGGAAGTGTCAAGCTTAGTTATTAAAGGCGCAAGACGCACCAAGACATAAAAGGGTCTTTGAAGCCTATGGGCAAGGCTCAAAGCACAGACGCGCACCTGATAAAGGCAATGTGCAACCACATTCATTTTCACTAATCAGTATCAACCATCATTTCATCTTCTCGATCAAATTCCCATATATTCTACTAATTAATCATTCATAACTATCGTTTAAATCTCTTAAAAATAGCATTAATGTGATCACTTGCATCATATCCAAATCCAAATACACAATTAACTTTCAGAAACACTAAATTAATAAAAAATTATGGAGTTCTTACATTATTATTTTTTCTTTACAATAACAACACTCAAGCCTTTATCCCACTATAGTGGGGTCGGCTGTATGGATCCTTTGTGGCCATTGTGCCCTGTATTTTGTCATAATCTCACTAATGCCTAAGTACATCATGTGTTTCATTATAGTTTCATTCCAAGTATTTCTTGGTATACCCCTCCCTCGTTTAATATGGCTAGTGATCAGACTCTCACAATGTAACGGTCTCCTCAGCCAACGGCTCGAAAGGACGGCCGTCGGCACCCCCAACACCACGCTCGAAAGGGTTCAGCATCAACAAGTCTGCAGACCATGCACCCCAACCCTTCTCCAAGCCCATAGGCGGGTTGTTGGAAGCCGCAACCTACCTTTGACGAGGAAAAGTCAAGTTAAGCGCCCCTATGGGGACTTCCTCGGGCGTCACTCGTCCCAGGACTACTCCAGCCCGAACACGCTTAACTATGAAGTACTTCCGCATCTCATCACCAGTAGAGCAGCTCAATTGGTGATGAGAAGCGAAAGAATTTTATAATTAAGCATGCTCGGGCTGGAGTAGTTCTAGGATGGGTGACCTCCTGGGAAGTCCCCGTCGGGGAACTTAACTGGCTCACTTCTCATCTAAGGGAGGATGCGTCCTTCAACAACCCGTTGGTGGACCAGAGATGGGTTGGGGTGTATGGTCTGCAGACCGGTTGAGGCTGAACCCTTTCGATCTGGATGCTGGGAGTGCCGACGACCGTCCTTTTGAGTCGTGGGCTGGGGAGACCATTACACACAACGCCTAACATGTGCCTCTAATGGCCTCCTTTGCATGTTTACAAACCATCTTAGTCGAGCTCCTCGCATCTTCTCTACAATTGGTGTTACTCCTGTCTTATCCCTGATACATTTATTCCTAATTTTATCCAGTCTCGTGTGTCCACACATCCACCTAAGCATTCTCATCTCCGCAACTCCCATTTTTTGCTCATGTACACAATTCATTGCCCAACACTCAGAACCATAGAGCATCGCAGGTCTAATTGCAGCACAGAAAAACTTGCTCTTAAGTTTTAGTGGGACTTTACGATCACATAAGATCCTTGACGTGCCTCTCCACTTCAACCAACCTGCTTGGATTCTATATGTCACATCTTTATCAATACCTCCGTCATTTTGAACTATCGATCCAAGATATTTAAAACACTCACTACGGGAAATATTTTGATCATCGAACTTAATAACAAAGTCATCCGTCCTTCTTATACTGCTAAATTTAAGCTCCATGTACTCCGTCTTTGCCCTGTCAACCTAAAACCCTTCTTTTCTAAAGTATCTCGTCAAGATTCAAGTTTTGCGTTTACACACTCGTGCGTCTCATCAACCAAAATGATATCATCCGCAAACAATAAACACCAAGGTATTGCTTGTTGGATATGTCAGGTGAGCTCATCTAAGATAAAGGTAAAGAGATAAGGGCTTAAAGCTGAACCTTGATGCAAGCCAACAATGATTGTGAATTCCTGTGTTAATCCTCCAGATATCCCCACCCTTGTCACTGAATTTGTATACATATCTTTGATTATGTCAGTATATGATGCATATACACCTTTTTTTTCTAAGACTCTCCATAAGATCTCTCTTGGAATTCCATCATAAGCCTTCTCGAGATCAATAAACAACATATGCAAATATTGTTTTATTTCTCGATATTGTCAATGAATCTACTTAATTAAGAGATGTATAACTTCCATGGTCGACCGCCCTGACATGAATCCAAATTGATTATCTGAGATATTAGTCTTTTGTCTTACTCATCTTTTTATTACTCGTTCTCATAGGTTCATGGTATGACTCATCAATTTAATTCATCTATAATTAACACAATTTTGTATATCTTCTTTATTTTTATACAAAGGTATCAAAATACTTTCTCTTCATTGGTCTGACATTCTATTTGACCTCAACATCTTATTGAAAAAATATATAAGTCACAAAATTCCTTTATTTCCTAGACATTTTCATACTTTGATGGGTATATCGTCTGACTCAACCGTCTTTCCATTTTTCATCTTATTTAGAACATCTTTTACCCTCGATGCTTGAATTTTATGATAAAACGTTACATTCTCATACTTCTCTGATTTACTTAACTCTTTTAAGTTCAATTCATTGTCTTTTGTTTCATTATAGAGTTGATAAAAATATCTTTTTCATCGATCTTTAATATCCACATCATCCGCTAAAACTGTATTTGTCTCATCCTTTATGCATTTTACTTGACTTAAATTTCTTGTTTTCCTTTATTTGGCTCGAGCAATTTTATATATATCACGCTCTCCATTTTTGGTATCTAGTCACTTATAAAATTTTTTATAAGCTTGACTTCTTGTTTTACATACTGTCTGTTTAGCTTCTTTTTTGACAACTTTATATCAGGCTAAATTTTCATCATTACTACTAGGGGTGCAAGTTGAGTTGAGCCGGCTCGAAAGCTCGATGAGCCGGCTCAAAAAAAGCTCGACTCGAGCTCGAGCATGTCGAGCTCGAGCTCGAGCTCGTCGAGCTCGAGCCTGATTTCGAGCCGAGCTCGAGCCTAATTAAACCTGTTCACGAGCTCGCGAGCCGGCTCACGAGCTTTTTTTTAATTAAATAATATATATTATTAGTATTAAATATTTTAATATATTATATTATTAACATAATATTAATATAATATTATTAAAATAATAGTTTTATATTATTAATAAAATATTAAATTCGAGCTGAGCTCGAGCTCGAGCTCGAGCTCGTCGAGCTGAGCTCGAGCTCGTCGAGCTCGAGCTCGAGCTCGAGCTCGAACCATGCTCGTCGAGCTCGAGCCCGAGCCTTTTAAAATAGGCTCGTCGAGCTCGAGCTCGAGCTCGAGCTCGAAAACATAAGCTCGAGCTCGAGCTCGAGCCGGCTCTTTTGATGAGCTCGACTCGAGCTCGACTCGTTTGCAGGCCTAATTACTACAAGCGTAGAGTGATTTATAGCTCACCTTTTTTGCCCTCACTTTGTCTTGCACCACTCAAATTTTTTATTTGAGGGCGCATAAGTTTTTGATACTCAAAATACGTTATTTACACTTATCTTTAAATATGAAGTCATAACTTCCAATGAGACATTAAGATCAACATAAGATTCATCAACTAGTTGTTTCATAACTGTTGTCTTGTAAACATGTTTTTCCATCTTAAAGTTCCACCACCAAATTTTTTGCAACATTTTTGTTCTTGTCTTAAATTTATTATTTTTAATTTATACATCTAACACCACTAACTTATGTTTGTTGTCAAACTTTCTCCTGATATGACTTTGCAATCCTTGCAAATCATTTTATCCCTTTTTCGAGTCATAAAATAATCAATTTGTGACATATTTGGTATGATTTTAAACGTAGTTAAATATTCTTCACTTTTTATGAAAAACGTATTTGACACAATTAGCTCGTGTGTTATGGCAAAGTCTAAAATGGTTTATCATTCTTCATTCCTTTCTCCGTATTCATATCCTTTATGAACGGTTGTGTAATCTACATTTTTCCCTATATGTCTATTTAAGTCTCCTCCTGTGAAAATCTTCTCTCTTTGTGGAATTTTTCTTACAAAATCATCTAACTCTTCCCAAAATTGCACTTTAATAGTTTCACTTAATCCAACTTGTGCCGCGTAGACACTGATCGCATTAATAATTTTCTTTCCTATGACCAATTTAAGAGTTAAGATTCTATCACCTTTTATACTTATCCTAACAACTTAATCCTTCCAAGTAGTATCCACAATAATACCTACTCCACAACTTATTTTTTTTTTTCTGTGTACCATAATTTAAAACCTGAATTATTTAAAATTTTAGCTTTCTCACTCACTCATCTAGTCTCTTGCAGGCATAAAATATTTATCTTTCTCCTAAATATCGTATCCACCATTTCCATCACTTTCCACATTCCAAAGGCACATCATTTATGTTCGAAAGACATAAATAAGGCACACAAATGCGCAAATCTTAGAACCTGGTGAGCCATGAGCCTTAGGCGCACCTTTAACAATATATGGGTCAAGGCTAAAAAAATTGTTTGTGAACCCTCCAATTCTCACAACCACCGTTCCAAAACTTTATTTTTGGCATTTTTTGAGACCGCAGCCACCTACCTTCATTTCCACCACTCCACTATCAACACTCACATTCTCATCACTCCAACTCTTAACACCCTGTTAGAAACCACGGTGGGGCCCATTTGAGGGGGGCACATGAATCCAGATCCGTGGCCGACTGCAGTCGTGGCAGAGCATCCCCAACCAAATCACCCAGGATGAATTTAACCGGGGTAGGTTGTTGGGAGCCGGGATCGAACCCGGGACCTCCCCTTTATCAGGCTACTATCTCAAGACCTGATACCCAACTGCACTGCAGTGCAGTTGGGTATCAGGTCTTGAGATAGTAGCCTGATAAAGGGGAGGTCCCGGGTTCTATCCCGGCTCCCAACAACCTACCCGGGTATTTATCCCTGTGGGCCCCGGGAGATTTGGTTGGGGATGCTCTGCCACGACTGCAGTCGGCCACGGATCTGGATGTCATGTGCCCCCCTCAACTGGGCCCCACCGTGGTTTCTAACACACCCAAACAAACATACCCTAAGAGAAACTTTAGAATTCAATTGAACCAAAACACACACAAGTACATCAATTTAAGTTGAAGTAACAAATTAAAACGCCGGCATCATAGTCAAGATCATGAGAATGAAGTCGGTGTCGTGTCAAGGAAGGAAGGAGGACAACTGTATACTACCAAGAGGGTGGTCATTATTGGAGGGATGGAGAAATTTTATAGGTAAAAGGCACCATTATTGGCGGGGAAGGAGAAATTTTATAGATACATGCGCACCATTCGGTGGAGAATTTCTATAGGGTGATTGTTAGAATAATACAACAAATGTATTAAGTAAATATTAATCTAGAAGTTTCTTATTAATGAAACAGCCACCTAAATATATTTATTCTAGAAGACTATCCACACACTTCTAGAATTATCCTCTACTAATATAAACACATGTATTCCCCTTTTTTTAATAAATGAAAAATTACATTCCATACTTTGCATTCTTCACTACTATCAGCACATCTTCTTTCCACCTTCAATCTACTTTGATCTTGCTGCTTCTCTAAATTCACATTGTGATATCAGAGTCAAGTTGTCATCAGGATCGAGTAGTATCTGAATCATCTTCTTCATGCAACAAGATCTCATCACATGACACCTTCATCCTCATCCCAAGCATTCTCTTACACCCAGGCCGACATTCCCATCTTTGAAGGCGAGGCATACAATTTTTGGAGTAAGCAAATGAAGGTTTACTTCTTATCCTAAGGGCCGTGGGATTTAGTCCAAAATGGATTCTTACAGCCACCTGAAAACACTCTGATGTTGCAAAACTAAAAACATTTCAAGAAAATCTAAAACGAGATGCAAAAGTCATACTGGCGATCCAGCAAGGAGTAGGGAGATCAATTCTTCCCTTAATTATCGATGTTGAAACCTCCAAAGATGCATGGGAAATCTTAAGAGCAGATTTTAGAGGAGATGAGAGAGTTATTTCCATGAAGCTCGCGATTATTTGGAAAGAATTTGATATTGCCAGCATGAAAGAAGGTGAAACAATCCACTGCTTTTTCTCACGAGTCACCTCCATAACAAACCAACTCAATACCTATGGAGAAGAATTTCTAGAGAGAAGAATTGTTTTGAAATTGTAGAAATAGGCCCAAAACCTTGTATATCTATATTCCCAGTAATAGTTACAGGTATACACACACTTATATATGAGAAGAAGGAAGAGAGAAATCCTAATACATGATGTGGGACTAATACAAGAAGAGAGAAAAAAGAAGAAACAACATGGGCCCTTAAATGGGCTTTTCTAACACTCCCCCGCAAGCTGGAGCGTACAAGTCGTAGGCGCCAAGCTTGGATAAGAACTGATAGTATAGCGGCCTGGAGAGAGCTTTCGTCAGGATGTCCGCAACTTGGTCGGTAGCAGGAACATGCTCCAAATCTATCTTCTTTGACTGTACCTTTTCCCGGATAAAGTGACAGTCAACTTCGATATGCTTTGTTCGTTCGTGAAAAACCGGATTCTTGGCAATATGGATTGCTGCTTGACTGTCGCAAAATAAGGTTGCCGAAGATGAGAGACGAACACCTAAGTCTCCCAGAAGGCCTTCAAGCCAGGTTAGCTCAGAGACAACAGCAGCCATAGCCCGGTACTCAGCTTCGGCAGAGGAACGCGCAACCACATTCTGTTTCTTGCTACGCCAAGTTATGAGGTGTCCACCAAAGTAAGTGCAGAATCCAGTTGTGGAGCGTCTATCATCAATAGATCCTGCGTAGTCAGCGTCAGAATACGCGACAAGAGATAGAGATGTGGATGGCTTGTACACGAGTCCTTGTCCGGGGGCGATCTTGAGATATCGAAGGATGCGCTCGACAGCTTGAAGATGAGATGTCCGAGGAGCGTGCATGAAACGGCTCACAACTCCTACAACAAATGAGATGTCTGGTCGAGTCACCGTAAGGTAGATCAGCTTCCCAACCAAGCGTCTGTAATATTCCGGATTTGTAAGTAGCTTGTCAGAGTCAGAGCTATGGGCCGAGAGCTTGTGATTTGCGTCCATAGGAGTCTCCGCAGGTTTGCACCCAGAATAACCTGCATCACGAAAGAGGTCCATACAGTACTTCCTTTGAGATATCACAAGACCATCAGGGCGTCGGGCGACCTCGAGGCCAAGAAAGTACCGAAGGTTGCCCAGATCTTTGGTTTGAAAGGCAGAATTCAACTGTGCCTTGATCTGTTGTATTCCTGCCGTGTCGTCTCCAGTAATCAGGATATCATCAACGTAGACCAGAAGAATCACAGTCTCAGTTGACCGATGTCGGGTGAAGAGAGAAAAATCAGCCGAGCTCCGAGTGAAGCCACTAGCACAGACCACCTTACTGAACTTTTCAAACCACGCACGCGGGGACTGTTTGAGACCATAAATAGATTTTCGAAGATGACAGACCAAAGACTCCCCCGTGGTCTCAAACCCGGGAGGCTGCTGCATAAAAACGGTCTCCTGTAGATCGCCGTTGAGGAAGGCATTCTTGATATCCAGCTGATAAAGGGGCCAGTGACGATGAACAGCCAAGGAGAGAAGAACGCGAACCGTGTTCAATTTTGCCACGAGAGAGAATGTTTCCTCGTAATCAAGGCCATATTGCTGAGTAAACCCCCGGGCCACAAGACGGGCCTTCAGACGGTCGATAGTGTCATCCGCCGCATGTTTAATGACAAAGACCCATTTGCAGCTAACAGAGGTGTGGCCACCAGGAAGAGGAACCAGATCCCAGGTCTGGTTAGCCCAGAGAGCCTGCATTTCATCGTGCATAGCAGCCCGCCATCCTGGGTGGTGAAGCGCCTCCTACACATTGTTAGGAAGAGAAATAGAGGAAAGGGAGGTGGCAAATGCGTAGTGAGGCGGTGTTTGCCGATGTAGAGAGACGTAGTTGGCCAAGGGATGAGCTGTAGAGACGGGAGCGCGATCGACCGCAGCCGAACTATCGCTGGCAGCAGGGAGCTGGGGCACGGGAGCATCCTTGGATGGGCGACGAGAGTAGACACGGATTAGCGGTGGAGGAACCCGAGGAGGAACGGGGGGGAGGAGGAAGAAGACGGCACAGATGGCGTGACCGGGACAACGGGCCGGGGAAGAGATGGAGCAGAAGACGAGGGAGCAGAAGACGAGGTGGTGCTGGGTAAGTGGAAGGGCTGGTCTTCGCAGAAGGTGACATCCGCAGAAACGACCATTTTGCCGGTAGTAGGAGAGTAGCAGACGTACCCCTTTTTAGTGCGGGAGTAGCCAACAAACATATACTTGGCGGCCCGAGGAGCAAGTTTGTCGGAAGGAGGGCCAAGAAGGTGGACATAACAAACACACCCGAAGATCCGTGGTGGGAGAGAGGTGAGGGGGATGGAGGGATAGAAGAGTTGGATGGGCGAGGCAAAGTCAAGGACAGAGGAGGGAAGGCGGTTGATGAGATGACAGACGGTGGAAACAGCAAAGTTCCAATATTCGGTGGGAACGTGCATTTGGAACATAAGGGAGCGGGCAACATCGAGAAGATGACGATTTTTGCGTTCGGCCACCCCGTTTTGCTGAGGGGTATACACACAAGAAGTTTGATGGATGACACCAAAGTCAGTGCAGAGAGTGGAGAAGGCACGACCCGTATATTCCCGAGCATTATCAGTGCGAATGATTTTGAGAGGAGTGACGAACTGCGTACGCATCTCAAGTAGAAAGGCGCGAAAGACAGAGGGAAGTTCAGTGCGATCATGTAGTAAATAGAGCCACGTGGTACGGGAGTAATCGTCAATGAACGTGACAAAATACCGAAAGCCAAAAATACTAGGGATCCTATAAGGACCCCAAATATCAGAATGAACTAACGATAAGGGAGTAGTACTCCTAACACACGCTGGGGGGAAAGAGGAACGGTGTTGTTTGCCGTAGACACAAGATTCACAGGAGAACTCCTGTAAAGAGATATCAGGAAGAGCCCGCTTGAGAATCGGAAGGGGAGCATGTCCAAGACGGCAATGACAATCAACAGTAGAGATGGTGGAGAGAAGAGTTGGTGGGATATCCAAGATGTATAACCCATTCACCAGCTGCCCCTAACCAATGGTACTCCGGGTGCGGCGATCCTGCATAAGAAAAGAAGAGGGTGAAAATGTAATACAACAGTCAAGGTCGTGTGTGAGACGACTAACTGATAATAAATTGAAGGGAGACCCCGGAACGTGAAGAACCGAGGAAAGAGAAAGGGTTGACGTAAGCTGAAGATCAGCGGAGCCAAAGACGGGGAGGGTGTCACCGTTGGCCACAGTGATGCGAGCAGGATGAGGCATTTGGAGATATGCTGGGGGCTTCTGGGAGGAGATATGGTGAGTAGCGCCAGAATCAACGATCCAACAAGGATGATGAGAGAGGCAGGTGATACCCTCCGTAGAGAAGGACACAACAGAGGTGACAGCTGAAGCAGCAGGCGCCATGCGGTGACAGAGACGAGGCCGGGCGGCTAGCGGAGAGGAAGTCGGCGACTAGCAGAAGGGAGGCCGGCGGCGAGCAGGAACAGTCCGCGGCGGACTGGAGTCGGTCGAGGCGAGTAGGGCAGACCGCAGCGGGTAGAGAGCCCACGCATACAGAGAGAGGCCGCAGAGGGAAGAGAGAGGCCGCGCGGACAGAGACAGGCCGCAGCTGGCAGAGACAGGCCGCAGCGGGCAGAGGAAGCGCCGGAGGAAACTGCGACCAAGATGCAGGCGAGAAGGAGACAGCCCGCACGGTCAGACAGATCTTAGCAGCGGACAGAGAAGGAGGCCGCGACGAGGAGAGAGGCCGCAGCGGACGGGTAAGAAGGTGGTCCCACGGAGAGAGAAAAGGCTATAAAAGAGAGCGTCCGCAGCAAGAGAGAAGAAGAGCGCACAACGGACAAGAGGAGAGTCCGCAGCGGACAGGAGCAGTCCGCAAGAGATTGCGGATAGGGAGTCCGCGAGGGAGCGCGCAATGGACAAGAGGAGAGTCCGCAGCGGACAGGAGCAGTCCGCAAGAGATTGCGGATAGGGAGTCCGCGAGCAAAGAGGCTCGAGCGGACAGAAGCAGAGCGAGCTAGAGTGGAGCAGTCCGCGAGCAAAGAGACTCGAGCGGACACAAGAGAGCGGTCAGCGGACAGGAAGGAACGCCCGCAGCGGATAGAAGAGGTGGGCCCCACGAGTCAGAGCAGAAGATGGCTATAAGAAGCCTGAGGAGGGTGGAACCACGGAGAGAGAGAGAAGAGAGGCGGATGCAGAGGAGCAGTCCGCAGGAGACCGGAGCGGACAGAAAGGCAGTCCGCAGGAGAGCTGAGCGGACAGAAAAAAAAGGAAGTCCGCAGGGAAGGCGGACAAAAAAAGGCAGTCCGCAGAGAGGCGGACAGAAAGACAGTCCGCAGGAGACCGGAGCGGACAGAGTGGCAGTCCGCAGGAGAGCGGAGCGGACAGAAAAGGCAGTCCGCAGCTAGAGGGAACCTGGCTCTGATACCATGTAGAAATAGACCCAAAACCTTGTATATCTATATTCCCAGTAATAGTTACAGGTATACACACACTTATATATGAGAAGAAGGAAGAGAGAAATCCTAATACATGATGTGGGACTAATACAAGAAGAGAGAAAAAAGAAGAAACAACATGGGCCCTTAAATGGGCTTTTCTAACAGAAATTAATCAGGAGCCTTACCTCAAGGTTTGAGCATGTGGTAGTAGCTATACAAGAGGCAAGAGATATCTCCAAGCTTTCTGTGGCTGACCTAATGGGGTCATTACAAGGTCATGAAGAAGGAGCCTCAAGTAGAGCAAGCTTTTCAAAGTAAGTTGCTTCTCACTTCTGAAAAGAAGAAAGAGTGAAAATCAAAACATAAACCCGAAAAACAGGGAGTTTTTGGGGAGAAAAAAATATGACCCAAAACCCCAATCTATTTTTCAAATTGTACAATAAGAAAATACACAATACTAAAGGCTGTTTTTCAAAATGCACAAGATTCAAAATTCAAAATCATCTCAAAAAGGATTGTTGGTTCAAAAATCTCAAAACCAAAGAAGAAGCCAATATAAGTGAACAAGCTAGATAAGGAATCATTGTTTTATTCTAGTTCTACCATCGGCCAAACTAAAGAAGATGTGTGGCTTTTGGATAGTGGTTGTTATAACCACATGACCCACAACAAATTTGCCTTCACATATCTTGATGAAAGGCAAAAATTTGAGGTCACAATGGGAATTGGAGAAGTGTCAACCATAGAAGGAAAAGGTTCAATTACTATAAAGCTCAAAAATGAAGAAACAAGAGTTAACCATGATGTTCAATATGTGCCCAACTTAACTCAGAACCTACTGAACATTGGGCAGCTATTGTGTAAAGGTTATATTGTGCATTTTGATAATGAAGAATGCAGAATAATCAACAAAAAATCAACCAATTAATAGCTGCTGCAAAAATGACCAAAAACAAAATCTTCCCTCTTACTATCAGTCAGAATACTGCCACTCAAGTATTTTCTCCACAAGCCCAATCTGCAAGGACTTCGGAAGACTCAACATTATGGCATGTAAGGTCTGGAAACATCAACTATAAAAATCTCACAAAGTTATGTGATTTGGTAGAAGGTGTGCCAAAATTACAAGTTGTCAAAGGTGTTTGTGAAACATGTGCACTCAACAAGATTCACAAACACCCCTTCCCTCATCAATCACTATGGAGAGCCTCAAAAAAGCTGGAGTTAATTCATGCTGATATCTGGGGACCAGCCACCACTCCAACCTAGATGGGAAGAAATTATTACCTGTTGTTCATAGATGACAAGAGTAGGACTGCTTGGATTTATTTCTTAAATCAGAAATCTGAAGCTTTCCAATTCTTTGTCCAATTCAAGAATTATGTGAAAAAACCAACCGGCCTGAAAATAAAAGGGTTAAGAACAGATAGAGGGGGGGTGAGTTCAACAATCTTGAATTCCAAAAATTCTGTTAAACACATGGAATAAGTGGCAGTTAACAGTACCCAAAAATCCTCAACAGAATGGTGTGTTAGAAAGGAAAAAATAGAACCTTAGTAGAAATGGGGAAAAGTATGCTCCATTATAAGCAAATGCCAAAACAATTCTGGGGAGAAGCTGTGTATACATCTATATACATTTTAAATAGAGCCCCCACTAAAGCTCTCCAAAATTCCACTCTATATGAGTTATGGTATCACAAGAAACCTGTTGTACAACACATGAGGAATTTTTGGAAGTATTGCCTACTGTTTTGTTACCAAAAGAGAATAGCGATAAGCTCAAAAGCGAAGGAGAAAGCTCATTATGGTGGGCTACAGTCAAGAATCCAAGGGTTACAGATTATTTAATCCTGCAACAAACAAACTTAGGGTCTGTTTGGTTGGGCTGTTGCTGATGGAAAGCTGCTGATGAACTGTTGCTGATAGAAAAAGTGTTGATTCTGGAAAACAGAGTTTTGTTAGAAAACTGTTTGGGTGAAACAGAGTTTACAATGAACAAAACGAGTTTTGAATAAAAGTTTTTTTTCAAACATAACACAAAATAAAATTCAATTCATACATTTTTAGCATGCCTAGTTCAAACACCTGCTGCTATAATATCACGGTGCGATCATCTCCTCTACACCAGGCAGTATCAAGCAATCTTCTTGCCGCCTTTGATCATCTCAAGTATGGATCTTTTCAGAATCAATGAAATCAATCTACACGCGAAGGGTGACCGAATGAAATTATGCAGTGTCAGGATCACTATACGGCTTGTTTGTCGATGCTGGGCAGGTAGTGGCCCACTTCTTCTTCCAAACACCGTGAGCGCTACACCTTCTAGAAGTGTGCATGATTGAACATCTCCCGCCTCTGCTCGACGACCACCACGAGCAAAGTCTGGTAGATGATATCCTTCCTGATAAGGTTTTAGGTAACCTTTTGCAGTGGATAGCCAGAGTCAACCAAGTAATATTTTCCTGCACATTAATAATAATTATTTAGCGCCCAAGTATTATAAGAAATAAATAGATAAAACAAATTTAATAGTTACCCAGAGGTGGATGAGGGAACACACATATAAGAACAACACATTACACACACACACACAACACCTATACACACCCACACATGACCACACACACACATACAACAACACATTACACACACACACACACACATATAAGAACAACACATTACACACACACACACAACACATTATACACACACACATATAACAACATATATATACACACACACATACACACAAACACCTACACATATACACACAAACACATTATACACACACACACATATGACATATACACACACACATACACACAAACACCTACACATTTACACACAAACATATAACTCACACACATACACAAACATACACACATCTACCACACACACACATATAAGAACAACACATTACACACACACACACAACCTATACACACCCACACACACACAGGAAATTGCACACACAGAAATTGCACAGGAAATTGCAAAACACACAACACCTATACACACCCACACACATACAGGAAATACCACAGAAATTGCACACACACACACACAGGAAATTGCTTGCATGAGAGGAAGAACCCAAACCTTCGAGAAATGAACAGAAGCCGGGAATCGTCGCGAGCAGGAGAAACGCCGGCAAAAGGACTGGAATCGGGCGGAAGAACAGCGGCGGAAAATCGCCGGAAATCAAGAATCGAATGGGAAGATTCGCCGGAGGCTGGGAAATCAACGGGACGGTCAGGAAGAATCGCCGGAAATCGCAGCACTTACGGGAAGAATCGCCGGAAATCGCACTTATCGGAAGAAATCGCGCGAAGGTTTGGCTGCTTCTCCGCTTAAACGCATAAAAAGGAGCGGATTAAGACCTAAAAATAGCGCTCTCTCCCACCGCCGTTTTCCAAAGCCGCGCCAAACGCAGCTTTCATTAAAATTACGGTGCGTTTCCACCGCCCACTTCAAAGCCGCGCCAAACGCCACCTTATAATAAATCAGGATGTTATCTTCAATGAAGAAGGCACCTAGTGCTGGGACAAGGCCAAGGATCAGTCTTTTTCCAATTGAACCCCAGGAGGATGAGGTTGAAGTTACACCAGAAGATGCAGCCTCACTACCTTCCAGTCCTCTGGGATCTCCAGCGTCATCTCAGTTCTCTGATTTCAAGTGACTCGTCACAAAAGTACCGCGCTATTTCTGATATCTACAATTCTCAATCTCTAGCACTTTTTTGAAGGAACCAGTTAATCCAAAGAAGCAAAAAGAGCCCAAATGGATTAGTGCCAAATGGAGAGAAAAAAACAAAAGTAATTAATCCCAAAACCCCCAAATAGAGAAATAATTGGGCTGAAATGGGTCTACAAAGTGAAACTAGATGAAAATGGTGAAATCACAAAATACAAGACTCGCTTAGTAGCCAAGGGATACTCATAGAAGCCTGACAAAGATTTTACAGAACGTTTCCCACCAATGGTGAGGATGGAGATGTAACATCCTAGTTTTCTGGACTTGAGACTCTAGGCGTTACCGCGCGGCGGTAGGTCACTATCGCCCGACGGTAGCCTTCTTGCGTCGAGTGGAAGGCATCGAGTGGAAAGGCGACGAGTGGTAGACATCGAGTGATAGCGTCGAGTGGTAGCGCGCGACGTTAGTTAATTACCGCTCAGCGGTAGCCCAATTCGTCGAGTCGAATGCGTCGAGACGGAAGCGTTGAGTGAGCTACCGCGCAGCGGTATTGCTACCACCGGTGGTAGTGCTGCATTATTTATGAACAACGGCTCGGGAAGTTATCGTGGCGTGGTAGGTATTTACTGCCCGGCGGTAGCATGCAGGAGCAGTTTCGTGACGGCTGAGTTTAGGCCGTCCGATCCTTCTTGGGATGTAATCCTATGGCCCAGGACACTCCGTCCAAGAGGCTTAAGTAGGGCTGAAAGGTTGTTTTCCCTCATTTTTTCCCTCTTGAGTGAGAGTTAGGGTTTTGGGAGAGTTTGGAGGAGGAGGAAGAAAAAGGGTATCTTCCGCTTTTGACGCAGCTCCGAGGTTTCGTTCATCGATTCGAGGCCAGATCCGTGGAGAGGACTTGAAGCCGCACACTTTCATCTGTGCAAATTGAGATCTCCATGGCTAGGAAGAGGAGTCGTAAGATAACGACACTTCTCCTCTTGGTCTTTAGGATGTCTGCATGACATCCGTTTTATTCTCGCTTACCTTTCAAGCATTTAGGCACTGGATCTTTCAAATGAGAGGGGTTCTGTCATGGTTCAAGAGGAGCTACCGGGTGATTGTGTCCGTCCCCGGCATGATGTTACATTAGATATCCACTCTGAGGTAGGCTTGTGTGTGAGCCAAGTCACGACCGTTAAATTTGCATAACGAGGCTTGGATTTTGCTCTGTGTTATTGTCCTCACTTATTTCATGCGAGAACAAATTTTAGGGTGAGAAAGGCAGTTTTGGATTGAGACGCGGACTTGTCTCTTTGGTCGGCTGGCTAGCCCGTGACGTGCAAGTCATGTATGGAGAGTGTCCTGGCGAGACAAGCCCCCTTCTGAAAACTGACGAGAACTCCAAGCTTTCAAGCCCGGGCGATATTTCTCGGGTTGGTCAAGCAAGGATTCTTAGCATCAGTTTGTTTGTGTGAGTCCTGACGAGAAGTAACTTCAGGCAAGCCCGAGTTTTGTTACCCACGAGCGGGTGGTTGTGAGACAAGAGTTTCTGTTGGCGGCTTTGTCATGGGGAAAATGGAAGTACCTGTTGATGTGATGTTGTGATAATGTGTGATTATGTGTTAGATTCTGACTATAGGGTTTTGGGCGAAACTCAGGTTTGCATACATGTGTTGTAGGCCTTTTATAAATCTCACTAAAAACGTTTTGATATTTTTGATCCTAACCTGTTTCTTTAAATATATATATATATATATATACATTTGCTACGAAGTGCGACCTGCGTGATGGAGTGCTAGAGTCCGCTAGGGACGGCCGGAGGAGATGTTGTTACACAGTTGGGCAGTCTTTGCTGATCCACGTTACAACAAATTTTACAGGGCAAGGATCGGACGGGAGCAAGCTCGCCGGCCAAAAAGGTCGAAGCCTCATGAAGTGGACTTTCTTTTATATGGTTATTACAGATGAGGTGTTATAATTTGGTATGGATAACAGTGGTTGTGAGTTTCTGTTGTTTTGTGTTCTGAGTTTTGAGATGTGTTGTCCTTTTAAGTTGGGCGTGTCCAGGGTAGGTGTTAAGTTTAGTAAAGGTCGATTTTGCATAATCGAATCGCATAAAGAAGTTATCCACATAGGAGTATCACGGGACCGTGAGGGTCCTAGTGTCTAAGTGGCACGACGAAAGCTGTGGTGGGTGAGCCTTAAGCGGCCGCCAGTTTCCTGGACACACCCAGTCCATGGAAGAGTTCGGGAATGCCTTCTTAAAGAAGTATATCCCTTCATCGACAAGGTTAGCCCTTCAGATGCAGTTTCTGCACTTGGTGCAGCGTAATAGGACTGTGGATGAGTATGTACAGAAATTTACTCGTTTGGTTCGTTATGCGGGAACGACCATAGCTGATGATGAGGAGAGGGACAACCTCTTCTACCATGGGTTGAGAGAGAATTTGAGACAACCCCTTATAGCTATAAAGAACGTGGGTTTTAACGAATTAATTGAGGCTGCCAGAACATAAGAAAGTGATATGGAGCGAACTCAACGTCGTAAGGGACTCGCGATCAAGCAGGGAGAGGGAAAGCTTTCTCAATCACACGGGAAGTCTGAAGGAAGTGGAAGAAGAAGTCTCATCCCTTCAGGTCAGGGGAGAAGAGCAGTACAATGTCGGGGGGATCTCGCTTCAAGGGACCACCAACGTGCTTCAAGTGTGGCAAGTCAGGCCACATAGCTCGATTTTGTACTGAGGGTGGCGCTGAACAAGAGCCAAGGCAGGAGCAGTCAGTGCGTTCCTATCCTAGCATCGCGGAGAAAGAGAAAATGGCAGAGTCGAGCGCTTCAAGTTTCCAACCCGTGCAGCCAAGAGCTTACAACCTTGGGCAACATGAAGCGATTCGACAACCCGATGTGGTGACAGGTATGGGAAAGTTTAAGTTTGTTTATTGGCTTTAGACTTTCGAGACTTTTATGTGTGTTGTCTGTATATTAGGCTTTGTGCTAGTGTCTGGTTACCCCGCTAGGGTATTGTTCGACAGGGGAGCGACACACTCCTTTCTTGCAAAAATCTTTATCCGGAGAATTGGGGTCGAGCCTTTTTCGGCGAACACAGAGCTTAAACTGTGCATGCCCAATGAGTCTTTCATGACTACCGGGACAAAAGAGCGCATTGGATGGATTTTAGACGGAGTTAACTTCGTGTTGGTAGCAGTGGTCCTACTGTTAGCCGAGTTTGACGTAATCTTAGGGATGGACTGACTTGCAGAGCAGTGGGCTAATATTGACTGCCTATCAAAGGTGGTGACCCTGAGTAGCGAAGGAAAGGAAGAAGTCAAGTTTGAGGGCCTTAGTGGAGTGGTCTGCTCCCTGATTTCGGCCATGCAATTGGTGCGGGCAGTTAACCAGGGAGGAGCAGCGTTCGTAGCGTTGTTGGAAGTTCAACTTTCCAAGCTATCAATTGGAGAAGTGTCGGTAGTGGCAGATTTCGAGGATGTGTTTCCTGAGGAGCTTCCTAGAGCACCTCCTCGGCGGGAGATCGATTTCTCGATTGAGTTAGTGTCAGAAGCTAGACCGGTGTCACGTCCTCCTTTTAAGATGCCACCGAAGGAGTTAGCCGAGCTCAAGGTATAGTTGCAGGAGTTGTTGGAGAAGGACTATATTAGGCCCAGCTCATCGCCTTGGAACGTGTTGGTGTTGTTTGTAAAGAAGAAAGATGGTAGTATGCGATTGTCCATAGACTACCGTGAACAGAATAAACTGACCGTCAAGAATAAGTATCCGATTCCACGAATAGATGACCTGTTCGACCAGTTGGTGGGTCAGTGGTGTACTCTAAGTTGGACTTGAAGTCAGGGTACTATCAGTTGCAGATTCGAGATGAGGACATACCCAAGACAACTTTTGGTACGAGGTATGACCACTTCAAGTTCTCAGTGATGTCGTTCGGGTTGACGAACACGTCATCGGTATTCATGGATTTGATGAACCGAGTGTTTCAGGAGTACTTAGACTCGTTTGTGGTGGTCTTCATTGACGATATTTTGGTATACTCCAAATCGGAGGCGGAGCTTGAGGCTCATTTGAGAGTAGTCTTGCAGACTTTGAGAGCGAACCAGCTTTATGCAAAGTTCTCGAAGTGCGACTTCTGGTTAGAGAAAGTGACATTATTGGGCCATGTGATTAGTGGTGATGGGCTGACGGTGGATCCGACGAAAGTTGAGGGCATCAGGGATTGGCTAGTTCTGAGCACCGTGGCGGAAGTCAGGAGTTTCCTTGGACTAGCCGGGTACTATAGAAGATTTGCGGAAAACTTTTCGTGGATAGCTCTGCCCATCACAACCTTGACTCATAAGGACCAGAAGTTTGCATGGACTCAGAAGTGCAATCAAGTGTTTGACACTTTGAAGGAAAGGTTGATGTCGGCTCTAATCCTAAGCCTTCCGAAAGGGAATGAAGAATTTCATATCTTCAGCGACGCGTCAGGTTGTGGTTTGGGTTGCGTGCTAGTGCAACATATCAATGTTATAGCCTTTGGGTCTAGGAAACTGAAAGCTCATGACAGAAATTACCCCGTCCATGACTTGGAGTTGGCGGCGGTAATTTTTGCGTTAAAGTTGTGGCGGCACTACGTGTACGGTGCGAAGGTAGAGATCTTCATGGACCACAAAAACCTGAAGTATCTTTTAGATCAAAAAGATTTGAACATATGGCAGCGCATGTGGGTTGAGTTCCTTGGGGACTACGACGTGGCGATTCTGTATACGCCAGGCAAGGCCAACGTGGTGCTCGATGCCTTGAGTAGGAAATATTCTGGACAAGGAAATTGGACTGAATCTCATGATGAGCGGTTGGTGCGGGATTTTGAGTCCCTTGGCATCGATTGTGTAACAAGAGGCGAGTCTAACATGGCTCGGTTGAACTGAATAGAGTTGCAGCACGAATAATTTAATCGTATCCGGGAAGCAACTAGTGTGGATGTAGAGTTCCATCCATTTGTGGTGGAAGCTCAAAAAGGCGAGGGTAATCCCTGGGATATGGTTGGTGGGATCTTAAAGAAGGATGGAAGGGTATGTGTACCGCAGTTCGGCAAGCTCCCTGAGGAGTTGATGTTTGAGGCCCATTTCACGAAGTACTCAATTCACCCGGGCAGTACAAAGATGTACTTAATATGAAGAAATCCTTCTGGTGGCCTGGATTGAAGCGGAATGTAGCTTTGTATGTGAGTCGGTGTCAAACGTGTGCCTTAGTGAAGGTTGAGTGTCAGAAGTCGGGCGGGTTACTGAAGCCCCTTCTTATCCTTGAGTGGAAATTTGATGACATCTCCATGGATTTTGTGCATGGCTTGTCTCAGTCGTAGCAGGGTAACGATGCGATTTGGGTGATCGTGGATCGCTTGATCAAAGTGGCTCACTTCATCCCGAATCGGAAGAAAGACATCATGGAGAAGCTGGTAGAATTGTATGTTCGCAATATTGTGCGGTTGCACGGAATTTCAAAGAGTATTGTTAGTGATCGCGATGGACGGTTCACGTCCAAAGATTGGAGATTGGTACATAAGAGTTTGGGCACAAGGATCAAGTTTAGTACGACGTTCCATCCTCAAACCGATGGTCAAACGAAAGGGACTAATCGTACAATGGAGGATATGCTAAGAATGTGTACTCTTGATTTTGGTAAGATGTGGGAAGATCACCTTTTCATGATAGAGTTTGCTTACAATAATAGTTTCCAAGCGAGTATCAAGATAACACCATACGATGCTTTGTATGGAAGGCGGTGTCAAACACCGATGTCATGGATAGAGGCGGGAGACACCAAACTTTTGGGAAAAGAGGTGGTGATCGATGCTTATGAGTTGGTGCGAACGATTCAGGAGCGCATGAAGGTTGCTCAGGATCGGCAGACGAAGTATTTCAATGCGCGTCAGAGGAACGTGGAATTCGCGGTAGGCGACTGGGTATATCTAAAGATTAAGCCGCTCAAAGGTGTTTTGCGGATTTGCCGACTCAAGAAGTTAAGTCTGGGGTTTTTGGGGCCGTTCGAAGTTACAGAACGCATTGGAGAAGCAGCCTATCGGTTAGCATTGACCATATAGTTGAGTGGATTGCACGATGTCTTCCATGTTTCAGTTTTAAGGAAAGCTTTGATGGAGACAAGTGTTGTGGTCGAACCGGCGGCGGTGCCGATAGAAAAGGACTTGAGAACAAGTGTTGTTGTCAGAAGTTTGGCAGTTGCATAAAGAGGTATTTTTGGGATAACGCGGGCAAGATGAATAAAATATGTTTTGGGAGAGTTTGGAGAAATTCTTTTAAGAGGAGGAAGACTCAGAAGGTCAGTATCTTTTGCCGAGTGGAAGGTGCCAAGTGAAGGCGCGGTGGTATGCTCGAGTGGTAGGCGCGCGTTAGCTAATTAGCGTCGGCGGTCCCAATTCGTCGAGTGATCCGAGGGAAGTGTTGAGTGAGCCAGCGGTATTGTTACCGCGGCGATGGATTATTTATGAGGGCTCGGGAAGTTATCGCGACGCGGTTGAATCATGGCGCGCACTTTTAGACCGTACCTTCTTGTGCAAATTAAGTAGGGCTAAAAGACTTTCCCTCACTTCTTCCCTCTTGAACTTTTGCCTTTGACGCGGCTGGCTCCGTTCGTTGAGGGCCAAGAGGAGAAGGCGCGCACTTTTATACGTAGGAACTCCATGTAAAGAGGAGTCGACACTTCTGCTCTTGGTCTTTAGGATGCGTGCATGACATCTGTTTTATTCTCGCTTACTTTCAAGCATTTAGGCACCAGATCTGTCAAATAAGAGGGGTTCGGGTTGTCATGGTTCAAGAGCAGCCACCGGGTCGATTGTGTCCGTCCCCGGCATTATGTTGCATTAGAAATCCGCTCCGCTAGTGGATTAGGCATTGTGGGTGAAGCCGTAGTCGCGACCATTAGTCCGACTCGGTGATGTTGCATAACGAGCCTTAAGGATTTTGCTAGAAATCCGTTGGCGGCAAGATGACTTTTGTGATGTTTGTCCCCCCTTATTTCATGCGAGAACGAATGGTGGATTAGTGTGAGAAATGCTATGTTTGTGGATTGATGTGCTACTTCTGAGAAACTGACGAAAACACCAAGCTTTTGACAAGCCCGGGCGATGAAGCCCATGAGCGAGTGTGGTCAAGTAAGGGTTCTTAGCATCGGTTTGTTTATGTGATGAAATTCTGACGTGAGAAATCAGAGCTTGCAGACAAGCTCAGGTTTTGAGACCCACGAGCGGGTGGGGCCTAGGAAAGAGTTCTGTGTGGTGGCTTGAATGTCGTTAGGGGAAAATGGAAGTACCTGTGTGATGTGATGATGCGTGATGATTTGTTAGATTCATGTGTTATAGGGTGCCTTGGGTGAAACTCAGGTTTGCATACATGCTGCATTGTAGGCCCCTTTTATTAAATGCTCAACTTAGAAACGTATTTGATGTTTGTTACATCCTAACCTATTTTTTTACTCTATCTGTATATATATACATTTGCATACGAAGTGCTGACCTGCAGGATGATGGAGTGCTCCGGGGTCCGCTAGGGACGGCCGGGAGGAGATGTATTGGTTACACAGTTGAGATCAGTCTTTGCTGACTCACGTTACAACAAATTTTTACAGAGCAAGGATCACAAGCGGGAGTAAGCTCGCCGGCCAAAAAGGCCTAAGCCTCATGAAGTTGACTCTCTTTTTTTTTTGCTTATGATTTGTTGAATGCTTTGCTCCGTGAACTGTAATCCGGCTTGCATGCCGAGGCAGCCTAGGAGTGTTAAAGCACATTGCTCTGTTTATTGTTGTTTCAGTTTTTAGACACTTGAATATTGTAAGGCCTTAAGGCCGTTTCGTACTCTTATGATATTGGATAACTTCTAGTGGTTGTGAGTTTCCGCTATTTTGTGTTCTGAGTTTTGAGATGCGTTGTCCTTTTATATCACTTTATAATGCTAAAGTTGTGACGTCTATATGTTGTGGGGCTCCGGTCGGACCCATATTATATGATAATTACAGGGGAGGTGTTACAGGAGACCATCTGAATACTTTTAGCTTTTACTGCACAAAATCTTCTTCAAATTCACCAATTAGATGTAAAACCTGCATTTCTGAATGGTGAGTTATAAGAAAAAAAATATTTGTGCATCAGCCAGAGGGGTATGAACAAAAGGGACAAGAGGAGAAGGTATGTAAACTTAAAAAGGCCCTCTATGACCTTAAGCAAGTCCACGGAGCGTGGTATGCTAAAATTAATTCATACACATGCCAAAAGGAATTCATCAAAAGCCCTAATGATCCAGTCTTATAAATTCAAAGAAATAAGAATAATTACCAATTAGTCTGCATCTATGTAGATGATATCCTGGTTACAGGAACATCCCAAGGTCTCAGTCTTGAATTCAAGGAAAAGATGATAGAAGGATTTTGAAATGAACAACTTAGGTGTTATGAAATATTTTTTGGGGTTACAAATTCAACAACCCAGGAAAATATTCATACACCAACAAAAGTATATCAATGATCTGTTGTCTTGCTCCACACCAATGACTATAAGAGAAAAACTTATATGTAGCAAAGAAGATGAGGAAGCAAAAGGAGAAATTTATCGAAGTATGCTAGGTTCCTTGATGTTTCTAACACCCGTCCCGATATTGAGTATGTCGTAAGCCTGGTCTCCAGATATATGAACAATCCCAAATCCACCAACACGAAAGCTGCAAAACGGGTATTTAGATACTTTCAAGGAACCAAAGACTTCAGTCTATGCTGTTCAAGAATAGACAAGGGAGATGAGAAGAAACTAATTGGGTATTCAGACGGTGACTGGGTTGGCAGCACTGAAGATCAAAAAGCACCAGCGGATTCTTATTCCGGTTAGGACAAAATATCATTTCCTGGAGCTCATGAAAGCAGAAATGCATCGCCCTCTCTTCTACAAAAGCAGAATACACCTTCATCGGGGAATCAGCCAAACAAGCCTTATGGCTAAGAAGATTCATAGAAGAATTAGTAGAGAAGAAAAAGGATCAACCGAAATAAAGGTCAATAGCACATCGACCATCGCAATGTGCAAAAATCCTGTTTTTTATAACAAGACAAAACACATTCAACTTAAATACCATTTTATTAGAGTGCTTACCGAGGAGAAGCAGATCTCTCTTAGCCATTGCAGCACAAAGGAGCAGCTTGCCAATGGTCTAACAAAGGCACTAACGACGAAAATGTTTGCCTTTGAACGAAACATCAGGGTTATAAAAGCTAGTGAGGCCCTAGATTAAGAGGGGGTAATGTTAGAATAATACAACGAATGTATTAAGTAAATATTAATCTAGAAGCTTCTTATTAATGTAACAGCCACCTAAATATATTTATTCTAGAGGCTATCCGCACACTTCTAGAATTATCCTCTACTAGTATAAATACATGTATTCCCCTTCTTTTAAGAAATGAAAAATTACATTCCATACTTTGCATTCTTCACTACTATCAGCACGCCTTCCTTCCACCATCAATCTATTTTGATCTTGCTGCTTCTCTAAGTTCACAGTGATGTCATGTGGAGGCCATTTTTGACTATATACACTCTAAGGATAAATGCAAGCTAAATTTAAAAAAAAATCATAGAAAGCTGTGAATCTGTATAGGTCTTGGCCTGCATATAACCGTTATGAAATTATGCGGCCTAGCAGCCTCCATATAGTTATCGCCTTTAAATACGAACAAGCTTGAAATCTATATGGTCCTGGCCCTGGCACAATCACATTGGAATAATTTGCTCTCACACAAATACACAACATCAAATAATAATTACAGTTGCACAAACAAATCACAGTTACATAAAGCACTAGCTCACAGATTAGCAAATAACTTGTAGTTCTTTGCATCCAAAACTACTTGCCTCACAGACGCAATGCACCCCAGCACGGTCAGCCCTGAGAAGACCACGGCGATGGTGACGTTGACCCAGAATATGGCGCTCCTCGCCGGTGGCCGAAACGTGATGTTATACATCACGGGCGGTATCACAAAATCCAGCGGCAGGATGACGAACGCTCCTATGACCGCGATGAGGTCGCCGAAGAAAGGAATCATGGCGGCGATGAGGGTGCTGACGACGACGACGAATGACCGCGAAACGAATCTCGGAACAACATTGCGGGGCGAGTATTGGGGCCTCGTTGGGTCGGCGAGGAGCTTCTCCAGCACTTCATTGGTCGGTTGCAGGTACAACTGAATGAATAATAGATTACACATTATCAAGATCAAAACAAAGAGTTTGAAGTTTAGACGTTCGGGCGATTGATTACCACGGAGACTGCGAAAATTTGAACGATGATGAAGATGTTGATCATGATGAAGAACCACTTGGGGACGAGGAGGACGCCTAACGGCGAAACGAAGTTTATGAGGATGTTGCTTTGAGCCTGATCTCCGAACGCCCAGTAGCCGGAGATGGCTACGCTGAAGAAAGTGGTCATCACCACAGCATAGCAGAGGCAGAGGCCCTTGAGCATCTTTCCTTTTGTAGGTGGTGCAATAGTTGCCTATAAATTTGATTTTAAAATTTTTAACTTTTGTTAGTAAATTGTGGAAATGCAAGTATTTTACATTGCCAAGATCCCGTTTGGCACGGCGGTGATGGTCGTGAACGCGGTGAGCTGGTGATTACGAACTGTCATTCGTGAACGCCCGATCTCCTAAGGAGCTCCATCCACTTTTATGTTCAAAATTGGTTTGTTTCCATACAGCAGTCATAACCATTCACGTCAAACATATATTTTATGGTGTTTGCATTCTCGTCCAAACTCACCGGAGCAAAAACGTCACGCCAAACAGAAGGAGAGAGTGATTTTCTGTTTTATGTTGGCTGCAACTTCTATCCTTTGCTGCTGGCTGCTAAGGATTCTCGATCACACTCTCTAAAGAGAAATCCCAGCTAACACAACGCCACAAAAATCTCTTCCAACCTTTCTATTTCGCGACTGCAACAGGCAACAGCGAACGGCGTGGGGGACGGGAGAGTTCAAGTAAAGGCCTGCTTGGGAGGACTGTGGTGGTTGGAGAATGGAGATGGAGCGGTTAAAGATGGAGATGGAATGGTGTTCCTGAACGTGGTCCCCTCGGCACTTACTTTTTTTTAATGGCATTTTATTTTTTTTCAAAATCACAAGGGAGAAAAACACTCAGACAAATGGAGAGCCTAAGGCTCCGTTTGGGGGGACTTATTTTCGTCGTCAGTGCCTTTACAGTTCATGCGGAGAACATTGTGTCATGTTGTCAGGTTTAGTATAATATTATTGCTTAAGTTAATTCGAGATTGATTCAAGTCTTACACGTATCATACAAGTTAGGTTTTTTGAGTCAACCCCCACACCACTCACATTGGCATGCGTTCATTTGTGTCAGCTCACTTTCATAGTCTGCCCTGCATTAGATTTGATATCAGAGCCCAAGGTTTGAGCCACTTGCATGTTATCTAGCGGTAGGCCTTATCGTCAGCCCATATCTGAGTCGAACCTAACCGAGAAGAGAACTATCAAATTCAACTCTGAAATGACACCTGTAGAGTTCCAACGACTGATGTCAGATCGGTTATATCAAATGAATGCTCAATTCAAAGATCTATGCGCTCTCATAGATATCCTTGAGGACGACTATTATGACAGTTATCTCGAGTCGTGTAGAGCACCACATGCGGAAGACATCACCTGTTGCTTACGTATTTACGCTCCTACCTTTGCCAGTCACCTGGACCTGGAGGACTTTATCAATTGGCTCCAAGAGATGGACCACTATTTCGAGTGGTATGTATGATTGATGAGTGACACATTAGGTTTGCAAGGATAAAGCTTATTGGCCCATCGAAGATTTTCTGGACCTGCCTGGAGAGGTCACTCCATCGAAATGTGTACCACCATATCATCTGTTGGGAGGACATGAAGCGTCGACGAAAGGGCAAGCATATTGCCGCCTCTTATCGAGACCAGTTGTTGGATCAGTTTTATGTGTTACGCCAGAGAACGCTATCAGTGGCAGATTACATGTCTTGATTCGATGAATTGATCACGAGGAGCTGCGAGAGGAGACTAGCGCACGAGAGACCTCGAATATGAGCAATACCTTCGATTAGTTGGTGCCTGTTAGGCTCCCTCCAAACCGACCGGGCCTACATTTACAAGGCCACCTCCGATCATTACCATTCCTGCAGGACCCTCACGTGCTCCTTTGGACACGATGGGAAAGGATGTCGTGACCGAACCTCACACAGCCACATAGCTTGGGAATTTCAGTGTTATCACAACTTTGGCAAGGGCCATATGGCATTCCAGTGCCCAGCAAAAAATTTATAGATTGAAGAAGGCGATCCCAAGGTTGATGTTGAGAGATCGTTGATGAGGAGATTGTTGCCACCGTCGAGGATTGTTGGGAGAGCAATGTTGATCGCTCCCTCTAGGTTAGCATTATTCGATGTTTCTCTATACCTCGTGTACTGATGAGGATTGGAGCTGCACAATGATCTACACCAACTTCCCCAGCACAGATGGTCCCTGGATACTGGTCATCGATAACGGGAGTTGTGTGAATATTGTGGCACATAGAGCCTTAGAGCGAATGGAGGCTCTTGAGTCTCATGCCCATCCCTATCGAGTGATCTGGGTCGATAAGATGGACATACAGGTTACCAGACATGCCTGGTTCCAATCTCTCTTGCCTCGTTTGAAGGCGGTGTTTGGTGTGACGTCATTCCCATGGATGTCACCCAAGTTTTGTTGGGGAGACCTTGGCTCTTTGATCGTGATGTCACGTGCTTCAATTGCCCGAACACGTGTGTATTCTACGACAAAGGTCATAAGATTTCATTGGCACCAACCCAATCAAGGAGAAATCCAAAAAGAAGGTTACACCCTTCACTAGCACAAGTTCATCGAAGTCGTCGTACTTTTTGCGCCGCAATGAATTTATGAGAGAGAGCATTGACGTTGGCATATTATATCTACTGTCCACCACCATGGCTCCTGAGGGCCTTACAAAGATTCCCGATCCACCCCCTAAGGTCCGGTGTCTTGATGAGTATGTTGACATTATGCTGAATAATTTGGCCGATAATTTACCCATATTGCATGACATCCAACACATCATAGATCTGACACCGGGAGCTTCGAGCATGTTGAGCTCAAGAGATAAGTTGATGAGTTGTTGAGAAAGCAGTTCATACTTGAGAGTCGGATCCCTTGCGCATTCCCTTCCATTCTCTACCTGAAAGACGAGAGTTGGCGTATGTGTACGGTGTACCGATAGCAGGGCAATCAAGAAAAGCACTGTTAAGTATCATTTTCACACCCCCTCGGTTAGACGGCTTGCTTGACATGCTGGTTGGTGCCCAGGTATTTTTGAAAATCAATCTTTGCGGCGAGTACTCCCTGATTAGGGTTCGCGAGGGAAACAAGTGGAAGACGACTTTTATGACAGATGATCTATATAAATGGTTGGTCGTGCCTTTTTGGCTGTCCAACGCCCCAAGCACTTTCATTCAGGCCATCACCAAGAACTTGCGGCCCTACATAGGCAATTTTTTGGTCGTCTATTTTGATAACATCTTGTTTTGTGAACATGAAGAAGAGCTCCTTCCTGATTGATTCTATACACTTTTTTTGGGTTTATCATATTTGTGTCTGGCATGTCCTTTGACCCGGACAAAGTTCGTTCCATTCATGAATGTTATGTTCCTTCTACCATCACAGAGGCTCATTGATTTCACGACCTAAACACCTTTTATCGGAGGTTTATCCGAGATTTAGTACCATCACGACCTCCTTCACGAGCTGCTTGCGGAAGAAAGATTTTCAAAGGACAGAAACCGCCAGTCTCACTTTTGAAGAGATTAAGGAGAGACTAATGACTGCCCCCATTCTGAGATTTCCTCATTTCTCGAAGGTGTTTGAGGTTGCCAGCGACACATATGACAATGACATTGGTGAAGTACTGAGCTAGGAGGGTCATCCAATTTCCTACTTTAGTGAGAAACAAAGTACTCCAACTATGATAAAGAGCTTTACACGATTGTGAAGACACTTAGATATTGGAGAATTATCTCCTCCCACAAGACTATGGGAGTTTATCCTATACAACTACTATACTCCTACCATCAGGTTTTGTGATAACTTGATTCACAGCGAAAATTGGGGCATATGCATGCCAAGTTGGTTGAATACTTGTAGGATTCCCACTACATTCTCAAACACTGAATTGGTGTTAAGAATAAGTCTGTCAACACCCTTGGTCGGCGTATCACCCTACTCCACACATTGAGCACTAGCACGACTAGTTTTAATTGACTGCCTGGAATTACCCTACCTGCACTGACGTTGATAAGATTTATTCTGGATTATTGATAGATCCCCCTGAGCCCACTAAGGGGTTCGATATCGTCGAGGGATATTTATATAGTCGATCTCGTCTCTACATTCCCTGGACTTCCTTCCAGGATTTTCTTATATGGGAGATGCACACAGGTGGCATCACTGGCCACTTTGACAGAGATAAGCCAACTGTTTTGGTTGAGGATCACTGTTATTAGCCCGCCTTGAAGAAGGATGTGGCGCACGTGTCATACGTCACCGCAACACCTGGCAGCCTACAAATGGTTCAAAACAAAACACCAGATTTTATACCCCCCCCCCCTCGGTCCCGACACCAACCTTGGTTTAATCTCAACATGGATTTTGCGATGGGCCTTCCTCGCACTTTGAGGAAGCATGACTCCACGTTTATCGTCAACAGAGCTTGATACACTTGCCCCAGATCTTTGACGTTGGTACGATCATCTTCATTCATCAGAGATGAATGCTTTCACTTGAGGGGAGTTGATGGGGATCAGTCGCAAAATCGACAGTGGAGATGGGGTCAACACTCGACAGGGCTCATATTTTTATACCCGCGCAGGAGACGTAGATTGGACCGTCAATCTGAGACTAGAAGCACATCAGTAAAGTCGTTCTATTATTTCAATGTATTTTTTTTACTTTATTTAGTATTAATTGGACACCAGGCATAACAACCAATCATAGTCTTTCACGTCGAGTGTCCAAGCCCTATTTCATTATAAATAGGAGTGATGGCTATCACTGTGAGACATTGTTAGCCTTGTGAAAATCCAGGACCGACAATCATATCATGGCGCGGCGCTCACGCTGCAAGATCCCGAGTTGCGAAATCCCGGTTAACTTTTCCTGTTTTTTCGTTCCTTGCCTTCTTCTCATAACCATCTCGCACAACCACCTTCTTTTCAGCCACTAACCGCCCCATCCCCCGCACTACCGCACTCTGCCACAAAAAAAAACAGTAAAACTCTCCATGTTAGGATCACAGATAAAATTCAGGAGGATTCGACAAGGGGAAGGGCCGGCGGGGTGGTGAGCGAGAAGAAAGGAGGAAGAGGATAGACAAAATTAGGAAGCAAACTTAAAAACCTTCATACATTCCAAGATAACTTCCCACATAAACTCCTGCCCTTTATATAGATGAGGGAGGACAACCAAACAAGGAAATAAAAAAGACACTCAAATAAGGAAATACAAAAGACAACTCAACAAGGAAATACAAAAGACAACTCAACAACGAAATACAAAATAAATAACTTAATTGATTACTATTAATTAGTATGAATTAATTAATATCAATTAATTAATTCATACGAATTAATTATAAGAAGGTAGATCATGGTGGCTTTCATATGCGCATTCTATAAATTATGATGAGGGAGGTCCACTTGAGTGAATGTGCCCGCGACCATGGAGGCTTCCATATGTGCGCTACATACATTCAGTGTTGTAGATGTCGTCCGACATGTCCGACATGTCGGCCGACATAAAGTTTTTGGGCAGAAAACGCAACGACATCGATATTTTAAGTAAAAATATAGTTTTTGAAAATGTCTCCGATATATCGGTCTTACACAATATATTGAGCGACAGACAATATCTCGAATACGATATATAAGGAGTACTAAAAAATTTTCATTTTTAAGCGTTCAAGCGGTAATATTTTGTTTTGTGCTACATTTCGTGCATCTCTTTTAGCTAAGATTGACTTTCTTTCTCGTTTCACTTTCATTTGATGGTCTTTATGTTGTTTACCTTCTTTTTGTGTAATTTATAAACATACATTATGTATATATGTTTATTATAAAATTTATAAACATACAATATGTATATATATGTTTATTATGTAATTTATAAAAATATATTATGTAAATAACTGCACATATGTATAAAAAATGTTTATATATATGAATAAATTTATTTAAATAATAAAATCCAACATTGTAAAAAATTCATGATATATCCCCCGCAATCTGACATACGACATTTCAAACTCAAACCGACATAAACCCGATATCCGACATCTACAACCTTGATACATTTTGACGAGGGGGGTCCACTTGAGTGAATGTGACCGTGTAACATTATACCACCCTTGGAAATCGACCTTGTCCTCAAGGCCGAGTTCCCAACTCTTGTCGGGATCTTGAAGAATTTTGATGGCGTGCGGTGAGCAGTGGGAAGCCCTTCGCTCCATCCCCGTAAGTGCTTTGTCACTGAGAGAATGACAGAGGATCAGACGATCGGTAGGGCCGGTGCGAGTTCGACGGGAGGATCGTCGGGTACCTTGACCTCTTGCCAGAACAAGGTCTGGAAGCGTGTAGCAGCGGCGGCGGTGTTGGCGAGTAGCGGTGGTGTTGGCGAGTAGCGGCGGTGCCACCGGAACGATGGGCTGCGGAAGTAAGGGCTTCCGCAAGGTCGGCAGAGCGATGGTGAGCAGCAACCACAAGGATGTTGGAGACGCGGCAACCAGCAGCATGAACGGATCCTTCGGGGCCAGCAAAGCACGGGGCGGTAGAAGAGGCGGTGATGTGGCCGGGGGAAGCGGCAAGGCCGGAGCTGGCGGGGCATGAGCCGAGAGAGGAGGTGATGAGATGACCGGAGAGGGCGGCAGGACCGAGGCCGGCGGGGTAAGAGCGGGTAGCGGAGGCGGCGAGTTTACTAGAGGCTGCGGGGCGGGTGACCAGAGAGGTGGCAGAAGCGGTGGATGGGCGACCACCGTGGGGAGAGGTGGTACATCAGCGGATGGTGTGCTTTCGACGGGAGGATCAACAGCGGGGCGGAGGGGTCGGTTGGTGTTGTAGCGGAATGTTGGGGACGACATGTCATGATAACTCTCGCATGGTGCAGGAGGCAACCGTGGTGGAGGCGACCTAGGTAAGGGAGCCTCGAGGGAGGTTTCGAAGGCCCGTCCGTCGAGAGCGAGAAGACGATCAAATTTGACGTGGAGAGAGGCGCATGTAGCCAGGATTTTTGCAGTGACGACAAAAAAATCCAGTCGAGGGTTGGTGTCCGCCAATGGAAAGAACAGCTGGCCCCGCGCGGCCGATTGGGCGGCGACCATGTTGCCAAGGATGTAGACTGGAGATGATGTCGGCCGATTGGTGTGTAGAAAGGACATATCTGGCGGGGAACCACCGATATGGGGCTGAGTTGATGAAGACGACGGCGGAAGATGGGCGGAATCCAGAGGAACGGTGCGGGAATGGCCGTGAGTGGCGGTTCTGGGTGGAAATGAGCGGAATCTGGGCGGAATCGAGCAGATTGGCGTGATAGTGGATGGAGGCCGGCGGATCTGGGCGGGATCCAGCGATTCTGGACGGAGTCCGGAAAATCCGGGCGCGAAAACCAGCGGAGAGGAGAGAGTCGGCGGGGAAGGCGGTCTGGTGGGACCTCGGCGGAGCAGGGTTGCGGAACGGTGGACAGGTGCGAGTCGGGATCGGGACGCGAGCCGCGGGGAATGCGCAGGACAGGCTGATCAGGCTGTAGTGGAGAGGAACATGGTACTTCGCGCGCGAATCAGTGGGACGACGCGTCAATGATTTGGCGGAACGTTGGGGCGGGATCGGGTGGAAAACTGGCTCGGATCGGCAAATTCGTGTTGTAGTTGCATTTTAGAAAAGAGCGGAACAGTCGTGGACGAATATTTGGTGCACCGGCGGCGAGATGGCGGGCGGTGTGACAGGTCAGACCAATTGTTAGGATCACGGATAAATTTCAGGAGGAATCTGGTAAGGGGAAAGGTCGGCGGGGGGTGAGCGAGAAGTAAGGAGGAAGATAATAGACGAAATTAGGAGCAACCCTAAAAACCTTCATACATTCCAAGATAACTTCCCACAAAACCCCCTCCCCCTTATATAAATGAGGGAAGACAACCAAACAAGGAAATAAAAAATGCATTCAAATAAGGAAATACAAAAGGCAACCCAACAAGAAAATACAAAATAATTAATTTAATTAATTGTTATTAACTAGTATGAATTAATAAATATCAATTAATTAATTCATACGAATTAATTATAAGAAGACCGATCATGGCGGCTTTCATATGCGCGCTCCATAAATTATGATGAGGGGGTTCCACTTGAATGAATGTGCTCGCGACCATGGAAATTTCCATAAGTGCGCTCCATACATTTTGACGAGGGGGGTCCATTTGAGTGAATGTGACCGCGTAACACTCCACCTGTTCTGATTGAAGACCTAGAGTTTCCCTCCAGAATCGCGCATAAAACCAGCGATCTCGTCAAGCCCAGACGCAAGCCTGTGTCTGAATCACGCCAACTCTTATCACTAACCGTACAGATCCTTCTTAGTCTCTATTTGTTTGGGCGTTTCGCAACTTCGTTTTGGGCAAACGCCGCCGGAATGAGGGTAAACAAATGAACCTCCGGCGGCGTTTGCTCCGTTTCCACCCGCCCGTCTTGAGAAACACCCCAAAAAGCTTCATTTGGAGCAGCCACCTCCCCCCTCCGATTCGAACTCTCCGTTTCCACCCGCCGGATCGACCCGCCACCGCTAAAACAAATGAAGCCTTAATCCGCTCAAACCGCAGACTCATCGCCTGCCTCTACTGCCCGTTCCTCCTTAATGCCGCAACCCTCACTTCTGACATCGTCCGGAAGCCACTACCCCCATGTCCCAGTTCCCACCGAAATCCAATGCCTCATCTCCCACTCCTATAACAACTTGCACGCCCTATTTGCTTCTACCCGCAAACCATGGTCCTTTTCCATTCTCAACCAGTGCCATTGCAACTACCGGTGTTCTACAAGTATTTTAGTTTCTTGTTTCCTGACACCAAGACCGCCTCTTACTCGTGACAGCCACCCTACATTTCCCTCTACCGGATCTCCTTACTCGTGAGCGTCCATTAGTGTCTTTTCTTTTATTATTATTATTGTATATGTGGATAAATATTGCGCAGTGTTTGGAAATCGTGATGTGTGATGCTATTGTTGCATTTTCCTATTGTACTCATTTGTGTAGTTAGAAGCTCTTCATGTGAAAGAAACTTTACCTTGTTTATTCATCTGAAAATTATGGTAAACATTGTGGCACTCTATCAACCTTATTGCCTAGGTTAATTTTGGATTGATTCAAGTCTTAAACGCATCACATTAGTTAGGTTTGCTTGAGTCAATTCACATACCATTCACATAGGTGTGCATCAGTGTCAATCCACTTTTACAATCTACCCTGCGTCAAATTGTTTACTAACATCCCTACGATTATCACTTGGTTAGGATTTTCATAAATACTAGTGTTTTGTGATTTTGGCATGTTATTTTGTGATATACATATTACTTTATTTGATTACTTCATAATATGTTCATGCGCGGTGGGAAAATTTTGTATAATATTCTCGTCGAAGTGTTTTTACCCATCGCATTCATCAATCTGATTTATATAAATTAGGTATACTCAAGTGAAAAAATACTTAAAAAGTATGAACTTCTATAGAGGAGTCACAATAATCTGAGTGATGGTGAAGATTACCATTTTTTGTAGTTGACACCCAAATGATAGGATTTACACATAACATGCGCGGTCAATTTACTAATGATTAAGAGGATGATCAAACATACATACATTGATACATACAAACATATATATACAGGAATAAGTACCAAAACATCCCCCGGAAGTTAGCATAATTACAAATTGCACCCCCTCTTATTATTGAAATTACAAAAACTCCCCTGAATGTTACAAAACATAACATTTACCTCCCTTGAAGTTCACAGTTCATAACATACATGCACAAAATACCCCTCTGAAAATGTACTCTTAGCATGATATTTTTGTGCATTGATGTTATGAAATGTGAACTTCAGGGGAGATAAATGTTATGTTTTGGAACATTTAGGGGAAGTTTTTGTAATTGCAATAACAAGAGGGGTGCAATCTGTAATTTTTCAAACTTAGAGGGGAGGTCCCGATAAATATCCCTATATAAGAGAGAGAGAGATCACCTGAATTTCTGGAATAATTCCACTTCCATAAACTGTGGCAATGATAGCTATGGCAGTAAATATATCGAAGCTCGATGTTGAGCCATGAATGGAATGGACTACCCCTTGTGGAGCTTTGGAGGAATGCCCTGTACCCATACATCCATAAATTATAAAGTAATTATAAGAAATACAAAAATATCTACCCAATTTGAACACCTCTTGTCATAATCATTACAAGATTTAAATTTCATGAAACAATTACCAACAATCCTTAATATAAAAATCTAAAAAAGATGGTAGTTTTTTTTATTATACTGGGGATTTATTGATATGAAGACTCAAATTTTATGAATATTTTGATATACTATCAAAATATAAAATATTGAAATTATATCAGCTTGTTTTAAGGAATGCAATTTTAGTTTGTTTGTATATAAAATTAGAAGGGGAATATTTTACACATTAGAATAAGTTAATTCTTTTGTTTAAGTGGTTCACTGGCTAGAGCTGACTTAATGGCATATAATGTTATGAAAACGGGTCTCCGAGTGTGGATAAAATTCTCCTGTTCAAGTGAAATTTCTAACGGCCACAATTATGGTTACAAAAAATAATAATAACGCACGAAAAGAAATAAACAAACACCACAAAGGAAGAACACCAAGATTTAAGTGGTTCCCTGAAAAATTAAATGGGTACGTCCATTGTGCAGTCAGAGATCAATTTTATTTCTCAAGATTCTCAAACATATAATACAGCTAAAATGGAGGAGAAAGAATAGACCGAGAAGAACTCGAATCCTCCAAGATCCGGCTGTACGAGATGCGACGAGAATCAAAGCGGCGACGAAAGAAGAGATTCAAACTAGCGGCCGGCGGTAGGAGACTTCAAAGAGGCCGACGACAGAGAGTGACGGAAGCCTGTCGTCACGGCCGACCACCAAAGCGCCGGCGAAGTTCCTGCTTTTCGAAGACCCGCACGGCCAAAAGCTGCACCGAAAGAGAAAGGACTTGCTGCACCACTCATGTTGGCCGGCCACCTCTTGAATTTAAATAGGAGAGAAATCCTAGGGGGGAAAGGAGGACCGGCTGCCACCATTGGAAGGAAAATAATTCCTTCCACAAAGAGGAATTCCCAGGTTGGCAAATCCAAAAAAAAAAAACAGGGCTGAATATTAGGAGATAAATTTGGAGGGCCGGCTGCCACAATTGGAAGGAAGATAATTCCTTCCCCAAAGAGGAATTTCCAAATTGAATTTCGCCCGGAATAGGTAATAACACCTCCCACGGATTGCCGACGTGGCGCAATCCGGACGATCCATGCGCGTGTGAGGTGTCACGATCCTCACAATATAAGTAACAGGGCATAATAGATCAAAGTGCTATATAACAATATATTAGCATCCAATAATAAAATTCAGTAATATCATATGCTTTGCAATATGTAATCTGTTTGGCAATAAGAACAATGAATAGAATCCTACGTAACGAAAGAGTTCTACGCTAGACATAAAAATTTAATTATAATGAAATATAGAGATGGACAATTCTGAAATACTAGAGGCTCATTTTCAGTGCAAAATAGGAAAATTTAAATATTACATCACAATTGAGTTCTAATATATGATAGGGATGAATAAAATAACTCACCAATATAAATGGAGCCTCCTGTGGCGCAAGCGCTGTAAGCAATGCAAAGGGTAAGGGAGATCAAGTTGAGATGCCTCAGGGAATGAACTGAGGGGATTTGTACTAATATCAACATGAATAATCCACTGAATATTATAAATTCATACAGCTTCATTGTTCCCTCTGGCTTCTCTACCAAGTAGATAGCCTACAACAACAACATGAACAATTAAAACTAAAAAACTGTATGATTATTACAAACATAAAAAAAGTCGCGTGTGCGTGTAATTTAAATGCAATTTTTAATGTTGTCCCTCCAAATATCTGATCAAGAACTTGTCAACTATGTGGTTCACAATTATATAAGTTGAACTTCATGTGGTTTGACGAGAGTCACGAGACCAATGGTTTAGGCATAATGTCGAACTATGTTAACTCAAAGGGAATATCAAGTTTCTGTTTGGGATGGTGGTGGCGGTGGGAAGAGTTATATTCTCACCCCCACTGTTGTTTTGGAAGTATTCGGTTTCCCAGTGGGGGAAAATGTGTCAAAAAGGTGTTTTCGAGACTTTGTGGAAAGCAGTGAACCTTTCCGCTTTCAGAAAAGCTAAAAGAAGCTTTCTGCATTTTTATGATTCCTTTCTTGTAGGTCAACATCTTCCTTCTCCTCATATGATTTTTTCCTACCACTTCTTTTCTGACAGATCCAATTCCAATACAAGTTTCCCACCACTACTTTTCCAGCAGCCATTGCCATCCCAAACAAAGCAATGAGAAAGAAATACATAAATTCAGTTGATAAATTGATTTAGCTTCTCTAGATAAAGAGGTGTGAGGTTTTCAATAGGATGCATGAAAGTGTTAGACTACTGGCTTTCCATAATAACACCTCTTCAGCTCTTCTCATCCTAGTGATACAGGAATTTTAAAAAAAATCATCTGGTTAAACAAAACAGGAAGACCGGTGCAGTTTTCTATTTTTCCTGTCAGTTCGCTTGCTTTTCTTCAGGTAGTCTACTTTGTTAATAATTAGTTACGTTTCTTTTTTCTAATTATGGCTTTCCTATTTCGGTTATGGTAGAGATTAATGTCCATTCTGGACGTTTCTACTTTCAGTTTTTTTTCTTTTTACTTAAGGCTCTTGCTGTTTCTCTTCTTTTGCTTTAATTAGGCATTTATTTTTCTTTCCTTGTTTAGTCATCTGCTCTGCCTATTTGTACCGCAAGTTTTGTATTTAATAAATAAAAGAAAAGTTGGAAGCTTTCTTCCCAAAAAAACTATTTCTCTGCCATGTTATTTTGGAGTTTTTTCTAACATTTGGTATCAAAGCTAGACATCGCCGCCACAGACCATCGTTCTCGGGAGGAGATCGATGGCGACATCTTTGAAAAACGATGTGCTCAAATACCCGGTGCTCACGAGGAGCAACTACGGCGTCTGGACTATCAGAATGAGGGGGATCCTCGATGTTCAAGATGCGTTGGAGGCGGTGGAACCAATCGATCCAACGGCGAAAGTGGATGCGAAAAAGAACAAAATAGCTTTTTCGGCCATCCAACAAGCACTTCCAGATGACGTTCTCCAGATGGTTGCGGAGAAGAAAACTGCGAAGGATATATGAGACATGCTTAGGATCATGTACCAAGGCGCGGACCGCGTCAAGGATGCAAAGATCCAAACTCTGCAAACGGAGTTTGAGATGCTTCGCATGAAGGAGACGGATTCAATAGATGATTTCACAATGAAGCTTACCACAAACGTCAACATGCAAAGGGCGTTGGGAGGAAAGGTAGCGTAGGTTGCGGTTGTGAAGAAGTTCTTGCGATCCGTCCCATCAAAGTTCGCCCAGATTGCTTCGACGATAGAGCAATTTGGCGACTGCACGACAATGACCGTGGAGGAGGTTGTCGGCCGTCTCAAGACTCATGAAGAGCGTGTTGGTGGGGCTACCAACAAAGACGAGGAAAAACTCCTCTTGATGATGAGAGAGTTTATGGCTCGTGACAAGAAGTCATATAATGGTGGAGGACACCAAACCAGAGGCCGTGGAGGCCGCGTCCGTGGACGTGGGCGCGGCGGACAACATCGTAACAACGATCGACGCGAAGGTCAAGATCGCAACGACGGTGTTAAAAATAAGTCAAAAATTGAGTGCTTCTATTGTCACAAGATGGGCCACTATGCCTCGGAGTGCCGCTCGAAGAAGAAGGACAACGAGGAGAAAGCGCACATGGCCGAAGCCTTCGAGGATATCGAACCGGCTCTTTTATTGGCGGAGGGCGAAGAAGATCACCCGAAAATGGTATGTTCTAATTTTCTCCTTAATGAAGAGAATGTACAACCGGGCATTTTTCCCGGCGACGTGGAGAAATCGGATTGGTACCTTGATACGGGGGCTAGCAACCATATGACGGGTTGCAAGGATTTCTTTTCCTCGCTAGATGAGACGGTGAGAGGCAAGGTGAAGTTTGGCGATGGCTCCTCGGTGGAGATATGTGGTCGGGGAGCAGTCTTTCTCAAAGACCAAAAGGAGCAGCACAAAGTGTTTACCAACGTCTACTACATCCCGGAACTTCGCACAAACATTGCGAGTTTGGGACAATTGGAGGAGAACGGATGCAAGATCGTCATGAAGGATGGATTCTTGTGTCTATTCGATCAAGAGAGGCGTCTCTTGGCGAAGGTGGAGAGGTCCAAGAATCGTCTCTACATCCTAAATATGAAGACGGATGCTCCGGTGGCCTTGCTAGCGGAACAATACAAAGACGAGGCGTGGCTATGGCACGCTAGATGGGGACATCTCAACTTTCAGGCACTTCATGACATGAGGCGTTTCAAGATGGTGGAGGGAATGCCCTCCATTGAGCACTCACAAGAACTTTGCGACGGGTGTTTAGTGGCAAAACAAAGGCGACTACCATTTCCGAACGTTGCGGCGGATCGTGCATCAATTCCTCTTCAATTGGTGCATGGAGATTTGTGCGGACCCATCAATCCGACCACCCCGGGAGGTAAAAACTATTTTTTCTTGCTAGTGGATGATCATAGCAGGTTCATGTGGGTGGAATTATTAAAATCCAAAGACGAGGCCTTGGATGCATTCAAGAAGCTAAAGGCACGAGCGGAGATGGCAACGGAGTTCAAAGTGAAAGGATTCCGTAGCGATCGAGGTGGGGAGTTCACCTCCAAGGGGTTTGATGCCTATTGTGAGGAAGTCGGGATCAAACGATTTCTCACAGCCCCTTATTCTCCGCAACAAAACGGCGTGGTGGAGCGCCGCAATCAAACAATCATGGGGATGGTTCGGAGCCTTCTAAAATGCAAACACGTGCCGGCTAAGTTTTGGGGAGAAGCGTTGACAACCGCGGTGCATCTTCTTAACCGGGCGGCTACTCATAGCGTTGTTGGGAAGACGCCTTACGAGGCGTTCTACGGAAGGAAACCAAAAGTGCACTACCTTCGCACTTTCGGTTGCCTTGCGTACGCGAAGACAACAAAGCCTAATCTTGCAAAGCTAGAAGATCGGGGCACCAAGATGGTACTCATCGGCTACGCGGCGGGTTCTAAGGCGTACAGGTTGTTCAATCCAGAGACGGGCAAGCTCGTGATCAGCTGTGATGTCGTCTTTCGTGAAGAGGCAAAGTGGGACTGGGAAGAGAAAGACGGAGAAATGCCCTCTGGCTACGATCAGGTTTTGACGATAGAAGGGGCAGCAGTTCCTCTCGCGGCACTCGTACCAGCCACCCCCACCGGCGACGGGTCGCCATCTCTCCACCGAGGCTCACCCGCGGTCAGCGCCTCGCCCGCTGCCAGCAGCGCAGCCAGCAGGTCGCCCGCTTCCAGCGACTCGCTCGCTGCCAGCAGGTCGCCCGCTGCCAGCAGCGCAGCCAGCAGGTCGCCCGCTGCCAGCGACTCGCTCGCTGCCAGCAGCGCAGCCAGCAGGTCGCCCGCTGCCAGCGACTCATCCGCTGCCAGCAGTTCTCCCACAACCTGCAGCTCCCCCGCGACCTGCACTCCTCTCCACCGCGGCTCACCCGCGGCCAGTGCCTCCCCCACCGCCGAGGCAACGTCGTGCTCCAGCGGTCCGACTCGGTTCCGGTCCCTTGAGGAGATCTACGACAAAACTGAAGAAATAGAATTGCAACAGGATGCTGGACTCTGTTTCTTCGCTGCAGGAGAGCCAACAACTTATGAGGAAGCTAAAGACGATCTAAGTTGGAAACGAGCTATGGAGGAGGAACTAAATTCCATCAGGGACAATGATACTTGAGAGATCACCACCCTCCCGAACGGTCAAAAATCCATTGGACTCAAGTGGGTTTTCAAGACGAAGCGGGACCCGGAGGGAAACATCGTGAAACATAAAGCTCGTCTTGTGGCGAAGGGGTATGTGCAGCGACATGAGGTTGACTTCGACGAGGTTTTCACACCCGTGGCGAGATTGGAGACGGTCCGTTTGCTCATTGCTTTGGCAGCAGAGGAAGGTTGAGACATCCACCACATGGACGTCAAATCGGCATTCCTTAATGGGGATCTAGTCGAAGAGGTATACGTCTCTCAACCTCCCGGTTTTGTCATAGCTGGAGAAGAGCACAAGGTGCTAAAGCTCAAGAAGGCGTTGTATGGCCTTCGCCAAGCCCCGCGGGCTTGGAACTTCAAGCTGGACCAAAGCCTATCCTCATTGGGTTTTGAGAGGAGTCCGACTGAGCATGCTGTTTACAAGCGAGTTGTGGGAGATTCAATCTTACTGGTTGGAGTCTATGTGGATGATCTCATCATCACCGGATCAAGCGGCGTGGAAATAAACAAGTTCAAAGCTCAGATGAAGGAGTTGTTCCGCATGAGCGATCTCGGATTGCTCACCTATTACTTGGGGATAGAGGTATCTCAAACACCTCAGGTAATCACCCTTTCTCAGTCTTCGTACACATTAAAAATTCTTGAGAAATTTGGGATGAGAGACTGCAATAGCTCTCAAGTTCCGATGAAACCAAGACTCAAATTGAGCAAGACGGGCGATTATCCTTTGGTGGATCCTACGGAGTATCGGAGCGCAATAGGATGCTTGAGATATTTGGTGAATACGCGTCCGGATATTGCCTATGCCGTTGGGATAGCAAGCAGGTTCATGGAGAAGCCCAATACCCAGCATTTTGCGGTGGTGAAGCAGATTTTGCGGTATCTGAAAGGTACAAGCGGGTTTGGTCTTTCTTATCAGAGGAATCTTCGTGGAGGAACGAAGCTAGTTGTCTACTGCGACAGTGATCATGGAGGGAGCATTGATGATAGGAAGAGCACTACGGGAGTTGCATACTTCCTAGGCCAGAACATCATCACTTGGATGTCGCAGAAGCAACGAGTTGTAGCCTTATCTTCTTGCGAGGCCGAGTATATATCAGCTTCAATTGCGGCACAGCAAGGAGTATGGTTACTCAACCTACTCGATGATATTCGGAAGAGGATTAGGTGCAAAGCAACATTCTTTGTTGATAACAAGTCGGCAATTGCACTAACCAAGAACCCCGTATATCATGATCGGTCTAAGCACATTGATACTCGTTACCACTACATTCGGGATTGCGTGGAGCGTGGAATGATCGAGGTCGAGTATGTTCATACTAACGACCAACTTGCTGACATATTCACCAAGGCACTTGCAAGGAACAAGTTCGTTGAAATGCGGGAGCGACTTCGAGTGCGAGACGTGAATAACAAAACTAATTAGGGGTTGAATGTTAATAATTAGTTACGTTTCTTTTTTCTAATTATGGCTTTCCTATTTCGGTTATGGTAGAGATTAATGTCCATTCTGGACGTTTCTACTTTCAGTTTTTTTTCTTTTTACTTAAGGCTCCTGCTGTTTCTCTTCTTTTGCTTTAATTAGGCATTTATTTTTCTTTCCTTGTTTAGTCATCTGCTCTGCCTATTTGTACCGCAAGTTTTGTATTGAATAAATAAAAGAAAAGTTGGAAGCTTTCTTCCCAAAAAAACTATTTCTCTGCCATGTTATTTTGGAGTTTTTTCTAACATACTTGTGGTCCATCTCAACAACTGACTACTCATGCTTTCAAGATGGCTGCTGAAGCCCGCAAGGTTGCTCAACTGCCTCCCCACTCGACGGCCTTCCCTCTCAATATATTGTTTTATTGCTAAGCCGCCCGCCGCTCTCATGGTCAGGCCAATTGTACTTTCTAGAGTTCTACAACCCGTTTGCAGTTGCTCGAAGGCGTCGTCCGCCCAAAAGCTTTTGTTGCAATGGATTCCATCAGCTTGGAGAAGACTTGCTCTGTTATATCTCCACTGACTTCTATTCTCTATTTCAATCACTTCACTAACTTTTGATAAAGCTCAAGATTGCCTCTAGCTTCCCTGGATTTCTAATCTCGAACTCATTTTCTAACCAACATGTAATCTTTTAGACTAAAATGAGATTGTTATTGTAAATAATCAGTTATGTCATTTAGTTAAATATTGATAATAAAATTAAACTCAATGGTTATTAAATTAAAATCATTATAGGTTATATTCTCGATAAGCGGAAAACCCTCTATCATAGTCCCTACTAGTTAAACAGTTACGAAGATGGAAGAGTGTTAAGGACGAGGACATGATGACATAACGCATTAGTCCTCGTCAGGACCAAGGTGGTGCGGACACGGATCCCAACTCGATGACGGGCGTTCTCTAGTAGTACGCACGGGCATAGCGCACCCATCATCATTATATTTTATTATCGCACATGTATCTCGAGTCGTTGGTTATTTACCACTTGTTCTCGCATATATTGTAATTAGGCACTATATAAGTCGAGATTTCTCTTTCATTTGGGCATCGAGGAGTAAGAACTGGTTTTGAAGGATTCTCGAGGCTAGATTCATCTCTTCTTCTTCCTCTTCTTCTCATCCCTTCCCTCTCCTCCTCTTTAACCGTAGTACCTAAGATTTGGTCCGACCTACCGTTCTTACGACCACGGTCTCCGTCGCCCGAAACTGAGTTGTTCTCACCCCAAGGTTCCATCTCACTCGTGGCCATCTGCTGCTACACTCGTCTGTCTGCTTCTTGCATTGGCTCCCTCGTCATCGACATCAACCTTGCCATATATAACCCACAATACAATTCGCCCTACTATCTCCCTCGTGTTCATCTGCCTTCGACATCGACTTCAGGTGCATCTCTTCCCCGCAACATCGCACTCACGTGCACCTCTTTTCTGCAACATCGACTTCAGCATCACAATTTATTTTCAGCGACAACCTCGACTCGCCAGTCCATCTATTCCCCATTCTCGCTATTTCCTGCCAGCGCAGCACCGCTACCTATGCTGATGTCCGCGTTGCTTCTAGCCACTCTGTGTCGTGCCATGTGCATGCCCCCTCGTCTCTGCTCCATGACACATTCTGACGCACTGACGCCTCCTTTGGTGGATCCAACCATCCTTCGTCGCCTTGACAGTCATAACGACCTCATTGCCTCACTCCATGCCCTCATGTTACAGTTCGATCCAAAACTTGATGTCAGCATAGTCAGCCGCCCAAGCACATCCGCAACCACCACTGCAGCCTCCATATCCCTCCTCGACACACCCCCAAGACGCTTATCGGGACACGGCTTCGCCGCTGGTTGCTTTTTTTACCGACACCCCGTTCCTTCGACATTCCATCCTTCAACGACACTGACCCCATGGGCTGGATTGCCCGAGCAGAGTATTTTTTCGACATCCAACAAATCTCGGAGCCCTACAAAATTAGCATAGCTATGATAGGTATGGAGGGCTCCGCACTCCATTGAGTCTGTTCGCTCTGGCAGTCCACACCTGCTCTTTCTTGGCCCAACCTACAACAAGATTTCAATCGTCAATACAATGTTCGATACTCGGTTTGTGCAGTGGAGCGCCTTTGTGGTGTTCGTAAAATGGGGCCCCTTAATAACTACATCGACGAATTCATCTCTCTTGACATGCCTGTGCACGGCCTTCGCTCTGATCACTACCTCAACTTCTACATGCATGGGCTCCTCTCGCATATTTGTGTTTGCCTGCGCACATATATCCACCGACCTCGCCCACTTGGTGGAAGTGGACTTCAATGTCCCCTCCGTCTGTTGAAATTATTGAAGTGAAAGTGGGGGTTGATCAGACAGACCGCGCGGCCTGTGCGGACAGTCTTGCGGACTAGTGGTGCGGCCTGGCGGTCTGAAGTTTCGGCCTGGTGGTGAGTCCTTGGTGGTAGCCGTGAGGATAGGTTGAATATCCGCGGTCTGGGCGGACTGGGTTGGAGTCTGCGGGGTTCGCTCTATGCGGACTGGTTTTGGAGCTCGCGAGATTGGCATTGGTATGTGCCCTTGTTCTCCTGTATTGGTGGTGCGGTTATGAGGTAACCACGGAGTTCGTTGTTAGGAGAACTGGATTGGAGCTGGCGGACTGTTGTTTGTGTCCGCGCAGCTCGCGCCAAATGTCCGCTGGTTGACCGGGCGGTTTGTGCCTTTGGTCGTGGACATTGTTGCTTCGGAGTGGTGCGATGTCCGCTGGGATGCAGATTGGCTTCTATCCGGCCTCCTTGATGGCAGGCGGATAGGCTGGTGTCCGGCCCTGTCCATGCAGACTGGGCGGACTGCTCTGTGCTAGCTGCGAGCTGGGGTGGTGTTTCTATCTAATATGGTAGTGATCACACTTCTCTCTGTGCCTATAAATAGGACCCCCTTGTGACATCATAACTAACTGAATGAACAGTAAGTAGTACTTGGGTTAATTGCTGCGGCCTCAGATTTCTGTCCGCGCGGTTTGAGAAGGATAATCGGTTTGTTGTTTGCAGGTTGTGCGGCTAGCACTGAGAAGTCAGGACTTTGGTGTTGACTGCGGTCATGGATCAATGGAGCTTGTGGTTTACAATCAGCGGTTTGCAGCAGGTCGCGGTTGCGGTCAGCCAGTCTTCTCTCCTTCAGCTTTTCTATTTCAATAACTTGTCTGTCGGTCTCGGCGGTCTGTTCTTCAGTTCGGCAGCAGCTTGTTTGCGGACTTTGGCAGCTAGGCGACTTCTGCGGTCAGGCGGCTTGCAGAGAGCGGACAAAGGTGTTCGGCAGAATAACGGGTTGTCCACGGTCTACGCGGACTCCGTAGCTCAGTTCGGTGCAGCAGAAGCTTGGCGAAATCGGCGGTTTCGGCGGTCTCTGAGGCAGTCCGCCCGGCTTGTTTTCTTGCTTTGTTTGTATGCTCTTTCTTTGTACAGCTGCAAATCATGTCTCGACATGTATGTCCTGCCTTGTAAAGAAGATTGTTGATAATACAAGACTTGTTGTTGTCTTCTGTTGTTTCTGACTATTGAGCTTGGCTTATGGTTGAGTGTTCATGCGTCTGGTTCCCTTCTTCTGCTTGATCAAAGTGTCATCTTGATAGCTTTGAAAGTTTTACTTGGTATCAGAGTTATCTCCCTGATCATCTTGAGAAATTTTAACATGGTATCAGAGGGAATAGAGATTTGAGCAGTGATCAACCATTAGTTTTGCTCGGTGCTTCTGGAAGCTAATAGATCAGTTGTTGTTGCAATGGAAGGTGTGTTAGCAATAGGTCTTGGTATTGAGCTTTTAACGCCGACCAACTTTAAGAAGTGGAGGTCGTGCATGGAAAGCTATCTTCTGGGTGAGGATCTCTGGGAGGTCGTTTATGGTGACGACAAGCAAGAAGTTAATGCTGCAACTGGTACTGCTGAATAGGTGAGAGCTTGGAGGAAAACAAATGCAAAGGCCGAGTTCACTCTGAAGAGGGTTATCTCACCGGAGCTCTTTGATCACATTCTTGGATGTCAATCTGTTGCTGAGATCTGGACTTCCCTTGATGGGTTGTTCAACGAGAAGAATGTAGCGTGACTACAGTTTTTGGAAAATGAGTTGGTGAAAGCCACTCAGGGAGACTTGTCTATCTCAACTTTCTTCCTGAAAATGAAGAACTTGTGCGCAGAGATATCAGTGTTTGACCCTGATGAGCCTATTTCGGAGGCGAAGCTCAAGAGGCACAACATCCGTGGCTTGCGGAAGGAGTATGTGGCTTTTGTGACCTCTGTTCAAGGCTGGGTCACTCAGCCATCGTTGCTTGAGCTGGAGAACTTGCTGGATTCGCAGGAGAGCTTAGCAAGACAGATGACTGGTTTGACTGTTTTTGGAGGAGACAGTAAGGCTCTCTTCTCAGGGAAGAAGAAGAGATGAGACAAGAAGAAATCTGCTGGCGATGTTCCATCAACTTCATATCAGCAAGAGAAGAGTTACTCTTCTAAACGTGGTGAGAAGAAGAAGGAAGGACCAAGGTGCTACAGGTGCAATCAGCCGGGTCACTTCAAACGAGACTGCAAGGTGAAGCTTCAGCCAAGTCATGCTGCAGGCAAGGAGGAGGCTTGTTCCAGTGTTGAGGGAGCTGGATGTGGGAATTCTTTCATGACGGGCATGTATGTCCTGCATTGTATTCCATTGACTACCAAGATGACTGGATTATCGACTCTGGGTATGGTCATCACCTCACCGAGGATGAGTCAAAGTTCTCTTCGCTGCAGGCTTACTCAGGTAAAGATGTTATTATTACTGCTGATGATTCTGTACATGCAATCGAGAAGGAGGGAGTTGTGTCTTTGGGTAGTGATAAAGGGTCACTCACGTTAAGGAGTGTTTATCACGTACCGGGCATGAAAAAGAACCTCTTCTCAGTGACCAACGCGGTAGATGCAGGCTATCACTTTCTATTCGGCCCAACAGAAGTGAGATTTCTCCGGAACGTATCAACGGTAAATGCTGATGTTGCTCACGTTGGAATAAGAAAAAAGGACTTCTGTGTTCTATCGACAAGCTCATATGTTGATCGGATGAAGGCAAATGATAGCGCAGTTATCTGTCATGAAAGGCTAAGGTACGTAGGGATGGACAAGCAGAAAGCCATGGTGGTGAGGAGGCTTGTGAAAGGCTTGCCTAAGTTATCATCCTATGGTGATGATCATGTTTGTGTTGGATGTCAATATGGAAAGGCACGTCGCCTTCCATTTGATAAGTCATAAACAAGGTCTAAAGCACCATTGGAGTGTGTTCATGTTGATCTGATGAGACCAACCATCGCTGCCAGTCTTGGAGGGAGCAGGTATATGCTCGTGCTGATTGATGACTATACGAGGTACACATGGGTGTACTTCATGAAGAAGTCGGATGTTTTCCGGTTGTTCGTGGAGTTCAAGGAGCTGGTGGAGGGCCGGCTTGGCCTGCGGATCAAGAAGTTGAGAACGGACAACGGAGGTGATTTTGTCTCAACTGAGTTTTCTAACTTCTGCAGGAAGCAAAACATCCGGAGGGTGTTTACTTGTGCACATACTCCACAACAAAATAGAGTAGCGGAGAGAAAGATCCATCATTTGACGTAAACCTGCAAATGTTGGCTTCATGTGAAAGGGATTTCCGAGGTCCTTTTGGGCGGAAGGAATGACCTGCGCAACATATGTCATCAATCGGATGCCTCTAAGTCCGATCAACATGAAATCTCCTCACGGGCTGATGTTCAAGGAGAAGTCTAGTGTTGAACATCTTCAGGTGTTTGGATCAACCTGCTACGTACACGTCCAAATGCTCTGAGGACCAAGCTTCATGCAAAGGCGAGGAAGCTTGTTTTTGTGGGCTATGATGAGCGGAAGAAGGGATGGAAGTGTATGGATGCTGCGACGAAAAAGTTTGTTGTATCAAGAGACGTTGTCTTTGATGAACTGACGTCTTATGGAGGTAGCTCTGTTGAGCTGCAGGAGAGCAGGTCTGATGGTGGGCAGGTAGAAGCTGCTAAGGATCTTCTGGTGGAACTGTCGGTGTCACCCGGAGCTTCAGGTGTTTCAAGCTCCGGGGCGGAGGCTTCTGCTTCAGGAAGCAGGGGGCGTTGCTCCAAGTTTTCCCGAGAATGAAGCTGATGAAGAAGACGTAGCGGATGTGGTCAGTAATGGTCAGGCCCTTCGAAGATCGAAGAGGAACATTAAATCACCAGCTCGGTACAACGAAGGAAACTTGGAGAGCTTTATCTCATGTTTTTCGCAGGCCCCCTGGATGAGCGAGAGCCTTCAAAGTTTGAAGACGTCACTGGAGTTAAGGAGTGGGATGACGCTATGGATGAGGAGATGACAACTCTCAGAAGGAACGATACTTGGGATCTTGTGCCTAAGGTCGTTGGCGTTACTCCTGTGACGTGTAAATGGGTGTACAAACTGAAGAAGAAGGCTGATGGAAGTATCAAAAGATATAAAGCTCGTCTGGTTGCTCGGGGGGTTCTCCCAACACTACGACGAAGACTATGAATATATGTTTAGTCCAGTTGCCAAGATGACTTCGGTGCGGGTGGTGATCGCATTGGCTGCTTGTCAATGGTGGAAGATGTGACAACTTGATGTAAAGAATGTTTTTCTTTACGAGGAGATTGATAAAGACATCTTCATGGATCAACCACCAGGTTACGTATCTGAAGATCATCCGGACTATGTCTGCAAGCTTCGGGAGGCTCTTTATGGGTTGAAGCAGGCTCTACGTGCATGGTATGGAAAGATTGCAGAATACCTCCAGTTCTGCGGATACTTTGCATCTGATTCAGATTCAAGGCTGTTCATAAAGAAGCAGGGAGAGCTTCATGTCTTAGTGCTGTTGTAGGTGGACGACATGATCGTCATGGGGAACTCTGGGGAGGAGGTAGCTAGGTTGAGGGCCGGGCTAGCTATTCGGTTCGAGATGAAGAATTTGGGTGAGCTTCACCACTTTCTTGGGCTCGAGGTTGAGAGTAAGAAGAGCTGCATACTCGTCCCTCAAAGGGGCTATGCTGAGCGGATCGTTCATCGATACGGCTTGAGGGAGGGAAAGAGTAGCTCTACTCCTCTGGATTGTGGCCTGAAGCTTCGACGAGCTGAGAGGAGGATTCTTCCTGATCTCTTAGTATTACGAGCTCTGGTTGGGAGCTTGATTTCCCTGACGATTACAAGACCAGACATTGTTTATGTTGTAAGACGAGTTAGTCGTTATATGTCGGAACCAAGGAAACCTCATCTGGTAGCGGCAAGGAATATTCTGAAGTATGTGAAGACTACTTCTGATATGGGACTCCTGTAGAGGAGGGACACAGGCTTTACTCTGCATGGCTACACTGATGCTGATTATGGGAGAGACTCAGACGATCAAAAGTCAACGTATGGTTATGTTTTCACATGCGGATTAGCGGGTATTTCATGGTGCAGTAAAAACAGGACTCGATGTCCGTCTCTACTACGGAAGCGGAGTACAAGGCTACTGCCACTGTTGTTAGAGGTAACTTGTACTTTGTTACCTTCATTGATGATTTCTCCATGTGTACTTGGATGTATCTCTTGAAAGAGCATTCTGACCTTTATTTTGTGTTTACTGTTTTTTATAATGAGATCTCCACACAGTTTAATGTGCCTATTTGAGTTCTTCGTACTGAAAATGACAAGAAATATGTCAGAAATCAATTTTCTGATTGTTGTGCAAGCCACGGTTTGATTCATCAAACTACATACTCGTATACCTCTCAGCAGAATGACGTTGATGAACGCAAGAATCACCATCTCCTAGATGTTGCTCGCAGCCTTCTCTTACAAATGAATGTTTCTCGGTCTTATTGAGATCATGTTGTTCTTTTCTCTTTCCATCTCATAAATCGTATTCCCTCGTCTATTCTTTAGGGCAAGACTCCATTCTCCATTTTGTATCCCGGGGCCGAGCCGCTTCCTTTACCTCTTAGAGTTTTTGGATGTACGATGTTTGTTCACATACCTTCTCCTGGTCACGATAAACTTTATCCTTGTTCTGTTAAATGCATATTCCTTGATTATTGTCCGACTCAGAAGGGATATCGTTGTTTTGATCCTCTTCTTTGCAAACATTACATCTCTGCTGATGTCACCTTCTTTGAGGGTACACCGTATTTTTCTCCCGCTTCTTCTATCTTTCCCGCTGATATTTCCTCTCCAATGCCTATTATCTCGGCTCCTCTACCGGCACCAATTCTTTCTACATCGGTTCCTGTTGCACCATCTCTTTCTCTCGAGAAGGTTTATTTGCCCTTGGATCCTTCTGTGCCTGTTCCTGAGCCTCTTCCCTCTTCTGACAGTGGATTTGCTCCTACAGACAAGAGTGATCTTGATCTTCACATTGCCTTGTGGAAGGATGTCCGACAATACATTAAGCATCCTATTGATGTTGTGGTCTCATATGCTCAGCTTTCCCCGATTAGCAAGCGTTTTGCTCTTGTTATATCTTCTACTGTCATCTCGGCTACATATCAAGAGGCTCTTGGCATTCCACAGTGAAAAGCCGCTATGGATGAAGAAATAAAAACCTTAACTGAGAGAGGTACTTGAACTCTTATTCCCACACCTCTGGGCATAGATGTGGTTGATTGTCGATGGGTCTTTGTTGTCAAGTATCTTCCAAATGATTTTGTAGACCGCTATAAGGCGAGGCTTGTTACCAACAGATTTACTCAAACGTATGGTGTAGACTTTTTTTGATACATTTTTCCTCGTTGCTCGCATCAACATTATATGTGTTCTTTTTTCTATCGCGGTTAATAAAGACTGGGAGATGTCCCAGTTAGATGTGAAGAATGTCATCATTTATGGTGATTTGCACGAGGTGATTTATATGGAGCAATCTTCTGGGTATGTTATTCAGGGGGAGTCTTAGGTATGCAAGCTTCGGAAGGTGATTTATGGTTTAAAGCAGAGTCCACGAGCTTGGTTTGACAAGTTTAGTGGCATTGTTTCTCTTATTGGGTTCAGTCGAAGTTCTGCTGATCATTCTCTTTTGATATGCAAGACTGCTAAATGTCATATGGTTTTTGTTGTATATGTGGATGATATCCTTCTTACTAGTGATGATAAGGAAGACATTGATCTGACAAAACAATATATTCAACAACATTTTGTTACTAAGGATATGAGAACTCCTAAGTACTTTATAAGAATTGAGATTTCACGAAAGTGCAACTCTGTGGTTCTTTCACAACGAAAGTATGTACTAGATCTATTAAAGGAAACTTGTCTTCTTAGGGAAAGACCTGTTCGTTGCCCGATGGCTGTTGGGGATGATAAGAGGTGGACTGAAAATTCTCCTCTTCTCCTAGTTTGTACTGTGTACATGCGACTTGTAGGCAAACTCATCTATATGTCTGTTACCAGACTAGATATCTGTTATGTAGTTTTGAAGGTCGGTCAATTTATACAAACTCTCAGAGAGTGTCATCTGTGTTCTGTCATGAAAATTCTGGAGTATGTGAAATGATCTCCGGGAAAGAGTTTGTTGTTTCAAAAGCATAATCATTTGAAGATTGAAACGTATTCTGATGTCAGCTATGTTGATAATAAAGAAAATAAGAAGTCTACATCAAGTTTTTGCACATTTATAGGAGAAAATCTTGTTAGCTGGAAAATCAAGAAGCAGTCGCCGATTTCAAGTTCAAGTACTGAAGCTGAGTACAAGAGCATGACTTCAACAACTTGCAAATTGAAATAGTTACGAGCGCTTATGCTTGACTTGAGATAAGTCTATGATCATCCTCTCCCTATGTTTTGTGATAACAAAACCGCTATTTACATATCGAAGAATCCTGTCTTCCGTGAGAGGACAAAGCACATTGAAGTTGATTGTCATTTCATTAGAGAAGAGGTGTTGAAGAATCAAAATTGCGCTCCTTTTGTCACTTCTAATAAAGAACTGTCAGACATCTTCACGAAACCAGTTTTCGCTTCTCTTTCAGATGTTTGTAGCAAGCTGTGCATGATTGACATATATGCTCCAACTTGAGGGGGAGTGTTAGAGTTTGGCGGTTTGGCGGACTGGTTTCGTCGGCTTGTTGTTCTAGCGGTCTGGTGGGTTGTACCTGTCGGTCCAGTTGTGTGGCGGTTTGATAGGAGACAGCGGTTATGTCTGGCGGCTTGTTTTGGCAGATTAGCGGTTTGGCTGTTTAACATGGCTTAGCGGTTTAGTAGTCGGCTTCTCGACGAGCTTTTCTGTCTCGGAGGACTTCTTGCAGGTGCGGTATGAGCGCATTCCGCAACTGCGGTTTGATGGATATCCGCAGCATCGGTCTGGTGCCAACCCGCAACTGTGGTCTAGTGGGAAACCGTAACTGCGATCTGGTGGCAACCCGCAGTTGCGGTCTGGCAACCTGTAGTGGCGGTCTGATAGCTTTCCGCAGCAGCAATCTGGTGGGAATCCGCAACTGTGGTCTGATGGCAACCCGCAATTGCGGTCTGACGGCCTGCAGTGGTGGTATGACGGCTTTCCTCTATGCCGCTGGGTGGTCTTCTTCAGCTGTTTTTTGTATAGTGTTGCGGTTTGACGCCGTCAAACCGCATACACCGCGCTGCTTGTATTTAGTCCCTTATCGCTTGTTGTATTCTCCTCTCTCTCCCATTTTCTATAAATAATGGGACACACCTTGGTATTATTTACATTTTTGGAGAAATAAAATTTGTCTTCTATTTAGTTTTTTTAACATACTCACAGTTTTGTTACGGAGAGATGGTCTGTCACCTTCCAAGGAAATTATCAACTCTTGTAAGCTCAACAAAATAATAATTTTTGGCCCGCCATAGATCAAATCAGACGGTTGTTCGTCATTTCCGAGTTTTTCACGTCAAAAAAACCTCTTGTCATTTGTTGATGCTTTTCATTGACGTTTGCACGCCTGGTTCAATTCCAAGCTAAGACGGTTCGATTTTCCGGACCGGGGAAAAACCGGGTGACTCGCAACAACACAACGATAGTCAATTAAATTAACGTATATACTTATACTAGCAGCTCCGCAAGGGCTACGCGCGTGCTCGTTGCTCTCACGTGCAACAGTACTCGATCCCGACAGTCGCCCGTCCCCATGTCGAGCCCTCCACTCGGGGACCCCAGAGCACAGGGACTAAGTGAAACACCATCATCATATCCATGGTACAATGATCTGAATCCTCAAGTGTCGGTGGCTATTTGGAGCCAGGCGACTGTCGTCACCAAGTACGAAAGCACCTGAACCATCGAGCATGAGCAAAGCCCGCGAAGAACTGCTCCTATATATTATAAGAGCCATGATTAATGTTTTGATATTATAAACAATTAACATTTTCCCCCAAAAAATTAAGTAAAGAAGATAACTAGGATTCAAAATACTAACCTTAAGGCTGGTGCCTCCAAGTAGGGTTCCGGCTACTGCTATGGCTAAGCACAGCACAAACTGGAGCGGACCAACATAGAAACGGCTCCAATTGGGACCTGCACCAATCAAAATAGAGTAATGGATAAATATCTACAAAATATTTTTTGACATTTATTTATATTATGCAAATTATGATAAATTTATTTAAAATATTTTCTTCTATTATTCCGCCAGTGGGGTACTGGGGTGTGCAATATGTAATTTATTACTTATTAGTTAATATTTATTATTTATCTCTAGTGTTTTTATTTACAAATGTCTTAATTTAAAATTCCTCTAAAATATGTACTGATAATAATATTTTACATTCATTTTTCTTAACTGTAGTATGGAAAAGGGCACTGGTCGATGACTATGGGCCGGTCTGCGATCATCGATCACTGTCCCCTGACACAATGTGTCCGACATTGATATTGTCAGATGATTACTTAGGCTTCATTTGATTTAGCTGTCGGGAGGAGATGGGCGAATTTTGGTAGCAGAGGGGGGAGGCTGTAGCTCTAAATGGAGTGGTTTTCTCCATTTCCCAAGGCATAGCGGGTCCAAACGCGGCAAACGCCGCAGCGCGACACTTGGTTATCCGCCGTGCGGCGGCGTTTGCCGTAAATGGCGGGTTCAAATGCCCCGCCAAACGAAGCCTTTGGCTTTGTTGGGGGGGATTTATTTTCACCGGTCAAGCGGTTACGACTGTATGAACCGGACTGGTCAAGCGGTTACGACCGCTTGACCAGTGAAAATAAGTCCACCCAAGAGGGGCCTTAGGCTCCGTTTGACACAGTGGTGGCGGTCGTAAACACATATGTTAAACCGTCATTTGTTAAGGATTGTTGTGAAATTGATCTGATTCGCGACTACGTGACTCGCCGCAGATCACGCAACGGAAGATAGCCGATCAATTTTAATGACGCAAAATCATAAACCAGAAGAAATTTCACAAATACAGACGACAAAAGATATACGTGGTTTGGAGATGGGCTTCTACGTGCAAGGGGAGAGCGCGTCGGAAAAGATCCACTATAATCAATGAGGTTACAAGTTACAAACAAAGACCGTTAACATGGTCAAACAACAAGAGAGACAAAAAACTGAAGTACGTTGTCTCCGCTGCTGTCGCCGCCGCTGTCGCCGCCGATATCGCCGTCTTCTTCCTCCAGGATCCGCCGCCTCCCGCAACTATTGTCGCTGCCTGGATCAACCACTGCACAGCCGGCCGCCGTGATGAGCCCGGCGAGATGTAGATCCGTCTGGATCGCCCAAACGTCATCGTCCCTCTGTTGTCGTCGGAGCCTGAAACTGCCGCCTCCGCCTGGAGTTGTCTGCCGCCGCTGAACAGAACCACCTCCACCTGATCCCGTCGCCTGGACCGCACTAGAGCCGCCGCTGCTGGACGGCCCCGCCTGCTGCCGCTTGGAGTCGCCGGCTCCTAACCTGCTGCTGCCTGGAGTCGTTGCCTCCTTGTACAACCTTGGGCTCGCGAGAGGTGGCCCAACGAGCGAGAAGGGGAGGCTGGCGAGATGATAGGTGAGTAAGACCAGGGGGACCCACCTGCAGGAGGCGGGATGGGAGATTCTCTGAGCTTGGCGAGATGGCTTTGGTAGGCGAGATGGCCTATATTGCGAGATGACAGCAAGACAGACAGAGGGCCGTCTCACCCGTCAGTCTTCCCCACTCGCCACATGGGAGAGGAGATGTCTTTACCTTTTTACCCCCAAGGGGGATTTTACCTTTATGCCCCAGGTAATCTTACGTTTCTACCCCTAGAGGTCTGCGTATAGCTCTCCAGAACAGCGGAATTTGGCTGTTGGCAGACCCAGCCCAGGGTGTTTTGGTCATTTCGGATTATTTCAGAAGTGATATTTGTAGATCAGATTCAGAGGCCTATAAATAGACCGATAAGGTGCCTGAGATGGTTGTTGAACCTTTTCATTATCTTCCTCACAGGCACCTAGCTCAGCATTGGCTAGGGAGGGGAAGATCTTTAGTTCTTCCGGGAAAGAGGTGGGACCTCCGAGCTGAGACCCCTCGGTCTGTTTTCAGGTCTCCGACTCTCGTTAGGAGGATAGTTCAGGAAGAGTACGTGTGTGCTGCATCCTGTTTCAAACTTTAGGAGGAACCAGAAAGTTGGTTCCAACACTCCTCCTATGGCTGTCTGGAGTCGCAACCTGAAGCCTGCCAACTGGAAGACACTGGAGCCGCCGCCTAGCTTCTTCAATGTCGGATGCGTCGCTAAGGGGGGACAGTCTGATGGCTCTCAAGTTCCTCTTCTTCCTTGCTTTGGTTTTTATCTCAAACGGGATGGCTACACTTGATGGCGTAAATTGATCGGGATGCAGCCCACTCCTTATATATGTGAAGATCTCTCTCTCCAATTAAGGAGATGACACAAGAAGAGGAAATGTCATTGATGGCACCGGCCAAAGAAGGAAGGAGCCAACCAATCCTCCTAATATCATTCCTAAATTAGGATTCCCCCTTTAATTAATATTCCTAGAGATAGATTAGCCCGGATTAGGAATCGTGGCCTCTCACGGATCGATGACGTGTCGTGATCCTGACGATCCGGGCACGTGGATTGCGAAGGTGTCATAAACTCAACAATCTCCACCTTGACGCCTCACGCGATGAACTCCACTTCGACGCCTAACGAACTTAACTCTACCTCCAGCCTGGATCTCCCCTACCGGCGACTATGAGCCCCGTCTCCTTGGGGTCCTCTTCTCGATCAACATGCATCAGTATGAGCTAAGTCAAGACCGTTCTTGAACTTCACTCCTGTCAAAGATTTCACCCGCATGTTCGCACCGTTATCCTCCGTAGAGATCTTCCGCAACTTCATTCCTCAACCTCTAGCGAACTCCCTTGACTCCTAGTAGCGCACACTGATGTGCTTTGTCCTTGCACGATAGACCAGGTCTTTTGCAGGACAACTTGCACTCGGACTTCCACTGTGTAGCTTCACCGCCTTCTGAGTAATCCTGAGTTCCTTGGTCGAACTTTTGAGCCAGATGGCTCCCCTTGCGGTGTCTGGGCACTTCTGAGATGACACTTTCCCTTCTTCTCCACGGCTGCGAAGATTTTATCTTCACCAAGGCCCTTCCTCTGCGCGAACTCCTTCACCACGAATCTTGCCTTGTTCCTCCACTGGTCCTTCCTAGCTTTCCCCTGAGAGCGGTCTCTGCTCTCTATAGCTTTTTCATAGGAACCAGGATCTGAGGAAATAGCCTGAAAGACATATGCGACCGTGTCTTGTAGCCTGAGAGGCAGTCTGACCTCTCTCCTCACCCTTCCACTCGCAATCATGGTACCGATCAGTCTGTAGAGAGTACTGGAACGCTCTCCTTTCATGACTACCTGCGTGCATCTCTTGACCTTCAAATATTCGTCGTTGCTGGTATAAGAATACCCAACGGCCTCGAGAGTGCCTAGAGAAATCAAGCTCTTTCTCAACTTGGGCACAAACCGAACGTTGATGAGTGTCCTGACCACTCCGTCGAACATCTTAATCCTGATGTTACCAACTCCCAACGTCTCGCACTCTGATTCGTTCCTCATAAAAACACGACCACCTTCACACTGCCTAAAGCTGGAGAACCATTCTATGTTTGGGCACATGTGGTACGTGCATCCTGTATCCAAGATCCAGGAACCTGTAGTCTCGAGGCTGGGTGAGACATGAAGAACGTCAGCGTCGTTCTCATCCACAGATGCCACCGCAGCCAGATGTGGCTCATGTGTTTGCTCCTTAAACTTCCTCTTCGGGCAATTATTCTTCCAATGTTCCTCCTCCTTGCAGTAGTGACACTTAGTATTCATGCCTCCGGACTTAAATCTAGGTCGGTCTTCCTCTTTGCCTTTTCCTCTCGATCTACCCCGAGCTGGGTCATTGCTCTTCACGAATAAGCCCTCGTCGGCTCTATGGCTCGACTTGTTTCTCGTTTCGTTCGAGAGCAGCGTTGTCATCACTTCTTCCATCCTCAGGGTGTCCTTCCCAAACAGAATCGTGGTGACCAGATAATCGAAGGACTTCGACAATGAAGAAAATAGGAGAAGAGCCTGGTCTTCCTCCTCGACCTTAATGTCCATACTACGCAACTGAGATATCAGTTTGTTGAACGCATTCATGTGGTCAAGAAGTGGAGTGTTGTCCGACATCCTCAAGCTGTAAAGTTTTTTTCTTTACGTACTGCTTATTCGTGAGAGATTTTGACATATAAAGCTCCTACAGCTTTTTTCACAGATCCGTTGTAGTCTCAGCATCGACTACATTGTACATTACTTCATCGGCCAAACACAGCTGAATCGTGCTGATGGCCTTCAGATCCAGCTCCTCCCATTCGTAGTCTTTCTTCAACTCGGCCTTCTCCTTTCCAAGGAGCGCCTTATGAAGACCTTGCTGGACAAGTACTGCTTTGATCCGCTTTTGCCACAGACCAAAATCAATTTTGCCATCGTACTTGGGAATTTCAAATTTTGCTGTCATCTTATTGCTCACAGAGCTACTGGGCAATCTGAATAATGTTTACGGACCAGATCTGAGAAGATAGGGAGCGGACCAATGTCATCACCTACCATTGACCCAGATCTAAAACCGGAACATCCAGACGATCAACCCTGCGGAACCTCCCGCTGATACCAAATGTTGTGAAATTGATCCGATCTGCGACTACGTGACTCGTCGTGGATCACACAACGGAAGATAGCCGATCAATTTCATTGGCGCAAAATCATAAATCAGAAGAAATTCCACAAATACAGACGACAAAAGATATACGTGGTTCGGAGATGGGCTACTACGTCCACGGGGATGGCTACACTTGATGGCGTAAATTGATGGGGATCCACTGTAAACTAATGGAGGTTAACAAAAGTTACAAACAGAGACCGTTAACACGGTCGAACAACAAGAGAAAGGCAAACAACTAAAGGAAGAATGTTGTCGTCGCCGCTGTGGCCACCGATATCGCCTGGCAATATCGCCCGGTCTTCTTCCTCCTAGATCCGCCGCCTCCTGCAACTGCTGTCGCTGCCTGGATCCACCACTGCACAGCCGCCGCCGGGATGAGCCCGGCCAGATGTCAATCCGTCTGGATTGCCACGAACGTGCGCCGCCTCTCCTGGCTGTCTGTCGCCCTGGAAGCCTGCCAAACACTGGAGCTGCCTCCTAGCAATGTCGGATGCGTCGCTGTCTGCCGCCGCTGGATCTCATAACGGGATGGTTTTTAGATCACCCTCCGACCTGATCCCGTCGCCCGGCACCGCTCAGCTTGGAGCCTTCCGCCTCCGCTAGATGACCCCTCATGCTGCTCGCTTAGGAGGATTTCGCCTGCCTCCTAAACCCGCTGCTGCCTGGAGTCGTCGCCTCGTCATGCGGCTGTCTGGAGTGGCAATCTGAAGCCTGCCAACTGGAAGACACTGGAGCCGCCACCTAGCTTCTTCAACGCTGGATGCGTCGCTGAGGGTGGACGGCTTGATGGCTCCCAAGTTACTCTTATTCCTTGCTTTGTTTTTTTATCTCAAACGGGATGACTGCACTTAATTGCGTAAATTGATCGGGATGCAGCCCGCTCCTTATATATGTGAAGATCTCCCTCTCCAATTAAGGAGATAGTACAAGAAGAGGAAATGTCATTGATGGCACCATCCAAGGAAGGAAGAAGTCAACTAATCCTCCTAATACCATTCCTACATTAGGATTCCCCCTTATAATTGATATTTCTAAAGATAGATAAGCCCGTATTAAGAATCGTGGCCTCCCACGGATCGATGACGTGTCGCGATCCCGACGATCCGGGCACGTGGATTGCGGAGGTGTCATAAACTCAACGAAGGATCGCCGGAGAAACATCATCCGTTTGAATATAAAAGTGGATGAAATTTCTTAGGTGGACGTTAACGAATGTCAATTTAACCCTCATGTTCATGACCGCCACCACAATGCCAGACGGAGCCTTAGGCTTCCTATGGCGCGGCGGTAGCGGGCGGAAACAACTGCTCCAGCCGGAGCTCTCGAACCGAAGGGGATGACCCGGGGTTCGAAACAGGCATATTTGCCCCGTTTCTCATGACGCGACGGGTCCAGCCGGAGCAAATGCCGCCATAGGGCGTTTGTTTACCCGCCGCCCGGCGGCATTTGCCCCAAACCGCCGGCAAAAACGCCGCGCCAAACGAACCCTTAATGTTCTATGTATATATGAATGGCAGAAAAAGTTTAATATAAAAACTATAAAATAAAGTAAAATAAATGGGGATTAAATATATTGTTGTGAAAGGTAAAAGGTAACGTGCATGCACGAAAATATCTGAGACGACCGAAATTCTGCCATTAAGCTTGTATTATTTATACTAAAACTATGCATTAATCACTTTCAATCATAAGAAAATTCAGTTATAAAATTAATTATCAAAATAATTCAAAATTAATTTATTTAATCATTCTAAAGTTTATCAATCATATTTACAAAGCAAGTTGACAATAATTTATGCTCATTTAATGATTTTTTTTATATAAGATTAATATTTGAGATAAGAGAAAACAAGGAAATGACCGGCGATGGCTAGCTGTTGGAATCGGAGGGGGGAGGCCGCGGTTCGAATACAGCTGTTTTCCTCCATTATTCATGGCGCTGTGAGCGCAAACGCCGCCACAGGCCATTTGGTTACCCGACGTGCGGCGGCATTTGCTCCAAACAGAGCACTCCAAACCCCACGCCAAATGAAGCCTAAGAATTGGCCGGAGCTGGAAGAGAAAGAGGGGATAGAAACAAGAAGAACAAACCAAAACTTTATTCAAACTTTTGGTATTTTCTAATTAACCACCTCTAAGAGTTCGCGTTTCATAAGGGAAACATATGGCATAATTCACATATGGCATAATTCTAGACATTTATTCTAGACGATTGTTATCAACACTATAATTTTAACGATTCACAAATTTTTAATATTCGCAAAATAATTTTTTTTAAAATTGTGTCCACAAAATGAATTTTTGATATCCTCAAAAAAAATATTAAAAAATTGTAAGTCACAGAATACACATGCATGCACAATTATTAAAGCTACACAAGACATGAAATTTCCATTGCTAAACAAGAAGGATGAAGTTTTATGTTAAGCGAAATTACATTTCTAAAAGGCGCAAAATTACATTTTCATTGCTAAACAAGTTGTAGATCTCGACGATATCTACAACTTTCGTGTTGAACATTTTTCCTAAAAATGCAAGTACAAGTCGTATTTCCAAAAGTCGCAAAATCTGGGCGTATTTTCAAAGTACGTCTTTTACATGCATTTTTAGGAAAAGTATATCTTTTACAACTTTCGTGTTAAATACTTTTCCTAAAAATACATTTACAAGACATATTTTCAAAAGACACAAAAAATTAAAAGAAAGTGCGCTACGACTAGCTAAAACTGCGATGCAGTTGAGCCCTAAATTTTTTGGTTCGCTTATTGACCCTCACAACTATGCAGCCAAATCATTTTAGTGGACCAGTCCAAACAAATTTAGGTGATCAATTCCAAAGAAAAAAAAACATATAAAAACGATCAAGCTGCACATCTTTAAATCCAGCTTCAGTCGAAATAAAAAAAAATAAAATAAAATAAATAACAATTTTTAAAGACTAATTGGACGGCTGGAGCGCTACCCACACTTCTTCCTCTCAGAGCGGGTAGCTAGGCCAATTTTTTTTAGTGAACTAGATTTCCAAGAAAAATATAAAATAAATAGTTTATATTTTTTAAAAAAATACTGACATTAAAAATAATAATAAAGATACTAGAAATTATGCAAGGCTATTTGTTATTATATAAATAGAAAAACTCATCTCGTGCATAATTTTTAATTTATTTTTTACCCTTTTTTTATTTAATTTAGTATAATTTTGGTGTTTTTTATTTATTTTAAAAAGAATATTTTAATTATCTTCATAATTTTTAATAATTTTGTATTCGGTGAAAAAAATATTTAGTGGGATGAAAAATGATAGTTCTCTTTTGGTGAAACAATCAAAATTGATAAACATAGTCTCGTGTAGTCGTGGGTAAAAAGCTCCGCGTCCAAAAAGCCTGCCCCGACCCCCGCCCGAGAGAAGCCCGGCCCGGGCCAAGATCAGCCTTGGGGGCCTTTGCGGGCCCACATTCTGATTTGGTGCCCGGCCCGAAGCCCTGCCTGGGCCAGGCTCGGGCAAGCCCGAACACCGAACCTCGCCTAGGCCCGACACCTATCTTGGTAAAATATCTCGCCTCTTGGCGAGATTTCAATTGAAATAATCCAGCCAACTGGTGGGATTGGAAATCCCTCGAGGGCCGGATTTCCCAATTTAGTGGGGATTAATCCCGCCTATGTCAATCCTGCCTAGCCTATTGCTAAATCAGGCCGGCCCGGCCCTGCCTGATGGAACTTATCAGATCCCCTCTTAGAGAGGGTGCCTGAGCCCGGCCCGACTCATCTCAAGTCAGAGCCCAGGTGGCTAAAAGTCCAGACCCTATCGGACCAGGCTTTATGTACACAAATAGTCTCGTGAAACATTCAAATTTGATAAATTGTACTAAATTATTACATTCAATTAAAAATTATATAAATGCTAATAAATAATAATTTAATTATTTCCCGCATTAGGAATTGAGAACGATAATTATTTTTTATTATAAAATATTAATAAATTTTTTTTAGACATCTTTTAAAATTATATTTATGCATAAAAAAGCATTTTAAAAATAAGATCTTTTTGTTAAAATTCAACAGAAAAAAAGTTTTTTTTGATGCTCTGATAGTAGAATAAGCGAACATGATTTCACCCCCACCTATCATATATATATATATATATATATATATATATATATATATATACAGGAGGGCTACGGCATATTGCACAAGTTTATTGTTGTAGAATAAATATCAAGTAGTTGACCTAAAGCAAAGTCAACTATAATATAACTAGTAAATATATATTGTTGTGGAATAAAAAATTAAATAATTGAAAAATAGGAATAATAAAAGGTGTAACATTCGTTTCCCCAATCGCAATACCCCTCAGTTATGATGTAACATTTTAGTCGCATCCCAAATCCCCTCATTTTTCTTATTCCTTTACTCGAAATGTGTCTTGTACATGTAATTTCAGGAAAAGTGTCATTTGATCACAAATTGTAGATTTCGACGAGATCTCATACTCATTTGCATGTTGAACACTTTTTTATTACCCTGACTCGCCGCCCCACCATTGTTGCCGCCCCCGCCCATGTCGCCGCCCCCGCCCAATGTCAAGACGTATTGTCGCCGCTCCCGAAATCTGTCGCATATGTCGCCCCCCCCCCCCCCCAAAAACACCTTGTACATGCCGCCCCCGACAAATGATCTCCGCCCCAACACAAAAGTTGTCGCCGCCCCGCAGGGTCTCCCGTGCACGACTGCTTGTATATATATATTATATATGTACACAAAAATTACCTGATATTGCAAGTTTAGTTACAAGAGTATATCAAGTAGTTGAAAAACAAAGTCAACTATAATATAACTAGAAATTTTTGTTGCGACTAGAATAAAAAACGGGTTAAATAATTAAAATCATAGGATAATAAAAGGGCCAGGATAGAAAAAAAAATAATTATTCAAACCAAGAACATGGCGAGCCGTGTCTCTGAAGCGAAGCAAGCGGTTGCCGTGCTCGGCATGGTGCTCCAGAACAAGGGAGAGGAGGGCGTAGGAGTAGAAGGTGACGGCGGCCGCCACCAGCAGGAATATAACGCCACCGGCCCACCCCATCCTCGCCAGCGCCAGCGGCAAGCTCAGCAGCGCCGGCGCCACTATCGACGTCGTTAGATGATATCCACAGTGAAGCCATGATCCTGCGCGAGCGCGTATAATTAGTATTTCAGATTAATTACTTTTGCATGTCACGCAATATTGCGACTTTGTTTGGAGCACCGTTTTAATTGGCTTCATTCCCGTTTCAAAACGGAGCTGGTGGTTAAGTTTTCTTCATTACTCATTACCAAACCGGCTTGGTGGCTCCCTTTTGAACGGGATCTTTTGAGTTCTATTCTCTCTTTTAAAAAGTCCAATTTGAAGAAGAGAATGGTTTAAAAAAGGAACAGGGGGTGCGCTGCAATGGCATGCAATCAGTGCATCAGCATTCAAATTGAGATGCGTGCACGAGATGGATGCACTCGCAGCCGTTGGATTTGCTGCACTGCACGGTGCAGGATGCCCTAAAAAGAGACTAGATGTAAGGAGGAAGTCATGGTGGTTAGGTTGTGTATTAATACCTTTTGACTTGAGGACAAAGAGAGCGCCGGCGTCTAGTTTCTTAGGCGCTGAAGTTTCTTGAGGAAGCTCTCCGGTGAAGTTTTGAGCGTCTTCTTCCTCTTCTTTGCCGCCTTTGGGTGTTGGATTTACTGTTGCCATTGTTGCTCTGTTTCTGTGATCTTCTCTTCGACGGAGAGAGAGAGAGAGATAGAGAGAGAGAGGAGAGGAGAGGAAAAGGCTTTATAAAATTTAGGAGCGTGAAGCAACAGCCTGGTCAAAGCCTGATAAGTTGAATATCGATGAGAGAGAGAGAGAGAGAGAGAGAGAGAGAGAGAGAGAGAATGTTATGAATTTGGAAGAGAGGTTAGTGATAAGAACAATTATAATGTGGATTTTTATAATTAGGAATTCTCATTGTATTAAGTTTTATAAATATGGAGAATTTGATTGTTCAATTTCAAATATGTTGTTCATATTTGAAGAACATTATATATATTTTATATATATATATATATATAATACTTATAGTGATAAATTATTTTTTAAATAATAATATACATGTACAATCCCATATCCGGTGGGCGGGACTGACAGGAGCCGGTCCAGCCATTTGGCGCAGCTCGAATCTCAGGCAAGTCAGTCAGGGGGTGGCGAGTGCATTGGGGTTCCAGATCGGGGGTAAAACCGGTGCGGGGCGAGTGGAATAAGAGAGCTCGCACTCGCCCCTGGCTCCCCGTAATAATAGGCGAGTGGGGCAGACCAAGCCCGCACTCGCCCCAGGCCATGTTGAGGCGGCGAATGCTAGCCCCATCGAGCACTCGTCGCCCCAAGCGAGTGGCAGCGTCACGGACCACTCGCCCAGTGATGTTTTTACCATTCCATCACCGCTAGTCTGCCAGTATCCTCCACAAACAGCGGAGTTGCGTTGTTGGCAGACCATTTCCAGAAATCTATAAATAGACCCAAGGGGGTACCTCAGAAGACAAGCTTTTCAGTTTTTTATTTCCCAGATTTTCATGCGCATTTTGAGGTGCCCTTAGCTCAAAAAATGCTAAGGAGAGGAAACGTTCTAAGATCTTTCGGGTGTATGGTGTGACCTCCGTGTTGGAGCCTTGGGTCAGTTTTGAGTTCTAAGTTCTCGGTCAACCAAGCCTGCTAGGAGAAGTAAGTGTGTGGTCACCCCTTCCCCAAGGGTCAGAACTCCACATAAGTCAGTTTCTGGTTTCAACATTTTCGTGCGGTGAGTAACCAGCACAAAAAACCTTAGTGAGCCCAATGACTGGAGGCGAAGGACAAGAATCTGACCAGGACGACTCGCCACCCCCCCCCCTCTCGCCACTCTCGGCATGTTCGAGGACTTCCGACAGGAGATGCGAAACCTCATAACATTCGCTCTCGCGGCTCGCGGCGAGTGTTTGACACCATCAGTCCCAGTGGTCACAACCCCAACTCTGGGCGAGAACACCCCCGCTAGGCGACCTAGGAAGGAAGCGGCGACAGAAGGTAGTGGGCGAGATCTCCCATGACGAGTCTTGTTCCCTAGCTCGGCGAGTACGGGATGGTCCGACGAGGTGGAGGCGCGAGATTTCCCGGCTCGCTCGGCAGGGGAGGGAAATTTCTTCAGCGAGCTGGTCGCATCTGCCCTAGTTCCAGAGGGGTTTCGCGAGCCAGAAATGTCCTACTACACCGGAAGGGATGATCCGATCCAACACATCCAATGGTTTGAGGATGTGGTTTCAATCCGACAGATGTCAAATGCTTTCAAGTGCCGGCTCTTTGCCATAACCCTCAAGGAGAAGGTGAGGGATTGGTTCCTTTAGCTCCCTATCAGCTCTATCTACTGTTTTGAAGACCTGTGTCGGGGGTTCCTGCTGAGGTTTACAACTTCGAAGAAGAGGAAGAAGTAGTCGGAGTCCCTATTTATCATCAAGCAGAGAGTGAACGAGACGCTGACAAGCTATGTGGATAGGTTCCAGGAGGAGGTCCTCCAGGTTCAGGAGATGTTAGGGTCACCCTCATGGTGCCCTTTACCTTGGGGTTGCAACAGTGTTTCTTCAGGATGGAGCTGAAGAAGGTGCCTCCGCTATCTTTTGAGGAGTTGATGGAGAGGGTTGCTCGGGAAGTCGAGGGAGAGACGTCGAACCCGACATTTGCTAGGAAGTTAGCCAGGTGGGCTGTGGAGGAGGAGAAGGAGGTAGGAGGTGGCAAGGGGCAGGAGGCCAGGAGGGCAGAGCCCAGGCATTGGGAGTAGAAAAAGTAGCAGCAGCCGAGGTGGGGCCGTTGGAGCTGAATAATCGGCTAGGCTGGAGGCAGCCAGAGTGTCATAATTAGGGCCTGGGGAGAGTTTTCCACGGGGGAGACAACCGCCGAGGGGGGCAAGGCCAGTTCAACCCCCTGGGTTGTAGGCAGGGACAGAGCCCCCCCTCCCCCCTCCCCGATCAACAACAGGCTATGACGATAGCTCTAGGTAGGAAGCAGAGAGGCCCCCAGAGGAGGAGGCCAAAAGGTAGAGCAGAGCTGCCCTACTGTGACTTCCACTAGGAGGAGGCACACGTGACGACTACCTGCCCGGAGTTCTTGGACATGAGGGGAGCAAGGGGGCAAGGCGAGCAACAACAACAACAACGCCAAGAGGTGCTAATAGAGGAAGTCCTGTCGGGGGTAGAGGAGGACAGGTGTGAAGACCAGACTAATGTCAGAGGACAAGGAGGGATCTGAGTGATCTATGGGGGGGGGGGGGAAGAGTCGAGGCCGCCCGTAAGGTGAGTCTCCACACCATGTGCCGTCGGAGCGTTGCCTACACATCCCTAACCCCGCCCCCAGAGGAGAATATTACCTTCTCCCGGAAGGACATGCCAGACCATGAGGATCCGTTCTGCAATGCGCTGGTTGTTCAGGCCGCCATTAAGAACTTCACCGTCTCCCGGATCTTCATGGACAACAAGAGCTCCGTCAATATCGTTTTCAAGGAGTTCGATGTCATGAAGGTGGAGGCCAGGAGAGTGTTGGCTTCGGACGGTCCTCTGTTCGAATTCTCCGGGGAGAGGAAGGAGGTAGAAGGAGGAGTGGGGATGTATGTTACCTTGGGGGGCCAGTCCATAAACTGCAGGTTCATCATCGTGGATGCTCCCAACAGCTACAACGCCATATTCAGACGGCCCCTCATCAGCGCATTTCGTTGCGTGCCCTACTCGTTCTACTAATGCCTCAAGTTCAATGCTTAGGGCATCCAGGTCTGGGTCTAGGGTGACCCCAAGGTGGTAAGGGAGTGCTACGTGACCGCGGTCAAATCCATCTCCTGGTAAGGAGGGGCTGAGGACATGGAGAAGAGGATGGAGGAGATGCCTAGCCAGGAGGCCATGAGAGAAGCGGAGGAGATGGAAGTGGAGGAGGAAGAGGTTCACACCCATGTGGAGGTGGCGAAGGAAGTGTTGAGGAGCAAGCCGAGGTGATGGCTGTGGAGGAAGCTGAGGAGGAAGTTCTTGTCCCGGGTGAGGGGGCCGTTGTAACGCCCCAGTTTTTTTGATGATTATTTTATCCTCTTGGTGACGTCATGATGACGTATGGGCGTTACATTAGTGTAAAGTTGACGGCGCATCGTCGTTAGTGCGTTTTCGCATCCGTTAGGTCGAGCCGATCAAATCTTGGGATTCTTGTCGAAATTGAAAAATTTCTCGATATGAAATTAAATTGATTTATTTTGAAATTTCCCGTCAAGTTTTGTCGCGATTCGAACATTATTGGAGCCTCGACGAATTTCCGAAGTTTTGTATAATTAACGTTCGCCGTAAACTTTAGAAATTAATATCTCGAGAACGACTCGTCAGATTTTGGTTTTGTCTTCGTCGTTGGGTTCGTAGCATCGGCATTCGCCTATGGCGGGAATTTCGTAGGATTCGGCTCGCGTTTGGCCCTCCGTAACGATATAATATTTATAATGTATTATTGTTATTATCATTATTATATTAAAACACTATTCCAAAATGAAATTTACTATTCATCCCTAAAGTTTAATTAATGGTAGATTTACAAATTTCACTATTCATGAGGGCAAAATTCCACTGTTCATGCTAATATTTGAAAAAAAGCTATTTATTATTCGGAAAAAAATACTGTTCATCCATTGCTTTTCGCAAAATCATTCTGCCTTCTCTCGAAATCACAGTTTATTTCTCGAAAGAAAATATTGTTAATTATTCAAAAAATCCTTTCTTTCTCGCGAAATCACTGTTCATTTCTCAAAAGAAAATACGTTTCATTATTCGAAAAACCCTTCCCTTCTCGCGAAATCACTGTTCATTTCTCGAAAGAAAATATTGTTCATTATTCGAAAAACCCTTCCCTTCTCACGAAATCCTCCGCTCTCTCGCGAAATCCTCTCCCTGATTTCTAACTTATTATTATTAGTCTTAATAATTATTATTAGTATTATTACATTATTATACGTATATATTTCACTATTATAAGAGAAAAGTTGTCTTTTGGTGAAACATTCAAAAATAACAATTATGTCATCATTTTTATATTTTAATGACTTGACATATATTATAATCTATTTCAAAAAAATTAAAATACAATTTTCATTCAAGTAATTATACTATCAAAAAATTAGAAGTAATAATGAAAATTTATTTAAATTCAATAAGTTTTTTAGTAGAGCTCCTACACCTACTGTGGTAGCTTGTCATTAGGCATATCAGCGGTCTATTTAAGGAAAGTTGTCATTAGACATATCAGTGATATTTTCGAGTTGATGACATTAAATCAATCAACTTTATTAAAGTCAAAATTAATATTTTTATGTCAAAACGTATATTGTTTTACAAAATAAAAATTGTAATATTTATGTATATTTTTTTACGGTCATTTTGAGTACTCATATGTATATGTTGCGAGCGAAACCCACCTTGATGGGGCGGGCGAAACCCGTCGTTGCCGGTCGGGTACTGTCGCGCATGACCATAGGGGGCGGAGCCCCGTGTAGGGCACCCATATATATAATATAAGAAGAACCTATTCATCTTCCCCTAAAAGACCAACCTCCGGCGAGTGCAGCGACTTCTTCTTGTTCGTGAACTTCCGGCGGCGATTCCGGGAGCCTCGGTGGACGAAATCTTCAACGGAGCATAGATCCAGAAAGCTCTCGACGAGAGCTACGCGTGTGTGATGCGTATTTCCCGTTTTAGGAACTTTTTGCGCGAGGTTTTTCGGCCTTAACCGCTATTTGACTGTTTTTCTGTAGATTTCGCTTCGCCGTGCCTTCTTTTGGACCGATCTACGACATGGAGTATTTTGGAGGGCGATTTCGGGCGAAATCGAAACAAGTGGTGTTTCGCTTGCTTTCCTCTTTTCCCGTTCTCAACTCAGATTGTAGCTTACTAGTAGAAATTGCTAGGTTAATTATCTCTCTAGTTTGTTAATTCTTTTTTTATGTCGTGTATGACCAAATCCATCGAGTCGTTTTAGTAAAAATTGTCGGGTGTTGTGCCTTGCGCTACACCTGTCCAGTTTGTCAAGTGACCTTTAAAATTCGTCGAGTATGTCAAATTTCGTCGAGTGATTTGTCTATACTGTTTGTCCCTAGAAATCATCGTTGTGAAAGCCTTGGATTCTTGTCGGGCTAATTGCGTCGTCGTGTCTACCACGTGTCAAGATTTTGGTTTAAGTCTTCTATCAACTGTTTAATTAAGAAGCTATAATGTGATTCATATAAACATATATAAAATGTATTCGTCTGTGTGCGTTGGGGTTTTTCCCTCGGCACAGTGCTTGCTTCTTGGTTCTGTGCGCGTTGTGGACCTTTTCCCGGCACATTGTCTTAGTTGTTGAGTTTGTGCGCGTTGTGGATCTTTTTTCCCGGCACAGTACATCTTATTGGTTGTGGATCATACACTCAGGCTTGCCCGATGTTTTTGATGCCCTTCTCGAGCTGATCAGTCTCGTTTAATTTGGTTAATGACGATATATATAATAAAAGATGTTCTAGTTTATGACACTTGGTACTATGTTTCTGTTCGAACTTTTGTAGTTTAGCTTCTACTGCATATCTAGACCTTTGTTTTGTTTCTGCGGTTTCGTACTGACTTTTGTTGCTAGCTTGACTGTTGTTTGCAGTCTACTTGGAGTTTTGTCAGGTTCTGTTTACTTCTTTCTGCATCACTTGTAACTTGCTTCTGAGGTATTCTTCTTTTGAATGCCTCGGGTTCAGATTAGTTTCAGGTTTAGCTGGTGGAGTTCGTGATTTCAGGGTTGCGGCTAGTTGTTGTCGCTTGCCTTTCACCTCAGTTTAGAGAGGTAGATGTCTCTTCGTTTCAGACTAGACTGTTTTCCTATGAGTTTGTGTCAGTTTGTTGACTCTAATAGTGTTAGTTCTTGTGTTAGACTATTTGCTAGTTGTACTGCTGTTACTTACTGTTAGTTTTATACTTGCTCTCTGAGAATGATTTATGTTAGAATGCATATTAGGTATTTTAATTATAAAATAAAACTTCATTTTAGCATAGTTCCATTGCATGCTTTTGAACTGATAAATTACTATTTTAAAAGTTACAAAATTGTTTTCCTACTTATAATAAATCTAGAAGTCACATCTTCATTGCATTATATGCTGAGGATTCATTCTCACTTAGGATAACAATGAATCAAACTTAATAATTTTCTGCTGTGTAAACTTATACTTTCTCACTCGTGGACTAGTTAATCCACCTGGCCGAGGGACACAGTCAACAAACCTAATAATATAACTATTTTTTAAAGACATAATTCATAAGCCTTTTATAAAAAAAATGAAAGGACAGAGTTGCCTGAACACCTGCAGTTGTTTCCTGCATGGCGTGCCATCACGATCGCGTATTTTCTCTCGTTCTGATAGTATTTTAATACTGAGAAAATGTAGCTCAGTTGGTGATGAGCCCTGTTTGCAGGAGGGTCTTATCAAGGTTGCGAGTTCGAAATCCCGTGGCAACAACCTACTACTGTTGAGAAACTGGCACAATGATGGGTTGGGGTGTATGAACTGCAGGCCTTATACATGTCGGTTGTACCACCGGTGACGCCTTGGTCTTTCCTTGGGCTGCGCGATGGGCCAGGCAATGCCAGGGACTTTCCCTGGGCTGTTACAACCGTGGGCGAGTTGGAAGATCAGTCCCGGCTGGATGCAGCGGAGGAGGTGGTGGAGATGGAGGTTCTCACCCAGGGGGGAAGGGTGGAGAAGATGCAGATCAGAGGGGGGGGGGGGGGGGGGCTGAGCCGGGAGGACCAAGGGAGGATGTTGGAGTGCATCCAAATGAACGTAGACATCTTCACATGGAGCGCGACGAACATGCCGGGGATTGATGTGGATGTGGCCTGCCACCTCCTCAACCTTGACGTCGATGCTTTTCCCATCCGACAGAAGAAGAGGTCCATCGCCGACAAGCTGGCTGAGCCCATCTGAGAGCAGGTGGAAAAGGTCCTAAGACCGAGGTTTGCATCAGAGATCCAATATCCAGGCTTGGTCTCCAAAATGGTGATGGTCAAGAAGGGGGACGACCACTGGAGGATGTGTATTGACTTCTCTCTTTTAAGTAAAGCATGCCCCAAAGATTAATACTCCTTGCCTCGGATCGACACGCTGGTTGACTCAGACGTCAGTTTTTCTCTAATGAGTTTTCTAGTTGAATTTTCAGGTTATCATCAGATCAGGATGCACCCACCTGACATGAAAGATGTTTCCTTCATCACAGGGGAGGGGTGCTACTGTTATAAAATGATGCCCTTTGCTGAAAAATGATGGGGCAACTTATCAGGGGATGATGGACCGGGTCTTCCGTAAGTAGAAGGGAAGGAACCTGGAGTTGTACATAGACGATCTCATGATCAAGAGTCGGGACGTGGACTCTCACCTCCATAATCTGGAAGAGACCTTTAGCACCCTTTGAAGGTATAAAATGAGGCTAAACCCTTTTGAAGTGTGTCTTCGGGGCAAGCAGGGGCAAGTTCCTAGGTCATCTCCTTACTCCCGCGGGGGTGGAGCCCAACCCTGACAAGGTGAGGGCAATCATGGAGTTGGGATCACCTCGAAATGGCAAGGAGGTCCAGCGCCTGACGGGGAAGCTGGCAGGGATGAGCAGGTTCCTCTCTCGGGCTGGAGAGAAGTGCTCGCCTTACTTCAAAGCACTAAGAGGAAGCCAGAAATTTGAATAGTACGAGGAGTGCGAGGGAGCCTTACAAGCCTTGAAGAAATAGTTGACCCAGGCTCCGCTTCTTCGGGGGCTAAAGGAGGGAGAAGATCTATCCCCATACCTTGGGGTCGGGGCCGAGGCCCTGAGCTCCATACTAGTTCGGGAAGAGGGCAAGAAGCAGTTGCTGATCTACTATGTGAGTAGGGTCCTGAGGAAGGCAGAGCTCTGATACCCTATTTTGGAAAAGTTGGTCTTCGCCCTGGTCATCTCGGCCCGGAGGCTCCGGTCATACTTCCAGGCACACTCTATCCGGGTGGTGACTGACCACCCCCTTCACAACATCTTTAAGGGGTGGAGCACTCTGGAAGGCTTGCAAAGTGGTTTGTAGAGTTGAGTGAGTTTGACATTTCTTTTGTCCCTCGCCTCTCGATCAAGGCCAATGCGATGACCGACTTCCTAGCCGACTATGTGGTCGAGGTGGCAGAGGCCGAGCTCACTCATCCGATCCTTTGGAGGGTAAAGGTGGATGACGCGTCAGGAAGGAACTCCTTGGGCGTAGGAGTTATCCTGGAGATCCCCCAAGGGACGAGGATAGAGCAGATAGTGGTCATATATTTTCCCATCACCAATAACCAAGTAGAGTATGAGGCGGTGATCGCAGGGCTGCGACTAGCCAGGGAGCTGCGGGTGCAAGATGTGGAGGTGCTAATGAACTCAATGGTGGTGTCATCCCAGATCAACGACGAATTCGAAGCAAGTGAGCCAACTCTCCAGCTATACCTGATAAAGGTGAAGAGGATCATCAGCATGTTCCAAACATTCTCCATCAGACATGTGTCGCTGGAGGAAAATGAGCAAGTAGGCCAGCTGGCCAAGTTCAGACCCCGTGCGGGGGGAGCTCTGACCGACCTCTTTCTTCCTTCCATCGAAGAGAGGAAGCTGATGGAAGTGGATCGGCGCCCTTCCTGGATGGCCTCGATAAAAAACGCTTCGAGTATAAGTCCGCATACTATCTGATGTGCGGGGGGGGGGAGCTGTATCGGAAGACTCTCTCGTGGCTTCTGGCATATTGCGTGGCTAAAGAAGAGGTCCCAGGGATCTTGGAGGAAGTTCACTCCGAGGAGTGCGAGGGGCACTCAGGGAGCGGGACCCTGGAGGGGAGGATTGTAAGACAAGAGTACTTTTGGTTGACCATGGGTCAGGATGTCACCGAGTTTGTTAAGAAGTGCCAGAAATGTCAGCTATTTGCCTCTCTCTAACTGCTACCAGCCCAGAGGCTCAAAAGCATCATTGCCTCATGACCCTTCGCTATCTGGGGCATGGATCTTATAGGGCCCTTCACTCAGGACAACGAGCAAAGGAAATTCTTGTTGGTCATGATTGATTATTTTTTTTAAGTGGTTGGAGGTTAAGGCACTAGCCAAGGTGACCTCTCAGTTGATTCTGAACTTTGTGTGGGGGGAGATTATTTGTTGGCACTGGTTGTCTCAGGCCATTATCATGGACAATGGGCCACAATTTTCCAGCACATAGTTTATTAGCTTCTGTGACCAGCTTGAGATTGATCTTAGGTTCACGTCAATCCATCACCCAAGGAGTAACAGACAGGTGGAGGTGGCTAATAAAATAATTGTAAACCTATTGAAAAAAAGGTTGAAACCTGAAGGGGAGCTGGGTGGAGAAACTCCATTCAGTCCTCTGGGCCCCGAGAAACACTCCCAACACAGCCATAGGGCAGACACCTCTAAACTCTCCCACGGCTGCGAAACTGTGCTCCCAGTAGAGTTCGAGGTCCGAACACTACAGACAGTGGAGGTGGAGGAAGGCAGAGAAGAGTGAAGGGCTGAGAATGAAGACGAGTTACGGCTCTCCCTGGATATGGTGGAGGAGGAGCGCGACTTGTCAGCTATTCAGTAAGAGGAGGTCAAACGACGGATGACCAAGTATTTTGACAAACACGTTAGAGTCAAACAGTTCACGGAAGGGGGCTTGGTCCTGAAAAAGTTAGATGTCGCAGAAAGATCAGCTGTCATGGGAAAGCTCAATCCAAATTGGGAGGGTCCGTTTATTGTCAAGGAAGCATTAAAGTCAAGGGGGTATCACCTTCAGAATGTGGAGGGCGAGACCCTTAGTCACACCTGGAGCGGTGATGATCTGAAGCATTTCTATCCTTAAACCACGTACGTAACATCTTTTTCTAATATGAAATCTCTTGACATCTCAGATTTTCTGCAATGAATTGTATGAATGGGTGAAGAGTTTGCCAAGTTGACCCTGAGCAGATCCCGCTATCAGACTCTCACTAGTTGGCAGGGCTGGATGTCACTCGATGGTGTTTCCCAAATTGACCTCCAGAAGATCCCACTGCCACTAGTTGGCAGGACGAAAGATCATGAGGGGACAAAGAGTCAGACCAAGCAATATCTAGCTGATCAGGTTGTGGCAAAGCGGGATCTCGCCAAGCAGTAAGAGATAGTAATCACTCGACAAAGCAATAATGTAAGAGGCGAGTTGTATCAACTGGGGGTGGATCTCGCCAACTAGTGATTCACATTCATCAACAATGAGAAGTCGAGCCGGACCTACCTCCCCCCTGCTCGCATTTAACACTCAAGGAGATGCAAGAGCTGCCAGGAAAATGCGACATGGGGCTGTCCTCGGCAACCATGGTCCACCCCATTGAGTTTTTACTTGGAAAAATCGGGCCTTGAGCAAACCTCTAAGGGGGAAGAAATCTCGCAGGCGAGCAGGAAGGTCACAGGTCCAGCGCTGTGAGTAGTCTACCCCCTACTACTAAGGGGTGGCGAGGTCTCGGGATCTTAGCGTGAGTACAAATTTTAACATAACTGATATATTCTAGCGGCGAGTTCTATCCTAGAGAAGTCGCGCCTCAGGGGGCAATATGCGCGTGTGAGTGCAATACTGCGAACAAACATTGAAAAAGAGAAATTCGCTAAGTTAAAATTTCATTGATATATATATTATGTTACAAAATGAACTCGCCTCCAAACGAGGTTACAAAAAGAAGGGGGAAAGAATCGTTACAAAAAATATTTACATATACATTTAGCTCTCATCTCCTCCCACAGAAGGATCATCCCGAAAGCCCTCCACCTCGTCAAACAGCAAGTCGAAGTCATCCTCCTCCTCCCCAGGGGTGGGAACGGGGAAGAACAACTCTGGGACCAAGTCTTTGGTAGTCACCTCCTCGCAGTCTGCCTTCAGCAACTTGAGGTCTCGTTTAACCTGACGAATGTGATCAATAGCTTTGATGGAGTTGACCTGCAACATTTCATTGACCTTTGCCTCGCTGAAGGAATTTGGTTTCTGGAATTGGGCACTCGACTCGCCGCGAGCTGGAGGGAGAAGACAACCCACCAGGCGAGAGACCTCATCTTGGAGCAGCTTGTTTTGTCCCTCCATGTTGGAACACCCTATTACTAATTTGTGTCAGGATCACTATGTCTCTAGGAATCAATGCTTGACCTCCTGTATAGCTCAATAAGTCAATTAGAATTGAGTCTAAGGGTTAGAAGTCTAGGTTTGGAAGCTGCCCTGAAGACCAAGATTTTCTGTTTGGAGACTAAGTCATATCGTCGAGCTCAGCACGACGATTCGTCGAACTCCGATCGACGATCGTCTAGCTCAACTTCGACAGATCGTCGAACTCCATTCGACGATCGCTGAAGCTCAACTTCATTATATCGTCGAACTCCATTCGACGATCGGTGAGTTCAGGTCGACGATTTTGACTCTGCTTTGAATCTTTATCTCTGAGCTCAGTTCGACGATCTTTGAGCTCAGATCGACGATATTTTGCTGCTGTATATTTCCAGACCGCTGAGCTCAGCTCGACGATAGCAGAGCTCAGTTCGACGATTTCAGATAACTTCAAGGATGTTTCTAGATTCAATTTCAAATCAGTTAAGGAGTTATTCTGCAATTAATTCAGAGATTTCCTAGCCGTTTTCATTCATTTTTGGACCAAGTTTCAAGAGATTTTTCAAGGAATATTTATGTGGACTTTCCTCCAGAAGAGATTGTGCAATTAAGGATGCAATTAATGCAGGCCAACGGCTATACTTGAAAGAGAATGTTATTCTATTCTGTATCAGAGAATAAAGGATAAGAATTTTTGAATCACTCATAGAATACAGATTACAGAGAGACAGACACACAGTCAGACATCATATACTGTCTCAAAGAATTCTCAAGAACACTCATCCAAGGAGATCAATCTTTTCAGAAATCTTCAGATCTCTTTAGTTTCAAAGTGTTCAAGGCCAACATATTTCAAGACTCCAGACATCCAACATTTCAGTCATTGCTGAAATCATCTATTGCTGGAGTTCAATCTTTGAAGGTCTATCACCCTCAGCAAAGCTTTTCTTCCTGAAGATCTCAAGGATTCAGGGGGAGCTTTGACATCAACAATCCACAGTCTTCTCAGTTGTTTGAGAAAGAGAAGACTTCCATCACTCTCTCACCCCCTCTCTGTAAAGGGTTTTTCAAACTCCCTTCAAAAGTTCGAGCTTGGTTTTTGAGCACCTTGTCAAAAGCTCATTGGTGGCAAGACACCTGATCAAAAAATCTGCTTTGGTTTTTGAGCACCTTATCAAAAGCTCAATGGTGCCCAGGACACCTGATCAACTCATCCTGCAGTGGATTCCTACCTAGGGTGGTAGAAGAGTGGATGTACCCAAGTTTAGGGGAACCACTATATTTCCTTGTGTCTTCTGGTTTTGCTTGTGTTTATATTTGTTTCTGGCCTTGATTATCTTGTGATTAGCTTTTGGATAGTTTAGTTCTGTGATTAGATTTTTATTGCTTCCCTGCTCACTCTTATTACAATAATTGTTGTAAAAAGTTTTAAAGCACCATATACTCTATTCACCCCCCTCTAGAGTATATCAGATCTAGCTGCTCTTTCAATTGGTATCAGAGGCAGGTTGGTTAAACATACCATACCTGATTGGTTGTACAGACTAACACCTGAACCCAAAGATCCCAAGTTAGATCTATTTTCTTTTGTATTTTATCATTAGATTTTGTTTTCACAAATCATGGCCCAAAACAAAGATTATGCTAGCACCAGACCTCCAGTGTGCAATCTTTCCAAGTTTGCACTTTGGAAAGCAAGGATCAGACTGTACATGAACTCTATTGACGAAGATATTTTTAACTCTGTTTTGACAGTGTGTCCAAGACCCCCAGAGAACACAAGCACAAATGCTGTTGCACCTCCATCAGGAACAGATGCTGATATCAAGAGATGGAAGGTAGTTGATGCCAAGGCTATGAACATCCTAGCCCAGACAATGTCAGATGACATATTTCAAAAGGTGGCTGAATGCAATTCAGCAAAGGAAATTTGGGACAAACTCTCAGAAATAGTCTCAGGCTCAGCTGATGAGAGAAAGGATAGGAGATCCCATCTCATCTCTCAATATGAGAATTTTAGCAAGGGAGAGACTGAGTCAGTGGGAGACATGTACAACAGGCTAAGTCTAATTGTCAGTGAACTCAGGACATTGGACAAAGAGATCTCACTAACTGAACTTAATGACAAGATCCTAATGTGCTTCCCCAGCACTTGAGATTCAAGAATCTAGCCAATTAAGGATGCCAGAAGTCTGAATGAGATCACTACTGAAGCTCTATTGGGTAAGCTCAAATCTTATGAGCTACTCATCAAAAATAGAGAGGAAGAACAGAAGGTTGTCTCACCAGCCATAAGAAAAGAGAAGACCATAGCCTTCAAGGCAACTGAAGATCTGTCTGAAGACAAAGCCACAGGCAATGATGAAGTACTCAGTTTGTTGGCCAAAAGATTTTATAAGATGGCCAGAAAGGACTTCAGAAGGAGATCATACAAGGAGCAGTATAAGTCAAGGTATGACAAGTCCATTAGTAATAATAAAGACATTATTTGCTTTGGTTGCAGGAAACCAGGACACATAGTCCCTGACTGTCCAGAGAACAAGAACAAGGACAGAAGGGACAGGAAAGAAAGAAGAAAGGAGAAAGACTCCAAAAGGAATGGCAATGGCAAACCCTCATCAAGCAAAAACAAACATACAAGAAAAGGGTTTGTTGTTGAATCCTGGAGTGAGACTGAAGAAGAGTCAGAAGTCTCATCCAGTTCCAGTGATGATGAGGATGATGCAGAAGAGAAAGAGTTCTGCATGATGGCAATCAATGCCTCACAGCATAATTCAGAAGAAGAGGAGTCAGAGTCAGACTCAGAGACTCAACCTGAAGAAGATCAGGTAATTGGTTCTTTTGATTTTAGTTCAGAGGATTTTAAATCTGAATTTAAAGCACTGTGTTTAGACCTGCTAAAGTCTGAGAAAGAAATTATCTCTCTCAGAAATCAATTATCTGAACATAATACTTTAAAGTCAGAAAACCTCAAACTCTCTCAGGAGTTGGAGTGCTGTAGGGAACAGATAGCTTCACTGAAAAGTGAGCTCTCTGAGGCCAAAAAGCTTGAAGAATCCCTTAACGGGAGAAGCATCAAGCTGATGGACATCACAAGCACAGTGAACTCCAGATTTAACAGTACACTGGGCTTGGGTGCTTCATCCAGCCAACCTATAGTTCTAACAACTCCAATCAAATTCATTTCTGACAAAGGAAAGAGAGTTATAGAGATTGCTAGGAAAAATTCTGATCTGCCTCAGAAAACTAAGTCCCAGCAGATATCGTCGAACGGAGCTCGACGATCGCCAAACGGAGATCGACGATCGTCGAACGCAGCTCGACGATCTCAGGCAAAATCGTCGAACGTAGATCGACGATCTCAGCCAAAGTCGTCGAACGCAGGTCGACGATCTCAAATACCTGACCTCAGCCATAGTCGACCGTCGAACGGAGCTCGACGATCTGACCCAAGATCGTCGAACGCAGCTCCAAGATCGTCGAACAGAGGTCAGAGCTCTGGAAAATTTTTCAAAGGCAAATCAAAATTGAATCCTAAGGGTCCTTCATCTCAAATCTTTAACCATTATACTGAATGGATTATACCTCCAAGGAGATATCATCCTGAAGGATATAAGAGTCAACCTGGGATGTCTTTCATTTCAGAATTTAAAGGTTATCAACCTAGGCCCAAGGTAAACTGGGTCAAAAACAAATGAATTGTCTTATGTGCAGGTGAAGACCTATCCAACATCTAACCAGCAATGGTATTTGGATAGTGAGTGCTCTAAGCACATGACAGGGAACAAGGACAACCTCACATCCTTCAGAGCCAAGCTTGGACCCAAAGTTATCTTTGGTGATTCAAACTTTGGACAGACTAAAGGATATGGTGCAGTCCAGATTGGATCAGTAACTTTCAAAAAGGTAGCTTATGTGGAAGGACTGAAGCACAACCTAATTAGCATCAGTCAGCTTTGTGATGAAGGCTATCAGGTGACCTTCAGCAAAGCCTTATGCAAAATCAAGTCAGAGGACAACACAACTGTGTTGACAGGTAAAAGAAAAGGTAACATCTATCTAGTAGATTTTCTTTCAACTGATGTAGATATCTGCTTGTTTAATTCTGTCTGTAGACCAAATATTTTATGGCATAAGAGACTAGGACACCTAAACCTTAGGACTATTGCTAGGCTATCCAAGGACAACCTTGTTAGAGGACTACCTTCTGCCCCCCTACAAGAAGGAAGGACTCTGAAGGGCTTGTCAATTAGGCAAGCAAACTAAAAATAGCTTTAAGTCACTTAATAAGAGTGATTCACCTAGGATATTGTATCTGTTACACATGGATCTTTTTGGACCCATCACAGTACAAAGCCTAGGAGGGAAATCCTACACTTTAGTAGTTGTAGATGACTTCTCTAGATTCACTTGGGTGTTCTTTCTAAGGAAGAAGTCTGATAACTTTAAGTGTCTGATAGAGTTTCTCAAATGTATACAGATTGAGTTCAATACTCAAATTGCCCTGATCAGAAGTGATCATGGGACAGAGTTTGATTATCTTCTTATGCAAGAGTTCTGTCAGAGTGAAGGGATCATGCATACTTTCTCAGCTCCTAGAACTCCTCAACAAAATGAGGTAGCTGAAAGGAAAAATAGAACCCTTATTTAATCTGCCACTACATTGTTGTCAGATGCTCATCTACCTCTATCCTTTTGGGCAGAGGCAGTGAACACCTCCAACTATGTGCTGAATAGAAGTCTGATACATAAACTAAAGGGAAAGACTCCCTATGAATTACTCAAAGGGAAGAAACCTAAAGTTGATTATTTTAGAGTCTTTGGTTGTATTTGCTATATTCATAATAATGACAAGAAATATTTAGCAAAATTTCAAGCCAAAGCTGATGAAGGAGTGTTTCTGGGATACTCCATGATCAGCAAGGCTTATAGGGTCTATAATAAATCATCTTTAAAAATTGAAGAATCTGTTCACATTTCATTTGATGGAACTAACATGTCTTTCAAGGAGAAGATTTCTTTACCATAGAACCCTTGCAGGAACATTCTCTAATTGAAGACTTGAACAAGTTACAGGTTACTCAAGAGGATGAAAGCAGTGAAGATGAAGGAAATGCTCAACATATTGAAGAACAACTTGAAGAGCAAGTTGTTGTACCACAAGAGGAAACAACAACACAGGTTGGTGAACAATCAACACCCCCTGTTGATTTAGTAACATCAAGAGACCATCCAATTTCCCAAATAATTGGAGAAATCTCAGCTGGTGTGCAAACCAGAAATCAGGTCAACCAAAACCTGTTGCACACCTGCTTCCTATCTCAAATTGAACCTCAGTCCATTCAAGATGCAGAGCAAGATCCACACTGGGTCATTGCAATGCAAGAGGAGTTGCATCAATTTGAGAGAAACAAAGTATGGGAACTAGTGCCAAAGCCTAAGGATCATTCCATTGTTGGAACAAAATGGGTATTCAGAAACAAATTGGATGATCAAGGAGTAATTATAAGAAACAAGGCAAGGCTAGTTGCTCAGGGATACTCTCAAGAAGAAGGAATAGACTACGACCAGACTTTTGCACCTGTTGCAAGATTAGAAGCCATCAGAATATTTCTAGCTTATGCAGCACATAAAGGCTTCAAGGTATATCAGATGGATGTCAAAAGTGCATTTCTAAATGGAGACATCAAAGAGGAAGTTTATGTCAGACAACCTCCAGGTTTTATCTCTCCAACTTTTCCTGATTATGTTTTTAGACTAAACAAAGCATTATATGGTCTCAAGCAAGCTCCTAGAGCATGGTATGAGACCCTAGCATGCTTTCTCTTGGAAAATGGTTTTATAAGGGGTAGAGTAGACCAAACTCTTTTCATTAGAACCCATAAGTCCCATACCCTACTAGTACAAATTTATGTAGACGATATTATTTTTGGTTCTACTGACTCCAAATTGTGCAGAAGGTTTTCCAACCTGATGCATTCTAAATTTGAGATGAGTAGCATGGGTGAGCTATTCTTCTTCCTAGGATTGAAAGTCAAGCAACATGCTAAAGGCATCTTTATTTCTCAAACCAAATATGCAAATGAGTTGGTTAAGAAATTTGGTATGTCTGAAGCATCTTGTATGAAAACACCCATGCCTACTAATGTTGTATTGGATGCTGATGAACATGGGAAACCTGTTGATCAGACAACATATAGAGCAATGATTGGCTCTTTACTGTATCTTACAGCTAGTAGACCAGATATAATGTTTGCTACATGTATATGTGCTAGGTTCCAAGTAAGCCCTAGAGAGTCACACCTAACTCTAGTAAAGAGGATTCTCAGGTATGTTAAAAGTTGTCCAAATCTAGGTCTCTAGTATCCAAAAGATTCAGCATTTGATTTAACTGGATTCTCTGATGCTGACTATGCTGGATGCAGAATTGACAGGAAAAGCACCAGTGGAACTTGTCAGTTTCTTGGTGACAGACTTGTCTCTTGGTTTTGTAAGAAACAAACATCTGTGTCAACTTCAACTGCAGAAGCTGAATATATGGCTGCAGGCAGTTGTTGTTCACAAATCTTGTGGATTCAAAACCAACTCCTAGACTATGGCTACAACTTAGAGAAGTCTAAAATCTTTTGTCACAACATCAGTGCTATTTCTATAGCTCAAAATCCAGTCCTCCATAGTAGGACAAAACACATAGAGATTATGCATCATTTCTTAAGGGATAATGTTGAAAAGAATAAAATTGAACTACACTATATCCCAACTGATTTACAAAGGGGAGATATTTTCACCAAGCCATTGGATGAAAAGAAACACACCTTCTTCCTAAATCAGTTAGGAATGTTAGATGGAGGAAGTCTTAAATAATATCCAAGATTTTGAGAGCTTAAAAATTGACCAAGGCTAGGCAAACATTCTGATTTTTCTTAGTGTCTAGAATTTTTCTGATCTCTGAACTACACTCGACGATTTGCCCCAAGATCGTCGAATGGAGATCGACGATTTCCAAAAATCGTCGAACTGAGTTCAGCGTTTCTCAGATAGTATGAACTATCTCTTCCGGTCAACGATCGTCGAACGGCGCTCGATGATTATGTTCTCTGAACGATCGTCGAACGGAGCTCGACGCTCTCCAATATCGTTGAACGGAGATCGACGATGTTGAAGACTCTTCAGATTCCTTTAGTAGCCTCGATCATCGAACTGAGTTCAACGATCTTTCCAATTCTGCGTCGAACCCTAATATAAAACTCATTTTTCGCCGTCGTTCTCTTTTGCGCTTTCGATTTCTCTGCAAGAATTTTCTTTCCCTCCAAACAGTTCTACACTTGGTCATTTTGTTTGTTGAATTTTTGCAGGTACCCATGGCTGTGTCAGTTGCTGTTCTTGCTGCTATGAAGTTTGATGCTGGTTTTGACATCGACATGGAATCATTCAGCACAACTGACCAGGTTTTTCAAGATATTTTGGGATTGTTCAAAGACCAGAACTTGACTGTCATAATGACCACAAGGATAAAGCTGGCTTCTGATGAGATAAAGGAGTGGGTTTATACTGCACACAATCAAGATAACTCCACCATTGTTGGGTCTATATCTGGAACTCAGGTACCCTTAACCCCAACAATTCTATCAGAAGTTTTTGAGTTGAGAAATGGTGAAGATACTGCTGACTTATCTGGAGATGAGTATTCTTACCTGCTTGCCAGAATGGGTCATTCAGAGGGAAACCCTAGCAAGCTCTTCAAAAGGAACCTGTCTGTAGAATATAGATTCATGGCAGATGTTGTTGGGAAAGTGCTACTGGCTAAGCACTCTGCCCATGATACAATTTCAAGGCATCAGCTCTGCCTCATGGGAGCTCTTGTAGATTAGAAGAATCTGAATTGGGGAGAAGTTTTCTTTGACCTCATCAAAAAGAAAATCAACAAAAGTTTTGTTAACTTTGGGAGGATCATTGGAGTGTTTCTGCAGCACAGGTGCCCTGCCTTGCTGGTCTCCTCTAGAATTCATATAAATGCCTCCAAGAGACTGTCTTGTGCCCTCTTTGGAAAGTGGGACAGACAAATCAGCAAGCCCAGCAGACCCTCCTCCAGTACTCCTTCAGGCACAAGGACTCTAAGAGTCACTCCTCCACAGGTCTCTGCCTCTACAAATGACCTGCTTGTGGTTGTTGCCTCTCCTCCTCCTCCTCCAATTCCATCCCTTCCCATACCATCTACCATTCCAGCTCCATCCACCATCATCATATCCAGCCCCTCTCCAACATCCACACCATCTCCAGTACCTATTCTACCACCACCAGAAGAACAATTCCACCCACTATTCTCCTACCCTCCACCAGATGTCACCTCATAACCCTCCATTCCATCCTTCACCCTAATTGATGATTCCTTTATGGATGATTCCCCATCATCTCCTCCTGAGTTACCCTCATCCTCCACTTCCTTTCAAGACCTTCTACACCAAATCATAGACCAACCCACTTTCACCTCATCTATCTCCATCCCTCTATCCTCCATTTCCACCTTACCAACACCTCAGTCATCCCTTCCACCATTCTCCATCTCTCCTCTACCATAACCCTCAGCTGCTCCTATATCTTCTACCTCTGCTCCAGTCACCCTTGAGCAAGTAGACCTCCCAGCCCTTGCTGACAGGCTGTATGAGTTGCTTGCCCCCAGGCTCTCTCTGCTGTTGGAGACCTCCTTGGCTCCACTACACCTGTCAGTGGCAGCTCTCTCTGCCAGGCTCTCTTCCCTCTTCCCTCAGGCAGCACCTACAGTAGTGTGCCTTGATCCAGACATGTCTGAATCTAGGCAGGGGGAGATGCCATATGAAGTGAGTCTTCATGCTGCTGCTGCTTCTGTGACTGCTTCTGTGAGCCTGTCTGCTGCTGCTGCTGCTGTCTTTGCTGCTTCTTCAACTCCTCCTCTTGCTGCTGTTGTTGTGCCTCAAGCACAAAGTCCTCCTGCTGCAATCCTTGCAATAGACCTCAGGTCTTTGCTTTCAAATTTTGGTTCTACATACTTCAGCTGTCTGCCAGAGGTCAATGTTGTCCAGCCTCCAGAGGATCTATCCAAGGCACTTGTGCCATTTTCTTGCTGTGACCCAAGCATTATCACCTCCTTTGTCAATTCAGTGTTTGATGCTGCTGAAAATGTTGATGCTGCTGCTTCTTCTGAAGAAAGCATTATTGTTGCTTCTACTGCTGCTGAGAATGTTAATATTGCTGCTAAAGTTTCTGTTATTGCTGATGAACAAATTTCCAAGGAAATTCTTATGTCAAAGGCACCTGAATTTGAGCCTTCTGCAGTCATTGATGATATTCCTTCTGTTTTTGTTGTTGTTAGTGAAGTTGTTGCTGCTATCACCTCTCTAGAGCCTACTGTTGCTGCTGTTGTTGTTACTGCCTCTACTACATCTGCTGCTGTCATTTCTGCTTTTGCTTCAACACCTGCTGCTACAACCTCTGCCTCATCTGTTTCTGTACAGCTCAAGAAGGACTTAATGAAGAAAATAGATGCTCTTTATGATGACCAGAGTTCTGAAAGTGATGAATTTAGAACAGACTCTGATGACTCTTCTGCTACCATTGCTAGGAAAAGAAAGGCAAGGAGCAAAGCCATGAAGAGGGTACCTCCTGCCAAAGTCAAAGATAACAATGATATTCCATATTACATTCTACATGACTGCCCTATTACTGAGCACTGGATGCAATACTCTAAGAACCAGCTGAAAGTAATGAAAAAAAGAGAAAATATGAGAAGGGTTCCTCCCAATTTCAACACTCTCATCCTCCTCCACCACCTCCTCCTGATGCAGGTGCAGGTGGAAGCTCTGCAGCTCAACCCCCAGCCAGAAGTCAGGCCCCCTATCAGCCTCATGCCAGATCTTACAATAGGGGAAGCCAATCCAGAGGATCTCAATCAAGGAGAGGAGGATATAGAGGAAATCAAAGAGACCTTCAAGTCTACTCCAAAGGGTACTCCAGGCAACACCCATATTCTAGGGGAGGACAAATGTCAACTGATACAACATCTGGTCCTTTCCCTTATAAGCTGAAAGATACTGTGTCTGCCAGGCCTCCTCAAGACAATCCCTCTAACAGATATGAGCCACATGTACCTTTTGAGGATCCTGAAAATAATCCAGCTGCTTGAACTGCCAGATTAAAAGAATTAGTTGCACTGGATCAGATTAAAAAGGCTAGAGAGCAAGGAAAAGATTCTTCCAACATTTCAACAATGTCTGAACAGAGACAAAAAGAGCTAGAGAGATATGCATCAAGTAAATTCTTTGATTCTGACAGGTATATGGAATTACATCCTGAAGCTGTAGTTCCCAGGCCTAAAAAGCAAACATATTTGGGTGTAGCAGATGATACCAGATCAAACAAAGAAGCCCTCAATCCCAACAGAGAGATTAAACTGGTTAAGGGCAAAGAGAAGAAATGATATTGTAAGATGACATTCTCTGTGATTTCTGATTATCTGGATGATATATATCTCTGTGATTCTGCTATGTCTAGCTTGTTGTTTTTATGTTTTGCTGATTGTATGTTGTTATTTAAATTTTTTCCAAAGTCTGTAAATAGTAATCCTAACCCAAATAGGGGGAGATTGTTGGAACACCCTATTACTAATTTGGGTCAGGATCACTATGTCTCTAGGAATCAATGCTTGACCTCCTGTATAGCTCAATAGGTCAATTAGAATTGAGTCTAAGGGTTGGAAGTCTAGGTTTGGAAGCTGCCCTGAAGACCAAGATTTTCTGTTTGGATACTAAGTCATATCGTCGAGCTCAGCACGATGATTCGTCGAACTCCGATCGACGATCGTCTAGCTCAACTTCGACAGATCGTCGAACTCCATTCGACGATCGCTGAAGCTCAACTTCATTATATCGTCGAACTCCATTCGACGATCGGTGAGCTCAGGTCGACGATTTTGACTCTGCTTTGGATCTTTATCTCTGAGCTCAGTTCGACGATCTTTGAGCTCAGATCGATGATATTTTGCTGCTGTATATTTCCAGATCGCTGAGCTCAGCTCGACGATAGCAGAGCTCAGTTCGACGATTTCAGATAACTTCAAGGATGTTTCTAGATTCAATTTCAAATCAGTTAAGGAGTTATTCTGCAATTAATTCAGAGATTTCCTAGCCGTTTTCATTCATTTTTGGACCAAGTTTCAAGGGATTTTTCAAGGAATATTTCTGTGGACTTTCCTCCAGAAGAGATTGTGCAATTAAGGATGCAATTAATGCAGGCCAACGGCTATACTTGAAAGAGAATGTTATTCTATTCTGTATTAGATAATAAAGGATAAGAATTTTTGAATCACTCATAGAATACAGATTACAGAGAGACAGACACACAGTCAGACATCATATACTGCCTCAAAGAATTCTCAAGAACACTCATCCAAGGAGATCAATCTTTTCAGAAATCTTCAGATCTCTTTAGTTTCAAAGTGTTCAAGGCCAACATATTTCAAGACTCCAGACATCCAACATTTCAGTCATTGCTGAAATCATCTATTGCTGGAGTTCAATCTTTGAAGGCCTATCACCCTCAGCAAAGCTTTTCTTCCTGAAGATCTTAAGGATTCAGGGGGAGCTTTGACATCAACAATCCACATAGTCTTCTCAGTTGTTTGAGAAAGAGAAGACTTCCATCACTCTCTCACCCCCTCTCTGTAAAGGGTTTTTCAAACTCCCTTCAAAAGTTTGAGCTTGGTTTTTGAGCACCTTGTCAAAAGCTCATTGGTGGCAAGACACCTGATCAAAAAATCTGCTTTGGTTTTTGAGCACCTTATCAAAAGCTCATTGGTGCCCAGGACACATGATCAACTCATCCTGCAGTGGATTCCTACCTAGGGTGGTAGAAGAGTGGATGTACCCAAGTTTAGGGGAACCACTATATTTCCTTGTGTCTTCTGGTTTTGCTTGTGTTTATGTTTGTTTCTGGCCTTGATTATCTTGTGATTAGCTTTTGGATAGTTTAGTTCTGTGATTAGATTTTTATTGCTTCCCTGCTCACTCTTATTACAACAATTGTTGTAAAACGTTTCAAAGCACCATATACTCTATTCACCCCCCTCTAGAGTATATCAGATCTAGCTGCTCTTTCACTCCAGCTACTTGTTCTTCTCCTCGAGATCAGTAGTGCGAATGCGCAGACGATCAACTGTAGCGGCATCCTGTGAGGTGAGAAAGTGTAAGTGAAAGAACTAAGCAAGCGAAAGAAAATGGGAAGAAATGCAGTAACACTTACCACCCCACCGACACTCTACTCGAGGAGAGACTTGGCCACCTCCAGTTTCTTCTTCAACTCCGCCACACCGTCTCGGGCGAGATCACAGGCTTCCTCAGCACTCACCAACTTATGGTTGAGGGTGAAGCCGCGGTAGATGGACATGTGGGCGAGCTACATGGAGCGCATTTGGGCTCGCGTGCATTCACAGGAGAGCCGCTAAAGGGTCATCCCATTATAGGCCTCAACGTCCTCGCGACCATAAAGCCCGAAGCCGATGGCAAAGGCGTGCCAGCTGGGAGGGTGGTGCTCAGACCAAGAAGGGAGGAGGGAGGATATGGAAACCCTGTGGGCCTTCTCATCCTACTGGACCATTGGCTCACCGTCTTGGTCCTTTACCTTCCCGACGAGACCAAAGTTCTGATGGTCCTTCGGCAGGCCCGGCTCGCATACCATGAGCCCCTCTATAGCTGGGGAGGCAGGGAGGTCGCCGACATATAGCTCCTTCTCTGGTGAGTCAAGCAGGACCGGATTTTCCCTAGAGAGCACCGCCTTTTTTAGTCTCTTTGGCGAGGGTGGTAGGCGAGGTGAGCTGGAGCTAGCGAGATCAGGCCACTTCTGACTTGAGGAAGGCTTGGAGGATTCCTGCTCCATTCGGTGAGCCACTACAACTGCCCTCTCTCATGCGAGTGGGTCAGGATGCAGCCCTGCGTCCGTGAAAGGTTGGTTCTCTGGGATCAGCCGCTCCCCTACAAAAATAACCTCGTTAGCAAAGGTCTTGATGAGCCCACGGTAAAAATAATAATGACAGGATATACCTTTGCCAGGAAGAACTGGCGGGAGCGAGTCGAGGCCCCTTCGCAGGAAGTCAACCTCGAAGTCTTTGTGGAGGAAGAACTGGTGGAGGTTGGAGTCGTCGCCCGTCAAGGTCGGCGGCCTGTAAACCTCCTTGCCCCGCTAGATTGGCGAGAAGGGGATGTTGTCGAGCTCTCCCTTGATGAAGACAAACTTCGTGAACCAGTTATGGTTCTTATTGGCTGTCTCACGCACCTTGAACTGCGAGTCGACGAAAAAGGTGACCCCGTTGTTGGTGGTGCGGTAGATAAACAACTTTCGGAAAACGACGAGGTTGAACTAGATTTGTTCCCTCCTGAGGAAGCATGTGAATGCCACCAACATGATAATTGCGTTGGGGTTCAGCTGCGCAGGGACAACCCCAAAGTACTTTAGGGCTTGGCAGACCTCCGACCAGAATCCAAGCGCAGCCCCACCCCGCAGTGCGAGATGAGGAAGGCGAGTTCATCAATGAATAATGTGTTGATTGCCGCCTCGCCTAGGCTGGCGCGCAGTGAACCTTGGTGGGACATAGTCTGCCACAAACGTGAAATACTCCTCCGCTGAGGTATTCCCATCAAAGGAGTATTCGGAAAATTGCTTAACGCACTTGGACCTTCCATCAGCGTCAGCTCGCGTCTTTCACATTTTAGTAGATCCTTGTGCGAGTGCGAGTAGTGAGAAGTGCGACTATGGGGTGGGTATGTGTGCAGTAAATATGATGGGCTGAGGGTAGGTAAGGGGCCTTATTTATAGAAAGTAAATTAGTGCATGCCGAGCTACCCATTCAGCCCAGCTCGCTTTCCCAGCTCCCCAGTTTCTCGCGACCTGTTCTATCCTAAAGCGAGTCAAATCTGAAGTATAGTACTATTCATGCGAGACCAACAAAAAAAATAATGAATAAAGCATTGTTCAAATTATTACAGCACAATACCAATGTTCTTTAGAAATGCAGCCGGGGAGAGAAATTATTAAAATGCGAGAACTAAAGGGGCCCAGGCGCAAGTGTCGGTAGGCTCAGCTCGGGAGCCATTTCCATCTACCTCGGCCTTGTGTCTCCGTCCCCGGTGGTTGGCAAGGGTTGTTGAACTGGCAAACTAATTCTAGATCCCGGTGGATGAAGCGCAGGTTCTCCTGTATCCGATCCATGTGCAGTCCCGGGGAAGTCATCTCGCTGGCCGAGTCGCGCCTCACCTCATTTGCCAGCAGCACGTAGTCCCGCTCCAACGCTCGCAAACGCTGCTCGTCAATGACCCTCTCCTCCTAGATCTCGCGCAGGGCGAGCCCGTATTTCCTGAGAATCCCAACAGTTCGCCTCATAAGCTCTGTGGGCTCTACTAAAGCATCCAGGAAGTCTTCCAACGCATTGAGAGAAGGAGGTGGCGAGTGGAGTCCCAGGTCAGAAGATTCTTCAGCTTCAGATTGACCATGATGACCTGCGATGATAATTAATCCAAATAAGGGACCTGGGGTTCTAAATATGACGAATGTTTCAATGAACCATGTGAGACGGACGCCCCCTGGAGGTGTGGCTGGTGAGAAGAACTCGGTTGTCCCTGAAGAGGCCGAGCGAGAGGAGAGATGGGGGCCTTTCCGCGACCCGGAAGATAAGAGCTTTGGGAGATGACCAGATCAAAACTCGGGATGGGGATGTCCCTAACACCTCCCCCCACAAGCACATAATCAGGGGTAGGAGCCTGAGGGTGTTCACAAGCCGGTGAGTTATGTAAATGTTTGTTTTAGGATTGAGAGTGACATAGAGAGGGGGGGGGTGTATAGGTCCAATTTAAGTTTTGGCTATTTTTGGATTATGAATTTTATTTTTCTATGTTAATTATCTCAGTCAGATAAAATAAGAAAACTATTTAGCAATTAAAACCATCACAGCACATCAATCACAGCACAGTAAACACTGATTTATAGTGGTTCCCCAATTTATGAGTACATTCACTTCCCCCTTCGCCTATCTAGCAATGAACTAGATTTGGTCAAACTCCTTCTTCTTTCTTTACTCAGATCCTCAAATCTTACAGCTTAGAGCCCAGCTGGCTCCTACAAATCAGATTATACATGTCTTACAACTCAGATCACCAAGATCCTACACCTCAAGTTCTTTCCAAGAACTCTACCTCAGAATGAATCACACTCCTACTCCTCAGGCAAATCCTGCCCTACACCTCAGAACATACAGTTCCTACAACTCAAAGAAATACTCACTTCTCCTACCTCAGGCAATTCCCACCCTATCTCAGCCTTTATAACACAGGCTTACAACTCATAAAAATTGATTATCTTACACTCATATGTACAAGTAGATCGTACAAGATTAATAATGGTAAAAGAAATGAATTCTGAATTAGTCACCCAGCAAGAAAGAAAAGGGTGACTGCCTCTTGAACTAATCTTGATAAGTCAGCTTCCCTTGATCCTTGTTGTAATGAATTTGATCTGACCCTTCTTAGCTTTTCAAAGCTTCTTGAAGTTGAAATTAGGTTAGATCTAGGCTGGAGAATGTTGAAGTCGATTCTTGATCTGGCTTCTCTCCACCTTCTGAATTCTAGCAGATTATTTTATAGATTTGGGAAGAGATTTTGAATTGAAAGCTCCTTGATCTTCTAATTTTTGATCTGCTCACTTTTCCACTTTTTTTTCTTCCTATCTGTTACCGTAGAATTGATCCCTTTATATATACTCTATCAAAGGTAACCGACTGATCCGGTTAATAATCGACATCTGACAGTTGTCAGAACCTCTAGCTTGATTTTTGCACTTAGGAAACAATTATGCTTGAAGTGTTGAAACTTAACTGTTGGATGTGTCGACACTAGTCCTGAGTGTCGAAACTACTCTTGTAGTGATGTCGACATGCTTCTGAATGTGTCGATACAACCTTCACCTTGTCTCGACACAGCTGATGTATAATGTGTCGACACTAGTCCTAAGTGTCGACACAGTTGTCTTCAGTCTCGACAATGCTTGTAGTGTGTCGATACTTGTACTTAGTGTCGACACAGTTGTTTTTGTCTCGACACAACTTGTGTAGTGTGTGTCGACACTAGTCCTGAGTGTTGACACAGTTGCTTTCTTGTATCATAGTGTCGACCCAAGTCCTGGGTGTCGACACAATTTTCTCCTTGACTCAGCACTTCTTATTTAAGTGTGTCGACACTAGTCCCGAGTGTCGACATTGCTACTTCTTGTCTCAACACATCTTTGATAAAAGTGTCGACACTTGCCTATTTTCTCGATGTTTTTGTACTTAGATTTATTTGCCTGCACACAAGAACTTAACATTTGTCAAATACAAATATGTGTATATCATTGAGCTGAAAGGACTTCTTTAAATCAAGTACATTGTGACCAATGTACCCAACAATCTCCCCTTATTTGAAGAAGTCATAACTCTAATTCAATGATATACAACATGATACCAAAAATATTATGATAAAGATATTATGATTACAGTGTTGTATAATATGTGAAATAGCACAGATAAAAACATATATTTCATTAGACATTAACAACAATAATGCTGAATAGAAAGTAAAGTAAACAATTGCACTCCTAATTAATAGCACAAGAAATGTTGTGCAAATCAAAATTTTCAATAATTATTTGTCAAAAGGTTTATAGATATAAACTTTGGTTAATCAATATTTACAGAACAAGTTTTTCATGAGATTCAAAACTAGGAACATCCTATGACAACTCTGGTTATCTGATGACTATGCCCTTTCCAGATTATATCTTTGCTTTCATCTCAGGTTCCTTGTCATCAGCAACTTTTTCCTTTGTCATTCTTAGCTTTGTAATTCCTTTCTCTTCCAGCTTTTGTCTTTCAAAATAATGATAAGGGTTTGAGAAATATTTGCTAGATTCAACCGACTTAGCATGAATCTTTCCTTTCTTCAGATCAAGTCTGAACTTCTGGATAACCTCTTGCTGCTTCAAATGTTTGGCCCATTCCTATTCTAAATACCACTTACCTCTGTCTATCACATTTGCATTTATTATCTTCCATGCAGTGAGGATTATTGATCTAGAGGTTGGACTCCACTGCTCAAAATCAGGTCTGGCATCAGCTTGTTCTCTAAACCTTTTCTTTGATAGCTGAGCTTCTTTTTCTTTAATCAAGGCAGATTTAGACATCTCCACCTCTTCACATATAATATTTTGAACTGATGGTGGAGGACTGTACATGTGTTGGACAGTAGTTTGGATGGCCTCACATGGATCTTGTGCTGCAAGATTATACATGGACTGTCCAGGAGCATGAGTTCCAGTAACATGAGGTGCTTTAAGTTGAGCTGGACGACAACCAGACTCAGCAGTCTGATCTCCATCATATCATAGGGGAGGATAGCCTAAAGTGTCTCTGATATTGTTTTATATCCAGGTAGCATGTTCAGAACTGGCCCTTATCATTACCATCTCCCCCTTTATGACTTCTCTTTCAATATGATCTCTCAGATCGTTCTTGTGAAACCTTACCTGTTCATCTATATAAACAATTCCTGATGTTAAAGAGTTCTTGATTTTAAGTAAACGGTCATCTAACTTTTTTGTCAGATTCTTTTATATCTGTAAGTAATGAGGCTGAACGGATTTGTAGCTGAGTGTCCATGCTTTGAGTAGCAGCAGCTATTTTGTTTTCTAACTCAGTTGTTTGCTCAGTCAGCTTAACTAATGCTTCTGTATGCATGACAGTCATGTTTGCATCCAAAATTCTCTGATTTTCAAGGACATAGCCTTGTTTGACAATCATTTCATTCATAGTCTTCTTTGCTACCTGCTGTTGTTTAGCAATATAAACTACAGCATTAGCACCCTTCTCAAAGAAAGTAGGCATGTCTGTTTTCAAGAGATTTACTTCAAATCTTATGGACTTTATATCCTGAGTTAGTTGAAACTGCAGCTCTTTATTTATTTCATCTACATACTTTTCAAGTTATTGTCTATGTTGATCAAGCATAATTTGTAGTTGTACAAGGAGTGAGTTTGAGTCTACTGGAGGAGCTGAAATTGGTTCAGACTAAATAAGCTTTTTATAACTCATACATTTCCTTTTCATTTCAGTAAACTTTCTTTTCTTCAGCTGAGACTCCTCTTCTTCTTCAGATTCAGAAGAACTTACCTCTTCAACTGGTGGTGTTTCTTTGGTTTTTGTCAGTATCTGGGGCCAACTCCCCCTCAACTCTTGTACCTTTCTCATTAATGTTGATACTTTTTAAGTTAACATCTGCATGCTGAATTTCAGCATCAGGAACTTCAATCTGGGGAATTTCAGTTATCTCCACCTGGATGTTAGTTTCTTTAAATAGAAGAATTTCTTCCACTGCCTCTCTAGAGGTAGGATCTTCATTCCCTTTTTCAGGAATCTGCACATCTTGTGCAAGTGTCTCAGCTTCCCCCCAACTATATTCTTAAGTATTTCTTCATCAATATCTTTGGGGAATTCATCATCCATCTCTTTCTCAATCATTTCTTGTTCAGGAATCTTTAATTGTCTCAGTTCTTGTACAACTTTCATAGTTATGTTATCTGCTGTATCCAATTCAGTTTCTGGCAGATTAATGACGTTCTCCACCTCAATTGGTTCTTTTTCTAGAATGTTCTCCCTTGCACCTGATCACTTGTTATAGGTGAGAGTCTTGGAGATCTTCTTTGTTCTTCCTCATCATTCTTGTCTGAACTAAACTCCACTTGTTCCTCAGAATCACTTGAAGACTCAACTTCCTCTACCACTGCTTTCTTGCCTTTTACCTCCTTTGTCTTTTTGGGTTCTGGAGTCTCCTTAGACAAGACCCTTTCCCATCTTGACAAAATTCTTAGGTCCATTCTCCTCATGTGGTTGATCTTTGTTCCAACTTTCTGGTTGATATTATCTAGAATTGTCTTAACTAGATACAGACTGACAATTCTGCCTATATTGGGCTTCTGAATCCCTTCTACAATCTTATCAAACACAACCCTATTCCAATTAGTCTTGATCCTGAAAATAATCCTTGTCATCAGGCTAAACATGAAAGTTGAAATCATATCATGTGTCCAACCTTGTAGAGGAGCACCTTTCCTACCACTTCAGACAGAAGCTTGCCTTGGAAATTCATTCCCTTCCTATTTAGTAAACTATCAAACCTAATTAATGGTTGGAGCCAGTCCACACCACTCTAAGGCCTCTACAGTCTTGCTGGAATCCAGTTCATCTTCCTGTACAGTTCTAGGAATCTGAAAGACTTTAGCCAGTCTTTTGATTGTGACCTTTACTCTTGCTCCATTTACACTGGATTTTATCTTGGCTATCTTAAGGTTTAGTGAAGTATTGGAATAGAACTCATATACTTCTCTCTTCCATATCTTGGTTGATTCAGAAAGCAGATACTCTAGACCTGCCTCATTGACAAGGTCTATCACATTCTTGATCTCTTCTTGTGCGGAGATGAATACGTTTTGCACTAGTTCATAACCCATATTGATGTTGCCTTCCATCTTGGGTGTCATTTGAGTTGAGAGAACTTGAGATTGAGAGGTGTCGACTAAGGATTTCTAGGTCTCGACATATAGTAAACAATCTCTCAAGTTTTCTGGTAAGCGTAGTCGACAACTCCTTAGACCACATATGTAAAGTAACTATCTGCTAAAGGTGAGAAGACGCGTTGCATCTAGTAATTTTCTAAATATTCCGGAAATGTCCAGTGTCGACATGAAAAACCCACACTGTCGAGATGTGTCGACTTAAGTCGACACAAGGTTCATGTCTCTCGACACACTGTCTCTAATCAGTGTCGACACACTGTCTGGGGTCTCGACATATGACTACTTATTGTGTCGACACACACTCTGGTGCCTCGACACAATCCTTTGACTTAGATAAAGTTTGTGGTCTGAATATAATTTATTGACTTATATGAAGACTTTCTTGGTTATTTTGATTTGTTGACCTGGTTAGTCATTTTTATAAGTTGTACAAACTTTTGTTGTTATTAATTGAAAATGTTTACTCAATGTTTAACATACCTAGTTCAAATTTAAAATAATTGAACTTGCTTTCATCTAGGGATTTTATCAAAATGTCAGCAACTTGTCTTTTTGTTGGAGTATACTGTAAGCTAATATTTTCTTTTTTTAACATTCTCTCTGAGAAAGTGATATCTAATTTCTATATGTTTAGTTCTACTGTGTGAAACAGAATTATTAGAGATAGAAATTGAACTAATAGAATCACAAAATATAACAGATTTACTTATCTGTATACTGTAGTCTAGTAGTTGATGTTGAATCCACAACAACTGTGCACAATAGCTTCCAGTAGATATGCACTCAGATTTTGCTGTAGAAATTGCAACACTTGTTTGGTTTTTGCTGCTCCAACTTATGAGTCGTTTCCCTAGAAACTGACAAGTTCCAGAAGTACCCTTTCTGTCTTCTTTACACCATGCAAAATTTGCATCTGTGTACCCTGTGAGTTCAAAATCACTATCCCTAAGATACCAAAGCCCAAGTATTCTCTTTACAACAGTGTAATGAGACTTTTTTAGGGCATGCATGGTACCTAGCACAGACACATGTTGAGAACATAATATTGGCATACTAGCAGTCAAATACAGGAGTGATACAATGATGCCTCTATACAATGTCTCATCAACTGGTTTCCTAGATTCATCCTTGTGTAGTGACACAGAAGAACCCATTGGAGTTCTCATGATAGATAAATTCTCCATACCATACCTCTTAATCAACTCCTTAGTGAACTTAGACTGTGAGATTGATATACCATCCTTAGATTGTATAACTTGGAATCCCAAGAAGAACTTTATCTTACCCATACTGCTCATTTCAAACTTGCCTTGCAAAAGCCTGACAAATTTTCTACACAGCTTCTCATTAGTAGACCCAAACATTATGTCATCTACATATATCTAGACTAGGATGCTTAAACCTCTGATGTCCCTAAGGAGTAATGTATTGTCTATCTTTCCTCTAGAGAACTTGTTTTCTATATGAAAGGTAGACAAGGTCTCATACCAGGCTCTAGGTGTCTATTTTAACCCATACAAAGCTTTATGCAATTTGAAGACATAGGAGTTGAGTTTAGGGTTAACAAAACCTGGTGGCTGCTCTATATAGACTTCCTCCTTCAGTATACCATTGAGGAATGCTGACAATACATCCATCTGGTAGATCTTGTATCCTTTGTATATTGCATGAGCTAAAAACAACTTTATGGCCTCTAGCCTAGCTACATGAGCAAAGGTTTAGTCAAAGTCTATCCCTTTCTCTTGTCTATATCTTTTTGCCACTAATCTAGCTTTGTTCTTAACTATAATCCCATACTCATCTAGTTTATTCCTATAAATTAACTTAGTGCCTATTACATTGTGATCACTAGGTCTAGGAATTAGACTCCAGACTTTGCATCTGTCAAATTGATTAAGCTCTTCTTGCATAGCCATAATCCAGTTGGGGTTTAGCTTCTTCAAACTTTTTAGGTTCTACCTGAGAGGGAAAGCTAGAGTATAGTACCTCATTGTGATGTCTACTCCTATTAGTTACTCCTAGCCTGACATCACCTATTATTTGATCAATAGGACGATCTCTAAGGTATCTAACTGCTACTGGCAGGTGCCTACCATCACCTAGCTCTATAGGAGGATTAGGATGATTCTCTTCCTCCCCCTGGGCAGTTACTATATCTTATATGGGAATTTCTACATTATCTCTAGTGTGTAAATCTAGATCAGGTGAATCACCTATATTTAGATTTTTCATCCTAGAGTCTATATCACCTAGACTAGAGTTGTTAGAAATCTCATTATATAGTACAGAAGTTTCATCAAAAATTACATTAATTGATTCTTCTAAAACTGTATATTTCAAGTTGTAAATCCTGTATTCTTTGCTATGTACAATATACCCTTCAAAGATTCCTTTATAGGATTTCTTTGAGAACTTAGATAAGTTTTCCCATTGTCCAAGACATAACACTTACTACCAAAGAAATTGGAAATATGACAGATTTGGTTTTCTGCCTTTTACTGGTTCATAGGGAGTCTTGCTGTGATTTTTGTTGATCAAGGCCCTATTCTGAACATATCATGTTGTGTTCACAGCCTCAGCTCAGAAATATTCTGGGAGAGATGTATTACTCAACATTATTCTAGATGTCTCAATGAGAGTTCTATTTTTCCTCTCAGCGACTATATTTTGCTGTGGTGTTCTTGGAGAGGAGAACTCCTAAAAGATCCTTAGTTCCTTACAATAATTTATCATCTTTTCAGATTGAAATTCTGTACCATGGTCACTTCTAAGCTTGACCACAGAACATCCCATTTCATTCTGAGCTTGTCTGACAAAATCAGCAAGGATGTCTAGTGTTTCAGACTTTCTCCTTAGGAAGAATACCCAAGCAAAACTAGAGTGATCATCCATAATCACATAGGTATATGAATTCCTACCCAAACTAACAACTTACATAGGACCAAATAGATCCATATGAAGTAAGTACAGACACCTCTCAGTGTCTTTGGACTGAATGCTCTTAAAGGAGACTTTTGTCTGTTTGTATTTTTGACATGCTGGACATTAGGGCTGAGCATATTATTCAAAACTCGAAAGTCGCTCGAAAATCATTCGAAAATTGAGTCGAATCGGAACCAGTTAAAATTAATTCGACTCAATTTAAGTCGATTCAATTTGACTCGAATCTGATTTCGAGTCGATCTCGAGCCAGCCCTGAATCACTCGAAATATGACTCGAATCAACTCAAATTAATTAAAAAAATTATGTATTTATTAATATATTCTTATTTTAAGATTAAAAATAACAAAATTTATATTTAAATAAAAAGAATGAAGACTTTAAGTGCTTCATTTGCTAAATTTATAGATTGCCCAATTTAATTTTCAGCAAACTAGGAATAAAACGAAAAATTGCTCAATTTCGAGCCGACTCGATTCGATTTCGAGCCAACACGATTCGATTTCGAGCTGACTCGATTCGATTTCGAACCGACTCGGAATCAAGTCATTTCGAGTCGAGCCGACTCGACTCGAAATCAATTTCGATTTCGAGTCGATTTCGAGCCAAGTTCGAGTCGAAAATTTCGATTTTGAACCGAGCCAAAATCGCTCGAACTCGACTTGATATCAGCCCTACTGGACATAAACCTTCTTTGGAGCATTTAAGTTGTGGACTATTTCTAACTAAGTCCATAGAGAATAGCTTGCACATAGCTTTATAGTTTAAGTGAGCCAGCCTCTTGTGCCATTGCACGCACAAGGAGTCTTTCTCACTAGCTACTAGGCATACTGGTGATTTCTCATTTACACTTAAAAAATTTAGAAAATAAATGTTCCCACTCCTAGTGCCTGACAAGATGATCTCTTGATCACTTATCCTTATCAGACACTTATCATTATTGAAAATAATTTCATAACCTATATCACAAAGCTGACTTATGCTTATCAGATTGTGGTTCAGTCCTTACACATAAGCCACTTTTGTGATAAAAACAAAGCCATTAGAAATGTTACTATATCCCTTGGTGAGTACTTTTCTCTGATCCTCCAAAGATGACTTTTAATCCATTCCTAACTAGAGTGTAATCCCTTAGCAGACTCCTTGTTCCAGTCATGTGCCTGAAACAACCACTATCCAAGTACCATATTGTCATTCCTATGATACTTGGTTCCACCTGCAAATAAAGAATTAATTCACCTTAGGCACCCAAATAGTTTTGGATCTTGGTTCCTGTTAGGCTTTGCTATGTGAAACACAGCAGACTTTCTAAACAAAACTGGTTGAGTCTTATATGAAGGTGTTGTTGGATTATTAAAACAATCTAGGGCAAAATGTCAAACCTTCCCACAGCAGCAACACTCAAATCGGTTGTATCTTTTCTTTGGTTGCACATTTGAAGTTATTCTTTTGTGCAACTTAGATTTGACATCCAGCTTCCAAGGTAGTGGTGCAAAATTTACGCCCTTACCTTTCAAGTTTTGTTGTAGTGCATTGGGACCAGATCCAAGGATTCCTTGGCTTCTTGGAGTGATCACTCTTTGTGGTGGTTTTTGGCCTTTATTGTATTTAGATGTTTGCCCCTTCCAGCAAGGCTCTTTATTGACCTTGTTGGTAGTGCACTCAGAACCCATGTGTCCAGGAACATATGAACCCATGTATCTGTTAGAAGTCAGATGCTTGAGAGGTAGCTTAACTAGAATCATTGGGGCTTTACCCTTAAGTTCAGACTTCTTAATAACCTTTTTGTTTTCTTCATACCCTACATCACTTCTATATGGTGCAGAAAAGGTATCTATGATAGGTAGCACTGACTTGGGTTTTGAGAACTGAGTCATGAGCTAACTTTCCTGGATAGCTTTACTTCCAGGTCCTTGACAGTCTTGACCTGTTCTGCTATTACTTCTGTCTGGCTATCTATCTTGTTAGTTAGATCTATAAGATTCAGTTTTTGTAGGTCCAACTTTATATTGGCCCTTTTCAACTGAAAAGATACTCCCCTTAGAGATTCTAATTCTCTGGCCTGATCCTTATCAAGCTCTTTGCTTGCAATCAAGGCTTTTAATAACTTTTCATATCTATTGATAAGGGTGTTGAAATCAGCTTCAGTGTCTGAATCATGTTCTCTATTATTAGAGGAGTATGAACATGATTCATTTTCTAGTACAAAAAAAGAATCTAAGGCAAAATTAGGAGAGATTGGTTTTACCTTAGCAGAACTTGAACAGTCCTGATTGGGTCTCCTCAGTAACCATTAAGCCCATGAGAGCCTCCTCCTCTTCTGATTCTGATGAATTAGACTCACTATCAGATAGTGTAGAATGTTTCTTTTCCAAGAGGATTTTGTTAGTCTTCTTGTGTTGTCCAGTCTTCCAGTTCTCTGAATTTTTCTCCTTTCTTTTTGTTGGGCAATCAGCTATGACATGCCCTTTCCTGTTGCAACAATAACACACAATATTAGTCTTAACATATTTGTTCTATGAAGATCCATACCTGTCCCCAGATTTTTTTCTTCCTGGGTTTCTCTAGATCATTGGTCTTTTTGAGAGAAGAGCCTCCAGCTGGACCCTTCCAGCTCCCCTGCCTTCTTCTCCTCAACATCTTCTTGAACTATCTAGAGAAGAGAGACAGTTCCTCCTCAGTAAGGTCTCCTCCTGATGAGGATGATTCTATAGACTCAGAGACTGTGTCTTGTCTCTATGAGAGTGTTGACGTTTCTCCGACCTTCCTGAAAGTCTCAGCCTTTAGGGCCAAGGACTTTTCTCTGCTGTGTGCTCTAGCTGAATCTTCTTCAGACTTCCTGAGATTGAGTTGTAACTCATGGGATAGCAGCTTGTCAAATAGAGCCCGTGGGTCTATGTTGGCTAAGTTACCCATTTCTCTTATTGCACAGATCTTGATGTCTCATTCCTTGTTCATGGACCTCAAGAACTTGTTCTTGAGTTCATAGTTAGTGAAGCTCCTGTCATAAGTCCTCAGGTTGTTTATAATTCTGAAGAACTTTTCAAAACATTCAGCCACAGAGTCTTTCTTATCATGTCTAAAGGCTTCATATTGTTGGTTTAGTAGTGATTTTCTATCATCTCTGACCTCTTTAGTTCCTTCCATATAGACAATCAGTGACTCTCACATTTCTTTTGATGTTTTACAATGAATCAGGTTTTGAAAAGTAGAATCATCTATTGCACTGACTATAATATTCTGAGCCCTCTTGTCCATAGAGGTCAGAATGATTTCATCCTTATCCATCTCCATGTAGGTCTTTGGTGTCTTGATGTTTGCATCAAGAACTGACACTTTCATAAGAATGAAAGGTCCTTCAATCACTGTGATGTATATTCTTGGATCTGATGCCTCCATGAATAATCTGACTCTCTCCTTCCAAATTCCAAAATTCTCTTTGGAGCAGACTGGGAGCTTGATGGAAATGTTTTCCCTCTGAGCCATGATTTATCTTTCTCTGCAATCTTTTGGATTCTCACTAGGTTGTTATGCCTTTTTTGTGAACCTCACTCTGATACCAATTGTAAATGTTTGTTTTAGGATTGAGAGTGACCTAGAGGGAGGGGGTTGAATAGGTCTAATTCAAGTCTTGGCTAGTTTTGGATTCTGAATTTTACTTTTCTATGTTATTTACCCCAGTCAGATAAAACAAGAAAACTATTCAGCAATTAAAACCATCACAGCACAGTAAACACTGATTTATAGTGGTTCCTCAATTTATGGGTACATCCACTTTCCTCCTTCGTCTATCTAGCAATGCACTAGATTCGGTCAAACTCCTTCTTCTTTCTTTACTCAAATCCTCAGATCTTATAGCTCATAACACAACTGGCTCCTATAACTCAGACTATATAAGTCTTACCACTCAGATCACCAAGAACTTACACCTCAAGTTCTTTCCAAGAACTCTACCTCAGAATGACTCACACTCCTACTCCTCATGCAAATCCTACCCCACACCTCAGATCATACAGTTCCTACAACTTAGAGAAATACCCACTTCTCCTACCTCAGACAATTCCTACCCTACCTCAGCCTTTACAACACAGGATTACAACTCAGAGAAATTGAATCTCCTACACTCAGATCTACAAGTAGATCTTACAAGATTAATAATGATAAAAGAAATGAATTCTGAATTATTCATCCAGCAAGAGAGAAAATGATGATTGTTTTTTGAACTAATCTTGATAAGTCAGCTTCCCCGATCCTTGTTGTAATGAATTTAATCCGACCCTTAGCTTTTCAAAGCTTCTTGAAGTTGAAATTAGGATAGATCTAGGCTGAAGAATGTTGAAGTCAATTCTTGATCTGACTTCTCTCCACCTTCTAAATTCTAGCAGATTACTTTATAGATATGGGAAGAGATTTTGAATTGAAAGCTCCTTGATCTTCTGATTTTTGATATGCTCTCTTTTCCACTTTTTTTCTTCTTATTTGTTACTGTAGAGTTGATCCATTTATATAGACTCTATCAAACGTAACCAGCTGATCCGGTTAATAACTGACATTTGACAGTTCTGATAGTTGTCAGAACCACTCTCTTGATTTCTGCACTTAGGAAATAATTTTGCTTGAAGTGTTGAAACTTGACTGTTAGATGTGTCGACACAAGTCCTGGGTGTCGACACTACTCTTGTAGTGATGTCGACATGCTTCTAAATGTGTCGACACAACCTTAACCTTGTCTCGATACAGCTGATGTAGAATGTGTCGACACTAGTCCTGAGTGTCGACACAGTTGTCTTCAGTCTCGACAATGCTTGTATAGAGTGTATCGACACTTGTCCTTAGTGTCGACATAGGTTTTTTTTTGTCTCAACACAACTTGTGTAGTGTGTGTCGACACTAGTCTTGAGTGTCGACACAGTTGCTTTCTCATATCATAGTGTCGACACAACTTTCTCCATAACTCAGCACTTCTTGTTTAAGTGTGTCGACACTAGTCCTGAGTATGACACAGCTACTTCTTGTCTCAGCACATCTTTGACAAAAGTGTCGACACTTGCCTAGTGTCTCGATGCTTTTGTACTTAGCTTTATTTGCCTGCACACAAGAACTTAACATTCATCAAATACAATTATGTGCATATCATTGAGCTAAAAGGACTTCTTTAAATCAAGTACATTGTGACCAATGTACCCAAAAAGTTTGACGGCAGCGAGCCCAGCCCGGTGGTCCCAAAGGTGGGTGTCAAGCTCTTATCGTGGGAGTCAGTGGCAGTTTGGAAGCGTGAGTCTGTCTAAGGGGAATCGACTCGCGTCGGAGGGGTTCCCACATTGCCTAGGTGGGTACCAGGATCAACGAGAATGTCTTTAATCTCCTTCCCTTTGGGTTCGGCGACCGACATGGAGGAAGAATCGAGCCCACGATCCGGGGTAGTGGCCAGATCATCTAGAATGGCCTCGCCGACTTTGGAGCCATGTTTGGCCCTTTTGGCAGGATTGTGTTTTGGCGACTCGCGCGATGACGAGTTTGAGAGCCAGGGGCACAGCTCGGTGGCACGAGAGGAGTTGAGTGTCATGCCACTGTTGAGCCTCTCTTGGAACTCCTTTGAAAGTGGCATGATGGCAAAAGGCAGAAAAGTGGGGGTATTGGCAACGCTCTCCCAGGCGGGCAGGCATATATATAACAACATGTGGAGCCCACCAAAAGATTCCCTCCAGCTTCTACCGTACTCGCCGAATCTCTTGGGGTTGGATGATTCTTTTCGAGCTTTGGGCAACCTCTCAAAGAGCGTGGATTGCATACAACCCCATATACGGCGAGCAGGACCGACAGGTGCCGGTCCAGCCATTTTGTGTTGTTTGAATATCAGACAAGTTAGTCACGGGGTGGCGAGTGCGTTGGGGTTGCTCGACTCGCCCAGATCGGGGGTAAAACAGGTGCGGGGCGAGTAGAATAAGCGAGCTCGTACTCGCCCCTAGCTCCTCGTAGTAATAGTCGAGTGGGGCAGACCAGATCCACACTCGCCCCAGGCCGTGTGGAGGAGGAGAGTGCTAGCCCCATCGAGCACTCGCCTCCCCGGGCGAGTGGCAGTGTGTAACACCCCCTATCCGTCGCATAGCATATAGCAGTAGGTCCGGCCGGGGCCTGACGCCATATACCACAGAAAGACTAGGCGGTTACTCAATGGAATAACATCCAACTAATATCCAACGTCCTACACAGAGTCATTCTAGCGGAAGCAATTATTAAAGGTTGCAAATTAAAGAACCCAGCCACAAGCATGAATGTCCACTACTCAAAACAATAGGAATGAAGTACAATACACAAGTACTTTGGCCTTATGACCTTACAACTGTTTACCCAATTAACATGTTTTCCAAACCTTGGCAAGCAGGCCAGTCATACATGAATAAAACAAGTAAACACTCAATTTAGGCCTTCGAGGGCCGGCTCAGCAACTTGGGCTTTAGCCCGCTATTTAGCACTCGGCTCCGCAGCACCTGCAAGCAACAATCCACCGCACGGTGGCAAACAAAGGCAGCTGTCAGCTATGTTGACCAAATTATAAGGATCCCGCCCCCAACTCGGGGCGGCGATGCTCCTTCCCTGCACTTTGTTAGCATAATCTAGCAATAGAGTGTAACAACACAACAACACAGGCACAGGCACTAACGACTACACACACCGTGCACTTAGGGCACATTCTCGGTGAACCGGTCAATGTCACGTCAGTTTAAGCCATAGAAATCTTGGTCTCACCACCGCCACTTGGACGGCCGATCTCGTGAGCATTTAGTCTTTCCGGCATTGGTCACGTCATTTTAAGTCATAGACCGCCTAATACCCTCCATCTATGCCAACGGATCCAACCGAACGACATAGAGCGGGTACGGTTCCGCCTAACCCATGCTCACATCGCAACGATAATTTAATTCATATGCGCAGGTCAAACTTTCCTGAGTCCCAATCCGATACACACTTTACATAACCCAGTTATGTACAAGTTGGCTCCCAGGCCACCATGCTGGCAGAATCACGCATCTGCCCAGTTTTCTGAGTATACCTTGGAGTTAATCCCCAAGGCTCCATGTTGCAATCTACCGCGTAGAAAACCCGAAAAACAAACATCCACACGGAGTCTTCTCCGGCCACTTATGCAATACAATATCACCGATCCAGACCAACTTGTCTGGGTAGGCTTCACACATCATGCATATGTCTGTTCTCGATTACGGACTCTATATATACACAACAGGGACTATTCATGTTACCCGAAGGAATGCCTCAACTCACAGCAAACTCGCGAGAGCGGACTTCCTATACAAAGGAAAAGAGAGCTTCACATGCTCAAGTAGAGAATCGTTACCCTAGAGTTTTTCCTTGGCACCATGGAAATGTATGCGGATGGAAAGCACCACAATCTCCTTGCCTCCATAGATCTGAAGTCAGCTCGCGATTTGGAGCTCCGAAACTCCGTCGGTAACCAGATCTAGCCTCCTTTCTTCTTCCTTGCTATCCTTTATCTCTAGACTTTTAGAAAGAGACTAAGTGAAAGAAGTGAGGGATTTTAAATCTTATTCCCGGGTATATCCAAGTATGAACAACCCCCAACCATCGGATCCCAAAATAAGGAAACAAACGGCCACGATCCGGAGCTGAAATGCAACACCTGGGCCGAACACGGCCTGCGATACGCCCGTGTCTAGGGTCGTGTCCCCCATTCGCCGTCGAAACCGACGCGTCCCGAAATTCACACAGGCACCCGACACGCCCGTGTTAGAACTGACACGCCCGTGTCATCCAATACACGCCCGTGTTCCCGGGCGTGTTCCTCCATCGACACAGGACCAACACCAACCCGAGACACACACGGGTCTTGGACACGCCCGTATCCTATTTGACACGCCCGTGTCATACCCGAACACGCCTGGGCTCCAGGCCGTGTTCACTGTCTCGACACTTCGTTGAGTACAGTTCGTCAACCACCCGACACGGCCTTGGATACGCCCGTGTCCTAGGCCATGTTCCCTATCTCGACACTTCATCGAGCGAAAATCGTCGACTTCCCGGGCAGATCATCGACACGAGCTCGACACGCCCTGGGATATGCCCGTGTCTCAGGCCGTGTTCGCTGCTCGACGATCGTCGAGTCCAAAATTCGTCGACCTCTCAGCCAAATCGTTGACCCAAACACGACACGCCCTGGGACACGCCCGTGTCCCAGGCCGTGTGCCCCCTGCCAAACTCCAAACTTGGCTCAAAACGCCTCCCGTCGCTCTTTTGAGTTTCGGGGTGTTACAACTCTCTCCCTCTTAAAAGAATTTCGTCCTCAAAATTACATAAAGGAAATATAATCATAAACTTAAACAGTACCTGAGTGAAACAACTTCGGGTACTTCTCAAGAATGGTCTGCTCTCGCTCCCAAGAGAGCTCTTCCCGACCGCAATTGTCCCAACGGAGCTTGACCATCCTGATCTCTTTGTTGCGTAGCCGCTTGACTTCCGAGTCCTCAATTCGAATGGGCTTGACCTTTGTCGTCAACCCATTATCCACCGGCACTTGATCCACCGCGATCACATGTGAAGTTTCTTGCACCGCCTTCCGTAGCACCGATATATAGAATACATCATGTAGACCACTAAGCTCCACTGATAGCTTCAACCGATAAGCTGCTTCACCAATCCACTCCAGAACCGCAAACGGTCCAAGGTACCTCGGGCTTAGCTTCTTCAAGCGCCGCATCCGCGAAATACCCTTGAACGGCTTGATCTACAAGTATACCCAGTCGCCAACAGCGAACTCCACGTTCCTATGCTTGGCGTTATAGTACTTAGCCTGGCGGTCTTGAGCAATTAGCAACCTCTCTCGAATCATTCGAACCAACAACGTAGCATCTTCCACCTCTTGTCGCTTGTACAACTTTGACTCACCCGTTTCCAACCAAGATAACGGCGTGCGACATCTTCTACCATAAAGGGCCTCGAAGGGCGCCATTTGTATGCTTGCCTGGTAGCTATTGTTGTACGTGAACTCCACCAAGTTTAAGTGGTCCTCCCACTGCTTCCCAAAGTCCAGGACGCACATGCAAAGCATGTCTTCCATTATCCTATTGACCATCTCGGTCTGCCCATCCGTCTGCGGATGAAAGGCTATGCTGAAACTCAGCTTTGTTCCCAACATCTGTTGCACCACCCTCCAATCATTGGACGTGAACCGCCCATCTCGGTCACTCATGATGTTGCGGGGCACACCATGAAGCTGTACTATGTTATCCACATATAACTTTGCCAATTTCTCAACCAGATCATCCTTCCTATGCGGAATGAAGTGTGACACCTTCGTCAGGCGATCTACGACCACCCAAATGGCATCGTTTCCCTTCTACGACCTCGGCAACCCGTGCACAAAGTCCATAGTAATGTCGTCAAACTTCCACTCCGGAATAGGTAAGGACTTCAAGAATCCTCCCGGCTATTGGCACTCCACCTTCACCAAGGCGCATGTCTGACACTTCGCCATGTACAGTGCCACATCCTTCTTCAGTCCTTGCCACCAGAACAATTTCTTCACATCACGGTACATCTTCGTGCTCCCCGGGTGAATCGTGTACTTGGTATGATGCGCCTCGTACAACAATTTCACCCGCAAAGTACCCACATTTGGGACGCACAGACGATCATCTTTCCAAAGCAATCCATCCACAACCTCATATTGGGAATTTGACCCATCCAGAGCCTCTATCATGAGCTGCTTCATGCTGTTATCCACATCCAAAGCTTGCTGAATCCGATCAGCCAGGTCATACTGAACTTTTGTCCAGTTCAATAGCGCTTCAGCACTCGATTGCTTGTCTACGTAAGAGATCTCCAACGCCTCCAACTCCCGAACCAACCGCTCGTCATGGACCGACAGCCAATTGGTTTGAGCTGGGGCCCGACGACTGAATGCGTCCTCAACCGCATTGCCTTTACCAGGCACGTAATTGATCTTGAATGTGTAGTCCCCTAGGAACTCCATCCATCTACTCTGCCGCATGTTTATATCCTTCTGATCCAACAAATATTTCAGGCTCTTGTGGTCGGTATAGATATCGACCCTTACCCCATACAAGTAGTGCCTCCTTAGCTTCAAGGCAAAAATCACGACCGCTAACTCCAAGTCATGGACCAGATAATTCCTCTCGTGCACTTTCAGCTGTCTTGAGCCATACGCTATCACACTTCCATGCTGCAGTAGCACACAACCAAAGCCACTGCCTGAAGCATCGCTATAGATTTCAAAACCTTCGGTCCCACTAGGCGAACTCAACATAGGCGCCGTGGTCAACCGACACTTCAACTCTTCAAAAGCTCGTGCACACTCCGGCGTCCAAACGAACTTCTGCTCCTTCCTCGTCAAAGTCGTGAGGGGTAACGCTATCCGCGAGAAGTTCTCCACGAAGCGCCTGTAATAGCAGGCAAGCCCCAAAAAACTCTGGACTTCCGCTACCGTAGCAAGCACGGGCCACTCTCGTATCGCAACAATCTTCGTCGGATCCACCGGAATTCCCTCTCTACTGACCATGTGACCAAGGAACGCCACTGATGACAGCCAAAACTCGCATTTGGAGAACTTGGCGTATAATTGATTCCTCCTCAGCGTCTCCAATACCAAATGAAGATGCTTGAAGTGATCCTCCTCGCACTGCGAGTACACCAATATGTCGTCGATGAAGACGATCACAAAATGGTTCAAGTATTCCCTGATAGTCCTGTTCGTCAAATCCATGAACACCGACGGCGCATTCGTCAGCCCAAACGACATGACCGTAAACTCGTAATGCCCGTATCTCATACTAAAAGCTGTTTTGGGGATATCACTCTCCCTTATCCTCAGCTGATAGTATCCAGACTTGAGATCCAACTTTGAGTACACCGTTGACCCGACCAACTGATCGAACAGATCATCAATCCTCGAGATCTGGTACTTGTTCTTCTTCATTAACTTGTTCAACTCCCGATAATCAATACAAAGTCTCAAGCTCCCGTCCTTCTTCTTTACAAAGAGGACCGGTGCGCTCCAAGGCGACGAACTTGGACGCACATACCCTTGCTTCAACAACTCTTGGAGTTGAACCTTCAGCTCCGTCATTTCCTTAGGTGCTAGCCGATACGGAGAGCGTGACACAGGTTTCGCACCTGGCACTAGCTCAATCGTGAAATCAATTTCCCGTTGAGGCGGGGATCCAGGAAGATCGGCAGGGAACACATCAGGGTACTCAGCTACCACTGAAATACTATCCATCGTAGGCTTAGGATTTGCAACCTCCACTAGCGTAAAGAATAGCTCTGCACCGGCACGAACCACCTTCACCACCTAAAGAGCAGACATCAACATCTTGCTCGACCCTTTCAAGCCTGTAAAAGTCATCTCACGACCTGTTCCCAACTTGACTTCCTTGCGACCGCAATCAATATGAGCTTGCTGCTCCGAGAGCCAGTCCATGCTAAATATTATGTCAAACTCCACCAACGGCAGTAGCGACGCTAGCAAATGGAACTCCTGACTCCCAATACGAATCTTAACGCCACAGATTCTCATCGCGCGTATCAAATACCCATTGGGCAACAACACATCCAGTTTGTCCTTCGCCAACGAAGAAGGTACTCTGATGTACGATATGAATTCTTCGGACAAAAAGGAGTGTGAATCTCCTGTATCAAAGAGTGCTCTCGCCGGATTATCACAAATCAAAATAATTCCTAAACAAGCCGTGGTAAGGTAACACGCACATAACAAGTATGAAACAATTTCACTTGCTATAAATTTAAACCATACCTGTCACCACATCCGCTTGTTTAATGGCCTCATGTTGGCCAAGATTATAAACTCTCGGTTGAGCCGGAGCGTAATGGGACGCGGTTGACTCCACCGCCTTGCCCTTCTCTTCATAAGTTGCTCCTGGCTTCCTCTCGGACTTGGGACGTCCGCTCCAGCAGTCGCGGGCAAAGTGCCCCGGCTTTCCACAAGTAAAACATGCACACAGGGTCCGACCCATAGTCGCCCCAGAAGCACCGGAAGAAGGAGCTGGACCCAAAGTCATAGCCTTCTTAAAGAACTTACGGTACCCAGACTTTGAGGTAGTCGACACCTTGAACTCAGACTTCTTATCACCAAAGCTTTTCTTTGCTTGTATATTCTTCATATCTTTTTCCAAAGAGCGGGCCGTGTTGACCAGGGTCACGAAACCCTGCGTCATAGGCCCCGAGACCAGTAGCCTTAAGTCATCTCTTAGACCTTCGTAGAAACGGTTGGTCTTACGCTCCTCATCCGCGAACGTAGAGCTAGCATACCGACCCAACCGAGTAAACTCGTGGAGATACTCATCCACGCTACTCTCTCCTTGCACCAACCTTTGGAACTCATTCTCCAAAGCTATCCTCTGCGCCGAAGGGAGGTACCTTGCCAAGAACAGTCTCGAGAACTCCTCCATCGAGACGTCCGTCAGTTGCCTTCCTCTCAAGAGATGCAACTCTAGACCTTCCCACCACAACCTCCCCCGTCCAACAGGAATGTAGCTATAGTGGTCATCTGCCACTCCTCCGTTTCAGTAGCTCTCAGGACTCTCTTCACTCGGGAGAGCTAGTCTTCAGCTTGTGATGGGGTTCCCAACCCCGAGTACACAGGAGGATTAAAGCTCATAACGTGCTTGAGCTGCCTTTCAGTTGCTCGCCTCGGCACCAAAGGCCCCACCACTACCTGCTCAACTCTTCTTGGTTCATCCCTTTACAGCGGTACCTGCTCCATCGTAGGAGCGGGCTGCTGCATTTGCCTTGCAGGCTGCGCATTGATCATGGCAAACACTGCTTCGACAACCAATCGTATGGTTTCAGCCGATGGAGGTGTTGCAGGAGCATCGTTTGGTGCACTACTAGCCTCAGAAACTCGGCGTTCTGACGGCCCAACACCGCTTCTGGTCACCTGTACAACCCCATATTCGCTGAGCCAGACAAGGAGGCACAATGGTCACAGGAGGGTTAGCCAAAGCGGTCCCGCCCTAAGGAGGATCTCGCCCACAGAAGGCGGAAACGCTCTCGCTGGATGCTATAGAAGAGAAACCGTGGGCCGAGAGCGCCAAGCGCGGACTGCACGGAAACGCTCTCGCCCAAACCAAGCCTCAATCCCGAAGAGTTCTCGCTTGCGCTGGGCGAGAACGTTCGCGCCACGCCCTGGGCCGAAAGGTCTCGGCACCAGCTCTCGCCGAGTGGGGCCCAGGGTCTTTGGAAGAATGTCCTAGTTGCCCTCAGGAGAAATTACTTCAGTACCCTCAGAAAAATAGCGGGTTTTGGCTATTGGCAGACCAACCAGGGGCTTTTTAGTAAATTCAGGACAGCAAAATGCTATAAATAGACCCATAAGGGCTCCTTAGAAAGCAAGCTATCATTGTCTCCCGAATTCCAGTGCTTTCTGAGGAGCTCCTAGCCCAGCTTTGGCTTTGGAGGGGAAGCTCTCAGAGATCTTCCGGGTGTGAGGTGGGACCTCCCTGCTGAGGCATTTGGGTCAGTCTTAGGTCCTTAGAATCCAGTCAAGGGGTGAGACTTGAGAGAAGTAGGTTTTGGCTGCACCCCTTTTTCTTCGAACTTCAGTTGAGGTCATATTTGGCTTCAACAGTTCTGGTGCGGTGAGCGTGGAACGCAGCCGATTCAAGAAAGCCTTAAGTCTTGTCCCATGGCAGGAGGTGAAGGTGAAGGGTCAGGTTCTGGAGGCTCCCCCACCCGGGGAGAGGAAGCAACGAAGAGGATGCTGGATGAGTTCAGGCGAGAGGTTCTGCAGACGATCAGCTTGGCCTTCTCGGCGAGAGGCGAGTGGGCCACCCCTCAGGTCCCGATAGAAGAGGTTCCGCTCTTGGGCGAGAACGCCCCAGGGCAGCGCCCAGGAAAGGAGGTCCCGGGCGAGGCTGGTGAGAGAGATATGGCGGCACGGGAGCTATTCCCAGGCCAGAGCCAGCGCCCGGGCAAGGAGGCATTGACAGAGCCAGGCGAGAAGGAGGCGGCGGTGCGGGAACTCTTCCCAGGGCACGGTCTCGCGGATCGGGCGAGCCAGCCGAGGCCGCGAGACGTGCCTTCTCGCCAGGCAGGAGGCGAGAGCCCATTTAGCGAGCTCATCATCTCGGCTCCGGTACCGGAGGGGTTCCGGGAGCCCGACATGTCCTACTACTCAGGGAAGGATGACCCGGTGCAGCACGTACAGTGGTTTGAAGACGTTGTGTCAATAAGACAGATGACAGATGCCTTCAAGTGCCGGCTGTTCGCCATCACGTTGAAAGAGAAGGCTCGGGACTGGTTCCACCAGTTGCCAGCAAGGTCAATCTACTGTTTTGAAGATCTGCGGAGAAGTTTCCTGTTAAGATTCTCAACCTCAAAGAAGCGGAAGAAGGAAGCGGAGTGTCTGTTTGCGGTGAGGCAGAGGCCGGATGAGACGTTGGGTCACTATGTCGACCGATTTCAGGAGGAGATCCTTCTGGTCCAGGAGGTTCCAGGGTACGCGCTGATGCTGGCCTTCACCCTGGGGCTGAGACCGGGATTTTTTAGCATGGAGTTGAAGAGGATGCCCCCCCTCTCCTTTGAGGAGCTCATGGAGAGGGCGGCAAAGGAGATTGATTTCGAGAGAGCGAACCCAGCATTCGCCAGGAAGTTGGCCAAGCTAGCAGAGGATGACGGGAAGGAACCAACAGCGGGAAGACAGAAGGAGCCGAGAGAGCAGAGGGAGCTGAGGGAAGAAAGGAGAAGGGAGGAGCCCCGAAGGTTTGGGCAGCAGCAGGGTTGGGGGGCCCGGGAGCCAGTCAACCGGTTGGGTTGGAGGCCCCAGGAGGGTCGCCCCCAAGGCCCAGGAGAAGGCTATCGGGGGAGAGATAACCTGCGGGAGCCCCGGAGGTTCGATCGACCGGCATGGAGGCAGGAGCCGAGGGATCGTCCCCCACCACCGCAGGAGGCCATGGAAGTAGGAAGGGGGAGAGGAGCAGCCAGGGGAGCTCGAGGAGGAAGAAGAGGAAGGGGAGACGGGAGAAGGGGCGGGGAGGCGTTGCTCTTTTGTGACTTCCACCAGGAGGAGGGTCACGCAACGGCCACCTGCCCAGAGTTCTTGGAGCTGAGGGAGGCCAGAGGAGCAGGGAGGCAGGATCCACCAATGAGGATAGTGGAGGTGCAGCAGGGCGAAGCGGAGGACAGGTGCGAAGACCGGGTAGATGTAGGGACCCGGGGAGGAATCGGGGTGATTCATGGAGGAGTGGGGATTGAGGCAACCCGTAAGGGGAGCCTTCAAACCATGTACCGGAGAGGGGTGGCCTCAACCTCCCAGGTTCCTCCACCAGAAGAAAAGATTACTTTCTCATCAGCGGACATGCCGGACTATGAAGACCCATTCTGCGACGCCCTGGTGATCCAGACGGCAGTGGAGAACTATACCGTTTCAAGGATACTGGTAGATAACGGGAGCTCGGTTAACGTCATCTTCAAGAAAGCTTTTGATGAGATGAGGGTTGAAGGGAAGAGGGTCTTGGCATCGGATGGACCTCTGTTCGGGTTCTCCGGGGAGAGGAAGGAGGTAGAAGGAGGAGTAGGGTTACACGTAAGGTTGGGGGGCGTGTCGCGGAACTGCAGGTTCGTGATCGTGGACGCCCCGAGCAGCTATAATGCCATCTTTGGGCGTCCCCTCATCAGCGCCTTTCGCTGCGTCCCTCCTCGTTCCATCAGTGCCTCAAGTTCAACAATGGGGGGTGCAGGTCAGGGTCAGAGGAGACCCGAAGGTGGCACGGCAATGTTACGTTACGGCAGTCAACACCATTTCGTGGATGTCGGAGGCGGAAGAGTTGGAAATAGAGATGGCGGCCCTAGAGGAGGTTGTGGAGGAAGAGGAGATGGTCCATGAGGAGGTAAGGAAGGAAGCTGAAGAGGAAGCTGGAGAGGAAGAGACAGAGAAGATGCGAGGGGATGTGCAGGTGATACGGAGGAGCGATGGGCAGGAAAGCCCGGAAAGGACAGTGGAAGTAGAAGAGCAGGTGGCGGGAGAAATCGAGGGAGAGGTCCCAGGAGGCGTAGGAGCCGAGCAGCAGCAGCAGAGGGGGATAGAAGCGATGGAGATTGAGGAGGAAAAGGGAGAGCTGGAGCTGGAGGAAGAGGCAAGAACCGGTTGGGAGCAGTCGCGGCTGGAACCGGCTGAAGAAGTGGTGGAGATGGAGGTCTTCACCAAAGCAGGAGAGGTGCAAAGGGTGCGGGTCAGCGGGGGGTTGAGTCTCGAGGCTCGGGAGCAGGTGCGAGCTTGCATTCAAAGCAACGTTGACGTCTTCGCTTGGAGCGCGGTGGACATGCCGGGCATCGACGCCGATGTAGCTTGCCACCGCCTGAACCTGGATCCCCGCGCCCGCCCCATCCGTCAGAAGATGAGGGCCATCGCTACAAAGCTGGAGGAGCCCATTCGCGAGGAGGTCAAGAAGCTCCTAGAGGCGGGCTTCATCTCAGAGATCCAGTATCCAGGCTGGATCTCCAATGTAGTAATGGTGAAAAAGGGATGTGGTAAATGGAGGATGTGTGTTGACTTTTCTTTGTTGAATAAATCATGCCCCAAGGATTGCTATCCCCTGCCTCGGATCGACGCGCTGGTTGATTCAGCCGTCGGTTTTTCTGTCATGAGTTTTTTAGATGCTTTTTCAGGTTATCACCAGATCCGGATGCACCCTCCTGACACCAAGGATGTTTCCTTCATCACGAGGGATGGATGCTTCAGTTACAAGATGATGCCCTTTGGGTTAAAGAACGCAGGGGCTACCTATCAGCGCATGATGGATCGGGTCTTCCGGGATCAGAGGGGGAGGAACTTGGAGGTCTACGTCGACGACCTAATGATCAAAAGCAAAAGCATAGTTTCACACCTGCAAGACCTCGAGGAAACATTCGCCACCCTGAGAAGGTTTAAAATGAGGCTGAATCCCTTGAAGTGTGTCTTCGGGGCAAGCCGCGGGAAGTTCCTCGGGCATCTCCTGACTCCGGAAGGAGTGGAGCCCAACCCGGACAAAGTCAAGGCCATCCTGGATTTGGAGTCACCTCGCGACGTCAAGGAGGTTCAGCGCTTGACAGGCAAGCTGGCTGGGCTAAGCAGGTTCCTCTCCCGGGCAGGAGACAAATGTTCTTCATTATTTAAAGTGCTGCGGGGGAATCAAAGGTTCGAATGGACGGCCGAGTGCGAAGAGGCCTTCCAAGGGCTGAAAATGCAACTCTCTCAGGCTCCCCTCCTTCAGAGCCCAAAGGATGGGGAGGACCTGACCTTGTACCTCGGAGTAGGGGCGGAGGCGGTGAGCTCCGTCCTAGTAAGGGAAGAAGGAAAGAAGCAGCTTCCCATCTATTACGTCAGCCGGATATTGAAAAAAGCAGAGCTTCGCTACCCCATCCTGGAAAAGCTCGCTTATGCCTTGGTCATCTCGGCCAGAAAGCTCCGGCCGTACTTTCAAGCGCATTCGATTAGGGTGGTGACCGACCACCCTCTTCGCAAGGTCTTCGAAGGAGTGGAGCACTCGGGGAGGCTGGCTAAGTGGTCCATTGAGCTAAGCGAGTTCGACATCTCCTTTGTACCAAGGCTCTCCATCAAGGCACAGGCGGTGGCGGACTTTCTAGCAGACTACGTTGTTGAGGTCAAGGGGGAAGAGCAGCAACCGCGAGAAGCATGGAAGTTAATGGTTGATGGGGCCTCAGGAAGGCACTCCCTAGGGGCAGGGGTGGTGTTGACAAGTCCCCAGGGGGTAACCATAGAGCAAGCAGTCATTTTACATTTCCCAGTGACCAACAATCAAGCAGAGTATGAGGCCATTATTGCTGGCCTTCGCCTGGCAAAGGAGCTGGGAATTCAGGAGGTGGAAGTTGTCACTGATTCAAAGGTAGTGACATCGCAGATCCGGGGAGAGTTTGAAGCTCGGGAACCAACCCTCATCAGATACCTCTCCAAGGTAAGGGCAATCATCGGAGGATTCCGGTCTTTCTCAATTCAACATGTTCCAAGGGAAGAAAGTGTAGCCGCCGATCGACTGGCCAAGTTCGGACCTCAGGTAGGAGGGACCTTGACGGAGCTGTTCCGACCAGCTATCGAGGAAGGAGAGTTGATGCTTGTGGATCGGCAACCCTCGTGGATAGATCCATTTGTGGCCTTCCTAACCACCGGTGAACTGCCTGAGGGGACCAAGGTGGGGAGAAGCTTCAAGCGCAAGGCGGCTCACTACCTGATGATGGAGGGGGGTCTGCATCGCAAAATGTTGTCAGGGCTTCTAGCCAGATGTGCAACCGAAGAAGAAATCCCGAAGATTTTAAGGGAAGTGCATTCGGGCGAGTGCGGCAGCCACTCGGGAGGAAGGACGCTGGAGGCCAGGGTGGTCAGACAGGGCTACTTCTGGCCCACCCTAAGGAAGGATGCCATGGAGTTTGCAAGGAGGTGTCAAAAATGTCAACTCTACGCCCCCCTCCAACTCTTGGCAGCTCAAAGACTACGGAGTATCACGACACCATGGCCATTTGCCATCTGGGGAATGGACTTAGTTGGGCCCTTTCCTCCGGCTAGTGGGCAGAGGAGGTTCCTCTTAGTCATGGTTGATTATTTCTCAAAGTGGCTAGAGGTCAAAGCCTTGGCCAAGGTCACCTCGCAGGTCATAAGGAATTTCATCTGGGGGGAAATCATTTGTAGGCATGGATTGCCCCAAGCAATAGTGACCGATAACGGCCCCCAGTTTGCCAGCGAGGAGTTCATCAGCTTCTGCGCTCAACTCGGGATAGATCTCCGGTTTGCCTCCGTCCATCACCCTCGGAGTAACGGTCAAGTGGAAGCAGCAAACAAAATCATTGTAAATCTACTAAAGAAGAAGGTGGAAAACTTGAAGGGAAATTGGGTGGAACAGCTCCCATCGGTCCTGTGGGCACTACGAACGACTCCGAACACGGCCACCGGTGAGACCCCCTTCAAGCTCTCTCATGGGTGTGAAGCCGTCCTGCCGGTGGAGTTTGAGGTCCGGTCCCCGCGAGTCACAGCCGCGAGCGAAGGTGACGAGACTTGGAGTGTGGAGAATGAAGAGGGGCAGCGCCTCTCGTTAGATATGGTGGAGGAACTGCGAGACGTGGCGGCTATCAGGCAAGAAGAAATCAAGCGACGGATGGCCAAGCATTTTGATAAGCATGTCAGGGTCAAACAGTTCGCAGAAGGGGATCTGGTGCTGAGAAAGGTCGACGCGGCGGGAAGATCGGCTCCCGTGGGTAAGCTCCACCCGAACTGGGAAGGTCCATACATTGTAAAGGAAGTCCTCGGAACAGGGGGATACTATCTCCAGGACGTGGAGGGAAGAGCCCTAAGCCACACTTGGAGTGGTGATGATCTAAAGCGCTTCTACCCCTGAAGGGGGAGGGATGTAATCATGTATCTCAAAAATGAACTTGTTATATTATACCGATTGATTCTCCTTTAACTAGTGTCGAATTTTTCATGGCATAACATAGTTGAATGTTTTGTGATACCCCGAGCTCGGCTCGGCCCCAGGTAGACCCGCTGCGCAGGCTCTCATCTAGCTGGCAGGTCCGAAGGCTCGCCTGTGGGGGATAGGTTTGGTTGGTTTGAAATCTTCATCGGCACCCCGAGCTCGGCTCGGCCCCAGGTAGACCCGCTGCGCAGGCTCTCATCTAGCTGGCAGGTCCGAAGGCTCGCCTGTGGGGGATAGGTTTGGTTGGTTTGAAATCTTCATCGGCACCCCGAGCTCGGCTCGGCCCCAGGTAGACCCGCTGCGCAGGCTCTCATCTAGCTGGCAGGTCCGAATGCTCGCCTGTGGGGGATAGGTTTGGTTGGTTTGAGATCTTCATCGGCACCCCGAGCTCGGCTCGGCCCCAGGTAGACCCGCTGCGCAGGCTCTCATCTAGCTGGCAGGTCCGAAGGCTCGCCTGTGGGGGATAGGTTTGGTTGGTTTGAAATCTTCATCGGCACCCCGAGCTCGGCTCGGCCCCAGGTAGACCCGCTGCGCAGGCTCTCATCTAGCTGGCAGGTCCGAAGGCTCGCCTGTGGGGGATAGGTTTGGTTGGTTTGAGATCTTCATCGGCACCCCGAGCTCGGCTCGGCCCCAGGTAGACCCGCTGCGCAGGCTCTCATCTAGCTGGCAGGTCCGAAGGCTCGCCTGTGGGGGATAGGTTTGGTTGGTTTGAAATCTTCATCGGCACCCCGAGCTCGGCTCGGCCCCAGGTAGACCCGCTGCGCAGGCTCTCATCTAGCTGGCAGGTCCGAAGGCTCGCCTGTGGGGGATAGGTTTGGTTGGTTTGAGATCTTCATCGGCACCCCGAGCTCGGCTCGGCCCCAGGTAGACCCGCTGCGCAGGCTCTCATCTAGCTGGCAGGTCCGAAGGCTCGCCTGTGGGGGATAGGTTTGGTTGGTTTGAGATCTTCATCGGCACCCCGAGCTCGGCTCGGCCCCAGGTAGACCCGCTGCGCAGGCTCTCATCTAGCTGGCAGGTCCGAAGGCTCGCCTGTGGGGGATAGGTTTGGTTGGTTTGAAATCTTCATCGGCACCCCGAGCTCGGCTCGGCCCCAGGTAGACCCGCTGCGCAGGCTCTCATCTAGCTGGCAGGTCCGAAGGCTCGCCTGTGGGGATAGGTTTGGTTGGTTTGAGATCTTCATCGGCACCCCGAGCTCGGCTCGGCCCCAGGTAGACCCGCTGCGCAGGCTCTCATCTAGCTGGCAGGTCCGAAGGCTCGCCTGTGGGGGATAGGTTTGGTTAGTTTGAGATCTTCATCGGCACCCCGAGCTCGGCTCGGCCCCAGGTAGACCCGCTGCGCAGGCTCTCATCTAGCTGGCAGGTCCGAAGGCTCGCCTGTGGGGAATAGGTTTGGTCTGGTTGGCTTGGTTAATGAAAGGCAGGAAGCACGTTGGGAATACCAAATGAAAAGTGAAAAAGAAGAGATAGATCTCGGCAGAGATAGATCTCGGCAGGGATAGGTCTCGGCAGAGATAGATCTCGGCAGAAGATTCCCCATTGAAGGGAACTCGAGGTGGGGAGGCTTTCGCCAAAAGGGTTCCTCTCAGTGTTCTCGAACAAATAGGCGAGATCGTCATACGATGGGCTAGTGGGGACTCGCGCAGTCTAGAGGGGACGGTCCCGTCTTAAGGATTCGAGAGTCACGCTTCCGGCTGGCCGGTTACCGCGGGTTCTTGCTGATTCATCGCTACGGATTTCCTAAGAAGGCCAAGGGCCTTGGCGGAAGCCTACGCCGAAAGCATTCAACTACGACAATCACATCAAACACATTCGCAAATAACAAAAAATGTTCGCAAGAAAAAACATTTGCATTAATAATACAATGTGTGGGTACAAAATGATAGCGTCTCGCGCTTTACAGAGAGGTGAAGAACAGAAGCAAGAAGGGAACCCTCAACGGGACAAACTGTACCCCTCGGAAGTCTCGCTGGAGCTCCCGCTGGAGCTTCCGCCGGAACTCCCCCCGGAGGTCTCGCCACCCGCGGCGGGGGACTTTGAGACATCCGAGGGAGGGGTATCGGGGGCGCCCAGGGGCTTTGGAATGGGCTCGAAGAGCCATGGGACAAGTTGTGGAGCGGTAATGTCTTTGCCCCTTCCGTCCCAGCAGTTGATGTCGCGCAGCGTCTCCAGCGTCAACTTTACGGTGGCTTGCGCGTTCCCCTAGAGCAGCTTGTCGATGTCATAAGCCGAGTAATACTGGCTCTTCAATCTCTCGTCCAGCGGAGGAGCTGCACTCGCCTCGAGGCGCGCGATCTGCTCTCGTAGGAGAACGTTGTCATATCGGGCCTGAGACAGCTCCTCGCGAAGTGCGGCCTGAGCGGAATCCTGAACAGCGGAAGGTTAGCATCAGAGAAGGGTTAGGATTGCGAGAACAAATGATTATGAAAGGTCTCGCTTACCCCTTCCGCTTGGCGCGAGGATAACAGTTGCTGGGTCTCGGCCAGCTCCTTGGCCAGAGAGGCCGCCTGGGCCACCGCATCGTCCCTGGCCTTGAACATGTCTTGGAAGTTGCGGTCTATCGTAATGCTCCGCCGGGCGCACATATGCGCAAGCTCCAGCCCACGCATTAAAGCGCGAGTGGAGTCGTACTCCAACAGCCGGGTCGACATCCTGTCGTAGACGCTAGCATCCTCCCGGCTGTAGAGACCATAGCCTAAGGCGAAAGCTTCGCCGGTGACCTCGTCTCGCTCCGCCCAGCTCGGCAAGAGGGACGAGACCGTGACCTGGTTGGCGTCAGGGTCCCATTGCAGCAGTGGCTTGTTCTCCGCGTCCAGGCACCTCACGCCGAGACCAAAGTTACGATGACCCCGCGGCACCTCGTCAGACAGGGGTTGGCCGGAGGTCCCGGCGGCGGCACCCTCGCTCTCGGCGGCGCCAAGGGTCCGAGGGTTCTCGGCAGGAGTCCCGGGGCCGCCCCTGGTGGCCGCAATCCTGCTTACTGCCTCCAGGACCTCCTCGAAGGAGCGGCCGGCGGGGAGAGGTTGGACGGGCGGTACAACAACAGCCTTGCCCTTCTCGATATCCGTGGTCTTGGGCCTCTTGATTGGCTGAGGTGCGGAAGCACCCGGCTTTCGCTTCACAACACCGCTTGAGGGGGGAGGCCCGGCTCTTTTCGGCAGGCTTGCGCGGCGGCTTTCGCAAGAGCCAGCGGGTCCTTAGGAGGTTGGCTCTCTCTGGCGCGAGCCTCGTCGAAAGGCTGGCGGAGCGGGATCTCGCGCTCTCCTGCGAAAACAATAGCGATCAATTCCAACCTTGGAAAAGGCAAGAAGGCAAATACGGGCGAGATCTTACCTTCTCCCGGAAGTACAGGATGAAGAGAATCGACGTCTCGCCGGAGGTAGAGGACGTCGAAATCCTTGGTTCCGAAGAACTCAAGGAGGGCGCTCTCGCGGGAGCCCAAGGACGGAGGCTTGTAGGCGGCATCCTCGTATTGGATGGGGGCGAGGGGTACGTTCCCAAAGTCGCCGGAAACGTAGATGAACCTCTCGCCCCAGTGATGGTGCTTGTTGGCGAGACCGATCGTTTTCAACAGTTGCCCGGAGAAGAACACCACGCCTCCCTTCGCGCGGAAAGTAAATAACTTGCGGAAAATCGGCAAGCTAAACTCGATCCTCTCCGACCGCATATAGCATATGAAGGCCATGATAATCGCCACGGAGTTAGGGTTCAGCTGCGCGGGAACCACCCCGTAGTATCGGAGAGCCTGTCGCATCTCAGGCCACAGCGGAAGGCGGAAGCCCACCTCGAAGTGTTCGATAGGGATGGCGAGCTCCCCCTCCACTGCAGTGTTGACTTTGTCATGACTGCCCGGGGGCCGCGCGACGAAGCCAGCGGGAACGTGCTGGGTCTTGATCAGATTGAACTCCTCCAGAGTGAGAGTACAGGAAGGGAAGAGATGCTTTTGGAAGGCTTCCGCGCAGTTGGATCGTCCTTCACCACCGCCCGGCATCGCAATAGGGTTTGAAGGCGAGATCTACGAGGAGAAGGCGAGAGCGAGAACGGGGCGAGAACGGAAGTGGAAGACGGAGACGGGCGAGAGCTTTGCGAAGACCGCGAGAACAACAACAAAGGGGAGAGAGACTGGAATCAGAGTAATGAATGTGGTAGGTGAGCCTCCTATTTATAGAAAATCGTGGTAATGATGGCTGTTTTCAGAAAGGCGGCGGGGGTACAGCCGTCGCGTCCTAGGTCAGCGGCGCTTCGTTTTTCCCGCCCGAATCTGACAGCGACCGATTAACTAAGCAGCTGGCGCAAACGTTGCGAAATGTCATACGGCCGGTAAGGTAGGCGGAAGCAAGGTGGCTCTCGCCACCCCAAAGGCCTGGGAAGATAACTTATACGCATACAAAAATATTATAGACAGAGCTATTGCTCTCGATGAGCGGGAACGCGATAAAATAATAAGCGAATAAAGTGCGGGAACACTAGTTACAACTCCAAGCGAAAAAGTAAGGGTACATTAGAGAAGGGAAGGCCAGGGGAAGAGGAGGGGAGGTCTCGCGCTTCAGTACGGCTCCCAGCGCCATTTCCCTTGCTCCCAACGCCATTTGCCTCGGTCCCGCAACTTGGTCCGGGGGGGCGCCTGCGGGTTGAAGTAGGATGACAGAACGCTGCATCCCAGGTCAACCCGGCGAGACAGATCCCGGATTCTCTCGATGCATCTCTCAGGAGAGGACCCGGCGGTAGCTCCCCCGGGCCGGTCCATCTCGCCTAGAAGGAAGTCTCGCTCCAGGGACTCCAGCCTCTTCTCCACTGACTGGCGAAACTCTCGGGCCGCAAGGTCGCGGACCCGTTCTCGCCGGATGAGTTTCGACAGAATGGCGGCAACCTTCTTCCCTCGTCTTTTCGCGCTCCCGGCACCGGTCAGGATCTCCTCCATCTCGTCAGATGAAGGGAAGGGAGAGCTTTCGCCGTCTTCTCCCTCTCTTTCTTCTTCTTCTTCTTCTTCCTCTACCTCAGCGCCAGGCCGCGAGTCCATGTCCCCTGTCGAAAGAATCCCCATTTTAGCGGAAGCTGAAGGATAGCAGCGATAAAATTGCCGTATACCTTCAGAGTGACGAGGCCCCCGGTCGACGGCAGGCGAGAAGGCCCAGCCCCCCCCCCCCCCCCCTCAGCCCCAAAGAGGAGGTGGATTGGCTTTCCTTTGCCGGGGGGGGTAAACTTTGCGGATGGTGATCCCGGCCTGATCGAGAGCGGGGGAGCGGGTCTCCTCAGCCGCTGGAGGGCTAGCGTCTAGCGGTGGCGCAGGGATCTCGGCATTTTTTCCTCTCGCCGGTAGGGAGGAATCAACCGCATGGGCAGACTGATTCGCAGTTCTCGCCCCATCATCCCGGGTGGCGAGATCTGGAGGTGCGGAAACTGACGCTGCGAGGAATCAGGTCAGCATTTAAAAATACCAGGCGAAGGCAAGAAGGGAACCTTTACCAGCGGTGTTTGGGTCTGATGGAGGGGGCGCCTCGGGAACCTGTGGTTGATCATCGTGATGGCTAGAGGGTGGATCCAAACGTTCTCGCGGGGACGCGGCAGCATCAGGAACCGTCTCCTGCGAGAGGTATCAAGTTAAACAATTGAGCAACTGGTTGTTAATTGGTATATCAAGCTTACCTTCCGCGGCGAGGTGCCGTCCGCGCAACTAGGGGTCGGGGTGGGCGGGCTCCTGTTCTCGCGGGATAGGTCCCGCTGAACCACCTTCGCCTTCTTCTTCTTCTTCTTAGGCAGAGAAGGCTCAGCAACTGACGACTGTCTCGCTAGCCATGGGGCGACCAGGGCACTGTTAGCCCTAGCTCGCGCCTGCGCCGCGTTAATGCGGTCCTGCAGATCCTGCGGAAGCGGTTTATCGGCACGCTTGGAAGGCATAGCGAGAGAGAGGGCGAGAGCTCAGGGGGAGAATGACGGCTCGAGGGAAGTGTTATGACCGTCTATCGACACTCATATTTATAGGCGCCGTACGGCCCACCGAAAGATTCCCTGACGTTGACACGTGCTCAGCGAATATTTTGGGTTGAACATGTCTTTTCGAGCGCGGCGCTAGCTCAAAAAGAGCGGGGATTGTGTACAACCCCATATTCGCTGAGCCAGACAAGGAGGCACAATGGTCACAGGAGGGTTAGCCAAAGCGGTCCCGCCCTAAGGAGGATCTCGCCCACAGAAGGCGGAAACGCTCTCGCTGGATGCTATAGAAGAGAAACCGTGGGCCGAGAGCGCCAAGCGCGGACTGCGCGGAAACGCTCTCGCCCAAACCAAGCCTCAATCCCGAAGAGTTCTCGCTTGCGCTGGGCGAGAACGTTCGCGCCACGCCCTGGGCCGAAAGGTCTCGGCACCAGCTCTCGCCGAGTGGGGCCCAGGGTCTTTGGAAGAATGTCCTAATTGCCCTCAGGAGAAATTACTTCAGTACCCTCAGAAAAACAGCGGGTTTTGGCTATTGGCAGACCAACCAGGGGCTTTTCAGTAAATTCAGGACATCAAAATGCTATAAATAGACCCATAAGGGCTCCTTAGAAAGCAAGCTATCATTGTCTCCCGAATTCCAGTGCTTTCTGAGGAGCTCCTAGCCCAGCTTTGGCTTTGGAGGGGAAGCTCTCAGAGATCTTCTGGGTGTGAGGTGGGACCTCCCTGCTGAGGCATTTGGGTCAGTCTTAGGTCCTTAGAATCCAGTCAAGGGGTGAGACTTGAGAGAAGTAGGTTTTGGCTGCACCCCTTTTTCTTCGAACTTCAGTTGAGGTCATATTTAGCTTCAACATCACCTATAGTTGTACAAAACACTGTTAAGCTACCATACAAAATTGCAAAAAGCAATTATAGGAACACGCAGGTTCCTCAAACACGTGTATTTTCATTCATAAGTGAACATTCATGGGGTTTTTTGATGTTATAACGATGACGCACACACATGTGCTCACCACCCCTTAAAAAGAATTCATCCACAAATTCATTTTAAGCTCGACCGAAACTAGGAGTCTGATACCAAATTGTAACACCCCCTATCCATCGCATAACATATAGCAGTAGGTCCGGCCAGGGCCCGACGTCATATACCACAGACAGACCAGGCGGTTACTCAATGGAATAACATCCAACTAATATCCAACGTCCTACACAAAATCATTCTAGCGGAAGCAATTATTAAAGATTGCAAATTAAAGAACACAGCCACAAGCATGAATGTCCACTACTCAAAACAATAGGAATGAAGTACAATACACAAGTACCTTGGCCTTATGTCCTTACAACTGTTTACCCAATTAACATGTTTTCCAAACCTCGGCACGCAGGCCGGTCACACATGAATAAAATAAGTAAACACTCAATTTAGGCCTTCGAGGGCCGGTTCAGCAACTTGGGCTTTAGCCCGCTATTTAGCACTCGACTCCATAGCACCTGCAAGCAACAATCCACCGCACGGTGGCAAACAAAGGCAGCTGTCAGCTATGCTGACCAAATTATAACGATCCCGCCCCCAACTCGGGGCAGTGCTGCTCCTTCCCTGCACTTTGTTAGCATAATCTAGCAATAGAGTGTAACAACACAACAACACAGGCGCAGGCACTCACGACCACACACACCGTGCAGATCGTCGACACGAGCTCGACATGCTCTGGGACACGTCCGTGTCTCAGGCCGTGTTCGCTGCTCGACGATCGTCGACTCCAAAATTCGTCGTCCTCTCGTCCAAATCGTCGACCCAAACACGACACGCCCTGGGACACGCCAGTGTGCCTCCTGCCAAATTCCAAACTTAGCTCAAAACACCTCCCGTCGCTCTTTTGAGTTTCGGGGCGTTACACAGCGTCACGAACCACTCGCCCAGTGATATTTTTACCATTCCATCCCTGTTGGTCTGTCAGTATCCCCCAAACAACGGAGCTGCATTGTTGGTAGACCATTTCCAGAAATCTATAAATAGACCCAAGAAGATACCTCAGAAGGCAAGCTTTCCAGTTTTCTATTTTCCATATCTTCTTGCGCTTTCTGAGGTGCCCTGAGCTCAACACAAGCTAAGGAGGGGAAGCTCTCTAAGATCTTTTGGATTTGTGGTGGGACCTCCGTGCTAGAGCCTTGAGTCAGTTTTGAGTTCTAAGTCTTTGGTCAGCCAATCCTGCTAGGAGAAGTAAGAGTGCGGTCACCCCTTCCCCAAGGGAAAGTACTCTACAGAAGTCAGTTTCCGGTTTCAAAAAAACCAAATAAAAAATATTTTTATAATAATATGATAAATAATAATTAAAAGATATTCAATATATATTAGTCTCGTTTTGTAGATCACGGCAAGACACCAACGGTCCTAAAAAGCGCGACAAGCAATAATAATAATAATTTGCAAGTAAAAAATCTTGACCACATGGCAAAAAGGTTGGGTCAGAAATTTTTGGGTTCAGCGCTTCGCGGATTACGAACCATGAAAATTTGGGGGCATTTGATAGGGTTACCCCCTAATTTTTCTAAGCCAAATCCGGAAGATTTCAATCAAAGACACAGAGGCGAGCCAACCCCAAAGTCGTGCTCCCCCAGAGACCTAGAAGCACCACGGAAGGGGGGAAAGCTAAGCGCACACAGAAGCGCAGGCGAAAAGCACATGCCCACATAAACAACACGCACGGGATGGTAGCGCGCACGTGCGCAGGTGGCTAACCCGCGTGCACGCGTAGCCTGCGCGAAAGAGCGTGCACGCGCTAGCTCGCGCAGCGCGCACGTGCGGCGACAGCCGCCCCCGATGTCGACCACCTCTAGCCACCTCCACCGCCTCCGGTCTCCGCCACCACCAAGCAACTTACCCGGTCCTCCTAAGCCGCCCGGGGGAATGTTCGTAATTTCTTGAAAATCAGTGATCTAGGTGATCAAAACAAAGTAACGTCATTCGCCACCTTAAAATCCTCTTGGGCGCAATTAATAGCATGTCCTTCCAAAAAATTTATAAAAAGGCCCCTAGGTCTTCATTTGAAGATAAGCAACTCAAGAGAGTAGAGAGAGTTCTGAGGTTTTCCGACGTGAACGTGGGACTTAAATGGTTTCTTCGCTCAGAATTCACTCTGCCCCCTCTCTAGCATGCACGACGCCCGACACTCACTTGAATGCTTTCGTGAGCCTGAGAGAAGACGATGGAATTCGCTTTCGCAGGTGCTCGTATGAAGGCACTACAAGATTTCAAGGACTTGACATTCTTCTCTGCGTGAGTGCTTTCATTAAGACTCCGACTCTATAGAAGCATTTTCATTAAGGCTCGGAGGATTTAACATTTTTCCCCACTAGAGCGCTCTCATCAAGGCCCCAAGGACTTAGTTTATTTTCTACTACTTTTATATTAAAAGCTTGTAACGGAGAGGTGGTCTGTCACCCTCCAAGAAAACTCCTGAATCTTGTAAACTAAAAGTGAAATAGTAGATTTTGACCAGACACAAATCCGACCACGTGATTTTTCACCATTTTCGAGTTTTCCATGGTAAATAAGCCTTCAGTCATTGCTGCAAGAATTTCAATGATTGTTTGCTTGTCCGGTCCAACTTCGAGCTAATGCGGTCCGATTCTCCGAATTGGGGAAAAACTGGGTGAATCATTGTAACACCCTCATCCGTCACGTAGAAAATAACAGAAGGTCTGATCGGGGCCGCACGCTATATTCCACGGATAGTCAGTGGAGTTACGCATTAATTCCAAAACATTCACGTATCATAACTCAGAGTTGTATTCTAGTGAAAGTATTATAATTACCTAAGAACCCAACACCAGGAATGTCCACTAACAACACATAGAAATGGCATGTAAATACACAAACTGTTTGGCCTTATGGCCTTACAAACTGTTTCCTTCACAGAAGTATTTTACATACATCAGCACACAGACCAACCACACATAAAAACAGTAATAAACGCTTTGCTTGACATTTGAGGGTCGACATAGCACAACGGGGCTTTAGTCCACTACTTTCTGAACGTCTCTCCTGCACCTGCATGAGGATAATCCACCAAAATGTGGCAAACAAGGCGACAATTAGCTTTCCTGACCAATTTATAATGAACTCATCCCCTTCTCGAGGTGGTAGAACTCCTTCCTCGCAAACATGCAGAATGACAGTATATCTATATATATAAATCTCCACAGACGTTGGCATGCATGGTCATACGTCTCATGCACTCAGGGCACATTATCAGCGTACCAGATATCCCAGTCCCACCACCATCCTTAGTCCTAGACCGATGGTTTAATATTAAGCATTTGTTAGTCGGGCTCGTAGCCATGACTCTAACTATGCCAACGACGATTCCAAGTACTTTAGGAATCTAGCCCGAAAGACATATCACGGGTACAGTTCAGCCATATCCTGTTACTCAGTTCACTGTTTGTACTACGCACGACGCGGGTCAGCTTCCCCTTGCCCGTTAGCACATACACAACCGATGTTATGTGACAAGACTGGCTCTCACGACCACCACAGGTGGGCAGTCTAGGCTCTAAGCTCCACATGATACCCACCTTGTCCCTAAAACCTGGGCTTGCAAACACATATCAACTTACTGGGAGCTATCGCCAGCGGTAGAACTACCGTCGGGCGGTATCTGACCGAACAAAATTCATGTCCCAAATCTGTGTGTTTTCATGGAGCACACCTCCAGTTCTACCTTCAGCAAGATGCACACCCCAAAACTCTGTGAAACTACATGTTTACCTACAGAGTCTTCTCCAACACACAAATCAATCATCACCAATTCATTCCAATATATCCAGAAGGGCTTCACACAACATGCATATTCCATACTTCGATTCCGGATTCTATATGCAATTTCTATCGGGGACGCAACTAATTAACCCGTCGGAATATTTGCTTCCACTAGTTCATGGAGTAACTTCCCCATTATGCCAAAATAAGGACTATCATGTCCAAGTTTTTCAAGAGAAGAATCGTTTCCCTTGTATATCGCTTAGGATCCATGAACACGAATTTGATCCGGATGGAAGCGTTTGTAATACCTTCCTCTCCACAGATCTAGCCTTGGATCGCAAATCTGATCTCAAGAACATCTCTAATAGCTCTCCCAAAGAGTTGTTAATTGCCTTCTTTTTCCTCCTATCCTTTCTCTTCTTCTTTTCTTAAGGTTGAAGAGAGAGAGAGAGAGAGAAGGAGATTGTGAGAAGGAAATCATAAGAAGATAAATCCCCCTTCTCGCTTTATCAAACTCAGGAGAAAACTCAGCCATAGGATCCTCAGGCCAAAACACGAGGATGACCCTATTTAAGCGGCCATTCTATTTCAAATTCGCTACCGTCGTGCGGTAGCACACTATCACTTGGTTGTAGCTTAGGCGATGACGGTGGTCTTATTCAATACCACTTTGCTGCTTAACGACCATCTCAGCATCACTCGACATGTGGTAAGCTAACGCCAGGGGTATCGCTATCGCCTGACGGTAGCGACTCGATGTCACTGTTTATTCTCAATGTCATCAACTCGACGCATCTGGTTGTTATTGATGCCATCAACCTGATGCCTGCTATCACCGACGGTACCTAGCTATCGTCGGGCAATAGCTTCCAATAACCAGAAATTTATTGTTTTCAAATATGTGAACCTGAGGTATTACAAATCTCCCCCTTTAAGAAATTTCGTTCCGAAATTAAATAGTTTAGAAAAGAACAAAGGTACATAGTATGTAAAATTTATCTTAAAGGAACAACTCTGGGAACTCTTTTTCTTATGGTGTGCTCGCGCTCCCATGACAATTTCTCACGACGACAATTTCTCTCGACGACAATTATCTCAACGGACCTTGTCTCTTCTGATAGACTTGTTTCACAACTGCTTTATCTCATTTGTTGGATCCCTAGTTGATTTGGGCTAGGTTCACTAGATTAGGATGTGACCCAACCTGTATAGCCAGGGTCAAATTTGTGTCCTAGAGTCTAGGTCAAGTCCTTAGAGTCAACTTCAGATGGACCAGCTATCAACAAGACCATCAGAGACTCCAGACTTAGAGGATTTCAAGACTAAGTAAAGTGAGTTCGGCGTTCGTCGAACTCAGCTCGACGAAAGGTGTTCGGCGCTCGACGATCGTGAGATAATTCTTAGTGCTGAGCTCGACGATCTTTGTTCTCGGTTCGACGAAGACTGAGTTTCTACATCAAGCTAAAGTCAGGACAACTTCAGAATTTTTCTAAGTCCATCTTCAGACTTTGGTCGACGAATTAGATTCTGAGGTCAACGAACTTGGACCTCAAGTTCTCAACTTCTCAGGTCGACGATTTCAGTATTCTACTCGACGATTCCTGAATTCAGAGGATTTGTGTCGACACTTAGGGCATGTGTCGACACCAGATTTATGTCGACACCAGAAGATTTGTGTCGACACCAGGATATCAGTCGACACCAACTTATGTCGATACTGAATATCAGTAGATGCAGAATATTTTGACAAAGTCCAGAATTGTTCTTCGCTCGATGAATGTGGATCTCTGGTCGACGAATGAAGATTGTCAGTTCGACGAAGATTGAAGCAGAATCGACAAGATTTCCTTGAAGACAAATTATTATTGTCTGGTCGACGAACTTATCAAGCTCAGCTCGACTAACTCAAGCTCAGCTCGACGAACTCAAACTCAGCTCGACGAATTGTGTTCTTCGTTCGACGATTCCAGACTAGGTCTTCTCCAGTTTTCCCGTCCTTTTTCTTGGAGATGAATCCTCAGTAATTAATGCCAGATCCTCTCAGAATGTTACCGTTAGAACGTGCATTGACTATGGATTATTACATGCCATTTTTCCATGGGACAGTTAGGGAATTCATTGATTGTCGCTTCCTTCCCAGGACGACTGCATTTACTGCTTAAGATTTCAAATTTCCAGTGTGATCGACAGTCAGTCAAAAAAAGAACAAAAGAAAAGGATCAATCAGTAAGAGTCAGTACCAGCAACAGACACACAGACAGATTGCACAGAAGAACAATCATATAGAAATCTAAAGTTCTACTGCAATCAGCCCAGGCCAGAGAACATCTTCAATTCTACAGGACAACTTCAAAAGGACAACAAAACTCTACCTGTCAAAGAAGTTCCTGAAGCAATCTCTGGTCCAGGCACTCAAGCTTTCAAGACCTGTCACCCTGAAGCAGTGCTCCAGTTTTCCTGATCTCAGGGGGAGCAAATCTGCTAACATCAATCCACAGTCTTCTCAGTTATTATTGAGAAAGAGAAGACACCATCACCTCTCTTCCAACTCCTGTACAAGGTTTTAATTCCCTTCAAAATTATTCCTGGTTGCAAGTCTCCTTCCAAAAGACTTGAGGTTTTGGTTTTTGAGCACCTGAACAAAAGCTCATTGGTGTCAGACACCTGATCAAAAACCTGAGTGGATTCCTACCAGGGTGGTAGAAGAGTGGATGTACCCAGGTTGGGGAACCACTATAAAGTTTCTTGTGTCGTCTGGTTGCCCTTTATTTTTGTTTTAGCTGTGTTGTTCTGTGAGTAATAGGTTACTGTGCTTATTTTATTTTACTTACTGACTTGTTCACTTAGGATTACAACAAAAGTTCTAAAAAGTTTTGTAGTGAGCACAATACTCTATTCACCCCCCCCCCCCCTCTAGAGTATTTCAGATCTAACCTGCACTTTCTTGTATTCGATTCGAGTGAGCTTGACTTTCGTTATCAATCCACTATCGACTAACATCATATCTGCATCAACCACTTACGTAGGCTCCTGCAATGCTTCCATAACACTGATATGTGAAACACATTATGCAACCTACTTAGCTCTGCTGAAAGAACAAGCTGATAGACAGCTTCACCAATCTGCTCAATGATCTCAAATTGCCCAAAGTATCTTATGAAAGTGTCTAGTAGTCAACCTAAGTCACTTAGAGGGGGGGTGAATAAGTGAGTTATGCGTTGTACAACACCGTGTTCGCCGATTGGGTCCACCGAGCCATGCGGGCGGGCTGGAGCAACCGACCCACGACAGAACAACAGGCGGGAGAACCCGGACGGTCAGCTCGCTCTCGCCAAAGCTGGGCGGGCGAGCTGTGCGAGCCAGCTCATCCAGCCCGCGCCTGCCTAGGTGACCTCGTCGCCAGCCCGCCTCCAAGTAGGGTAGGCAATCCATCGCGGCCCGGCTTGCGCTCGCCTAAGGATAGAAGGCGAGCTGCGGGAGCCAGGTCGTGTCCGCCCATTAGAGTGGCGAGCCGACCACTAGATCCTTGGAACCTGCCCAGTGGGACCCAGAGGAAAAATTATACGGACGCCCTTGTAGGGGGTGCAAATAGCCTACTAGAACAGCGAAGTCATGTTGTTGTCAGATCACTTTTGGTTGCACATAGTGGTTCAAAACAGCGGAGGTTGGCTATTTGCAGGCCGTTTTCAGAAAACTATAAATAGACCCAAGGGGGTATCTCAGAAGACACTTTTTTCTTGTCCACCGGTCTTCTAGCGCTTTCTGAGATATCCTTAGCTCGGAATTTGGCTAAGGAGGGGAAGCACTCTAAGATCTTCTGGGTGTGTGGTGGGACCTCCACGTCGAGCCATTGAGCCCATTCCTTGTCTCATTTCCTTAGTCGGTTGGCTCGCGGGTGAGAAGTAAGTGTGCGAACACCCCATCCCCAAGGGTGAACTCCACAATAGACCGAGTTTTCGGTTTCAACATTTTTGGTGTGGTGAGCGTGGATAGTGGTCAACACAGAAAAATTTTGGCAAGCTCGATAACTGAAGGATCAAGGCAAGGCTCGGACAGGTCCGACTCGCTATACCCTCCCCCTCTCGCCACGGTGGGGATGTTCGAATACTTCAGGCAGGAGGTGCTCGACCTCATCAGGTTCGCACTAGGCACGCTAGCCGAGTGCTCGACTCCAGTGGTTCTAGTCATAGCCTCCCCAGTTCTGGGTGAGGACGCTCCCGACAAGCGAGCTGGGAAGGAAGTCGACGAGGATGAGAGAGGATGCGAGCTCCCCTTGCGAGTGCTCTTCCTTGGCTCAGCGAGTGGGGCCCGGTTTGGCGAGATGGGGGTGGGAGACCCTCCGGCTCACCTAGCGGGTGGAGGCAGCCCCTTCAGCGAGTTAGTTTCCTCAGCCGTAGTTCCAGAGAGGTTCAGGGAGCCGGAGATGTCTTACTACACCGGAAAGGGAGACCCAGTGTAGCACGTCCAGTGGTTTAAGGATGTGGTCTCGATCCGACAGATGTCGGATGGATTCAAGTGCAGGCTCTTGGCCATCACCCTCAAGGAGAAGGCGAGAGAGTGGTTCCACCAGCTGTCGGCCAGCTCCATCTACTACTTCGAGGACCTGAGCCGGGGTTTCATATTGAGATTCACCACCTCCAAGAAGAGGAAGGAGGAGTCAGAGTTTATGTTCCACATCAAGCAGGGGGTGAACAAGACCTTAGGGAGTTACGTCGACCGGTTCCAGGAGGAGGTCACCAAGGTCCAAGAGATGTCAGGGAACACCCAGATGATGGCCTTCACCATGGGGCTACAATAGGGTTTCTTCGGGATGGAGTTGAAGAGGGTGTCGCCTCTCTCCTATGAGGAACTGATGGAGAGGGCAGCAAGAGAAGTCGACGGGGAGGCATCGAACCCGGACTTTGCCCGGAAGCTGGCCAGGTGGGCCACAGAGGAGGAGGAGCCAAGAGGTGGCATAGGTCGGGAGGAGAGGAGAGCTGAACCCCGGCAGAGGGAACAATAACAGCAATAACAGCCTAGATAGGGGCACCAGGAGTCGAACCATCGACTAGGTTGGAGGCCGGAGTGGCGGGACCAGGGGACACTGAGAGGTTTCCATGGAGGAGACAACCTGTAGGAGAGCCACAGTTAGTTTCATCCTCCGGGTTGGAGTCAGGGCTAGATACCTCCCCTCCCCGATCAAAATCAGGCTATGTCTATAGCCCTGGGGAAGAGGAGAAGAGCTGCACGGAGGAGGAGAAGGGAAGTCGGGGTGGAGTTGCCCTACTGTGACTTCCACCAAGAGGAATGACATGCTACAGCCACGTGCCCGGAGTTCCTCGAGATGAGAAGAAACAGGGAGCAACAACAGTAGCGGGATCGCCAGGAAGTGCGGATTGAGGATGTACTGCCTCAGGAGGAGGAGGATAGGTGCGAAGACTGGGCAGACGTTGGAACCCGGGGAGGGATCCGAGTGATCCATGGAGGGGTGGGGATTGAGGCTTCCCGGAAGGCGAGCCTCCACACCATGTACCGAATGAACGTTGGCTCCACATCCAAGACCCCACCCCCCGGAGGAGAGGATCACCTTCTCCAGAAGTGACATGCCGGATCATGAGGATCCCTTTTGCGTTGCGCTGGTCATCCAGACGGCCATCTAGAACTTCACCGTCTCCTGAATCCTCATCGACAATGGGAGCTCAGTCAATGTCATATTTAAGAAGGTGTTTGACGCGATGAAGGTGTAGGCTAAGAGAGTGCTGGCATCAGATGGGCCTTTGTTCAGATTTTTCGGAGAGAGGAAGGAGGTGGAAGGAGGAGTGGGACTCCATGTTACTCTGGGGGCAGTCTCGTACTTGCAGGTTTGTCATCGTGGACTCCCCCGGCATCTACAACGCCATCATCGGGCGGCCCCTCATCAGCGCCTTCCGCTGCGTCCCCTCATCCTTCCACAAATGCCTGAAGTTTAGCGCTGAGGGGATTCAGGTCCGGGTCCGGGGTGATCCCAAGGTGGCAAGAGAGTGCTACATCACCGTCGTGAACTCCAACTCTTAGCAGGAGGGAGCCGAGGAGATGGAGCAGAGTATGGAGGAGACGGAGCGGGGGGTCGGTGGAGAGGAGAGGGAAGTGTAGGAGAGCTACACCCAGGTGGAGGTGACAGGAGGAGTTCGGGAGAAGCTGACCGAAATGATGGTCGTGGAAGAAGTGATGGAAGCCGAGGAGGTCCTTGTCCCAGGAGAGAGGGACGTTGGAGAATGGGGGTAGCAGTCCAGGCTGGAGACTGCGGAAGAGGTCTTGGATATAGAAGTTCTCACCCAGGGGGCAGGGTGGAGAAAGTTCGCATCAGTGGGGGACTGACCCCGGAGGCCCAGGGCAGGATGCTGGAATGCATCCAGAAAAACATGGACATCTTCGCATGGAGCGCGACAAAAATGCCAGGGATCGATGTAGACGTTTCCTACCACCGCCTCAACAGGACCCGGAGGCCCGCCCCATTCAGCAGAAGAAGAGGTCCGTTACGAACAAGCTGGCTGAACCCATTAGGGAGGAGGTGGCCAAGCTCCCCAAAGCCGGCTTTGTATCTGAAATACAATACCCCGGCTGGTTCTCCAATATAGTTATGGTTAAAAAAAAGGAGACGGTCGGTGGTGTATGTGTGTTGATTTTTCTTTACTTAATAAATCATGTCCTAAGGACTGTTATCCCTTGTCTCAGATCGACGCGCTGGTTGACTCAACCGTTGGTTTCCCTATAATGAGTTTTTTGGATGCGTTTTCAAGTTACCACAAAATTAGGATGCAACCCCCCCCCCCCCCCCCGACATCAAAGCTTTCTCCTTCATCACGGGGGATGGGTGCTACTGCTACAAAATGATGCCCTTTGGGCTGAAGAATGCAGGGGCGATGTACCAGAAGATGATGGACAGGGTCTTTCGAGAGCAGAAGGGGAGGAACCTGGAGGTGTATGTAGATGACCTTATGATCAAGAGTAGAGATGTGGACTCTCACCTTCAGGACCTGGAGGATACCTTCACCACCTTGCGCAAGTACAAGATGCGGCTAAAGCCCCTGAAATGTATTTTCGGGGCTAGCAGGGGGAAGTTTTTGGGCCATCTCCCTACCCCCGCAGGGATTAAGCCAGATCCTGACAAGGTCCGAGCGATCATGGAGTTAGGATCGCCTTTGAATGCTAAAGAGGTGCAGCAGTTGACAGGGAAGCTGGCAGGGTTGAGCAGGTTCCTTTCCCGGGCTGGGGGGAAGTGCTCTCCCTTCTTCAAAGCATTGAGGGGAGGCAAGAAGTTTGAGTGGACTGAGGAATGTGAGGAGGTATTCCAGGCCTTGAAGAGGCAGTTGACTCAGTCCCCCCTGCTCCAAGGGCCGAAGGAGGGGGAGGACCTGTCTTTGTATCCTAGGGTTAGAGCAGAGGCCTTGAGCTCCGTTCTGGTTCGGCAAGAGGGGAGAAGCATCTCCCCATATACTATGTGAGTCGGGTCCTGAGGAAGGCAGAGCTTCATTATCCCATCTTAGAGAAGTTTCCCTTCGTTTTATTCATCTCGGCTCGGAGGCTCCGGCCTTACTTCCAGGCACACTCAATCCGAGTGGCAACTGACCACCCTCTACAACATCTTCGAGGGGGTGGAGCATTCAGGAAGGTTAGCCAAGTGGTCGGTAGAGCTGAGTGAGTTCGATATCTCCTTTGTCCCCCGCCTCTCAATCAAGGCCCAAGCAATGGCTGACTTTCTGGCTGACTACGTGTTCAAGGTGGCGGAGGCAGAACTCACTCGCCCAGTTCCCTGGAAGGTAATGGTGTATGGTGCCTCAGGTAAGCATTCCTCGGGGGTGGGGTGATCTTGGAAAGCCACCAAGGAACAAAGATAGAGAAAACAATAGTTATCCATTTTTTATTACTAACAATCAGGCCGAGTACGAGGTGGTGATCGCAGGGCTGCGCCTGGCCGGGGAATTGGGAGTACTTGACGTGGAGGTCCTCACTTACTCCATGGTGGTGGATTCCCAAATCAACGGGGAGTTTGAGGCGAGGGAGCCCACCCTTCAGTTATACTTAGCAAAGGTGAAGGGGGTCATCAGCATGTTCCAGACCTTCTCCATCTGACACGTGCCCAGGGAGGAGAACAAGTAGGTTGATTAACTTACAAAGTATGGTCCCCGGGGTGGGGGGGGGGGTACCATCACCGACCTATTCCTCCCTTCCATCCAAGAAGGGGAGCTGATGGAGGTGGATCAACACCCCTCGTGGATGGACCATTTCATATCATTCCTTTCCACATGGGAGTATCCGGAGGGGATGTACAAAAAGAAGTTCAAGTATAAGTCAGCGTATTATCTCATCGGCGATGAGCAGTTGTACAGAAAGACCCATATACTATGTCCTGGTTCGGGAATAGGGGAAGAAGCAGCTCCCCATATACTATGTGAGTCTGGTCCTGAGGAAGGCAGAGCTTCATTATCCCATCTTAGAGAAGCTGGACTTCACTTTATTCATCTCGGCTCGGAGGCTCCGGCCTTACTTCCAGGCACACTCAATCCGAGTACTGACTGACCACCCTCTCTGCAACATCTTCGAGGGGGTGGAGCATTCAGGAAGGATAACCAAGTGGTCGGTAGAGCTGACTGAGTTCGATATCTCCTTTGTCCCCCGCCTCTCGATCAAGGCCAAAGCAATGACAGACTTTCTGGCTGACTACGCGATTAAGGTGGCAGAGGCAGAAATCACTCGCCCAGTTCCCTGGAAGGTAATCGTGGATGGTGCCTCAGGTAAGCATTCCTCGGAGGTGGGGGTGATCTTGGAAAGCCCCCAAGGAACAAAGATAGCGCAAACAATATTTATCCATTTTTCTATTACTAACAATCAGGCCGAGTACGAGGCGGTGATCGCAGGGCTGCGCCTGGCCAGGGAATTGAGAGTACTTGACGTGGAGGTCCTCATTGACTCCATGGTGTTGTATTCCCAGATCAACAGGAAGTTTGAGGCGAGGGAGACCACCCTCTAGTTATACTTAGCAAAGGTGAAGGGGGTCATGGGCATGTTCCAGACCTTCTCCATCCGGCACGTGCCCAAGGAGGAGAACGAGCAGGTTGATCAACTAGCAAAGCATGGTCCTCGGGTGGGGGGGGGGTACCATCACCGACCTATTCCATCCTTCCATCCAAGAAGGAGAGCTGATGGAGGTGGATCAACACCCCTCGTGGATGGACCATTTCATAACATTCCTTTTCACAAAGGAGTATCCAGAGGGGATGGACAAAAATAAGTTCAAATATAAGTCAGCGTACTATCTCATCGACGATGGGCAGTTGTACAAAAAGACCCTCTTGGGGATGCTGGCACGTTGCGTAGTCGAGAGGGAGGTTCATAGGATCTTAGAAGAAGTCCACTCCGGGGAGTGTGGGAGTCACTCCGGGAGTCGGACCCTAGAAGGAAGGATTGTCAGACAAGGCTACTTCTGGCCTACCCTGGGCCACGACGTTATAGAGTTCATGAATAAGTGCCATAAATACCAGTTGTTTGCCCCACTCCAACTACCACCAGCCCAGCGCCTCAGAAGTATCATGGCCCCCGGCCCTTTGCCATCTAGGGAATGGACTTGGTAGGGCCTTTTCCCCAGGCCAGCGGGCAGAGGAGGTTCCTGTTAGTAATAATAGATTATTTTTCTAAGTAGTTGGAGGTGAAGGCGCCGGCCAAGGTGACCTCATAGGTCATCAGGAACTTTGTTTGGGGGAGATCATATGCCAATACTGGTTACCCCAGGCCATTATCACGGATAACGGGCCACAGTTTGTCATCGCCGAGTTCATCAGCTTCTGTGGGCAGCTCGAGATTGACCTCAGGTTTGGCTCAGTCCACCATCCCAGGAGCAATGGGCAAGTGGAAGCGACAAACAAGATCATCGCGAACCTCCTAAAGAAGAAGGTGGAAAATTTGAAGGGGAGCTGGGTGGAGCATCTTCCCTCGGTCCTCTAGGCTCTGAGGAGCACCCCCAACATAGCCACATGGGAGACCCCCTTCAAGCTCTCCAATGGCTGCGAAGCAGTGCTTCCCATAGAGTTTGAAGTCTAGACACCTCGGGTGGCGGAGGCCCAGGAATGCAGGGAGGAATGGAGAGCCGAGAATGAGGAGGAGCTGCGGCTCTCCCTTGACATGGTGGAGGAGCTGCGTTACCTCTCCGCCATCCGACAGGAAGAAGTGAAGAAAAGAATGACTAAGTATTTTGACAAACACGTTAGGGACAAATAGTTCATGGAAGGGGACTTGGTCCAGAAAAATATGGATACATCAGGATTATCAGCTGCTATGGGAAAGCTCAACCCCAACTAGGAGGGTCCGTACATTGTAAAAGAAACATTGAAGTCAGGTGGGTGTCGCCTCCGGAATGTGTAGGGTGAGACCCTAAGTCTCACATGGAGCGGTGATGACTTGAAGCATTTTTACCCTTGAGCCATGTAAGTGATGTCCTTTTTATAATAAAGCTCCTTGATGTTCCAATTCTCCTATGAAGATTCATATGAGCGGGTGAAGAGTTCACTCAGAATACCCCGAGCAGATCCCACTGTCAGGCTCTCACCTAGCTGGCAGGGCTGGATGTCACTCAAGAGAGTCTACCCGGACCCCGAGCAGCTCCCGCTGTCAGGATCTCACCTAGCTGGCAGGGCTGGATGTCACTCGAGAGAGTCTACCCAGACCCCGAGCAGATCCCGCTGCCAGGCTCTTACCTAGTTGGCAGGGCTGGATGTCACTCTAGAGAGTCTACCCAGACCCCGAGCAGATCCCACTACCAGGCTCTCACCTAGTTGGCAGAGCTGAATGTCACTCGAGAGAGTCTACCCAGACCACGAGCAGATCTCGCTGTCAGGCTCTCACCTAGCTGGCAGATCTGGATGTCACTCGAGAGAGTCAACCTAAACCCCGAGCAGATCCTGCTGCCAGTATCTCACCTAGCTGGCAGGGATGGATGTCACTCGAGACAGTCTACCCAGACCCCAAGCAGATCCCGCTGTCAGGCTCTCACCTAGCTGACAGGGCTGGATGTCACTTAAGAGAGTCTACCCGGATCCCGAGCAGACCCCGTTGTCAGGCTCTCACTTAGCTGGCAGGGCTGGATGTCACTCGAGAGAGTCTACTCAGGCCCCAAACTGGCTAGCAGGACAGGTCTCGATGAACGTCATGATGTCGAAAGTCGGTACCCAGACATACAAACATCAGAGGAAGAAATCACAGGGTTGACAAGATGGGCTCGGTAGGTCGGTGAGCTGGGAGTACCGAGTCGAGACTCTGGCGGGTCGGTGAGCCAAGACTGTGGTTTGGCGATGCAAGCTCTCGAGACCCAACATAATCGCCCGACACTCAAAAAGCTACCGAGGTCGCTAGAACTCAAACCGTATCGCGACCTCCTAGGAGGCCAACTCCTGTGAAGCCAGGCGACTTAGGTGCGAGCAGAGCCTGCCCACTCATATCTCGCAGGCAGCGAGGAGGATCCAGACTGAAGAGACGAGTCGTCATTCGCAGTTCGGCTAACTAATTCCCCAATATGTCCTAAGTACTGAAGGGATTCATGATCTTGCTAGCGGGACACTAGTCCGGAGGCAGCAAGCACGGGGATCAGAATAGGTCGTGAATAAAAAAAGAGAGCACGAGGGTATCCACAATTCATAGCAGCGACATTACGAGCAACAGTTCCAAAAAGCATATTTCATCAATTACAAAAATCACAAGTTTGGGGCTCAGCCCGCGTTTACATTAAGACATATATATATATATATATATATATATATATATATATATATATATATATATATATATATATATATATATATATATATATATATATATATATATATATATATATATATAAGACACACACACACACAATAAAGGAGTGGCGCGGGGATTCAGCGAGGTGAGCCCCCCTAGAGGGAGTGATAGGACTCGTCGCCTGGCTTTAGTACCGGAAGGAACAGTTCCGGTACCACCTCGCTCGCGGAAAGGCCCGCGCCTTCACTCGTGATAAGGCCCGCCCGCTGCAACGTTTGGAGGGTATACTTGGCAGCCTTAGCGGCATTCTTCTGCATCATTTTCTCCAGCTCGTACTCGGTGTAGTGCGCGAGCTGGCAGCTACTACTGGAGGGCGGCAGAGCAATTGTTGCGGCCTCCAGCTCCCGCACCCACGCCTGCAAAACCTCCTTTTCCTTTTGAAGGGAGGCGACCTGGAAGCCCAGACGATTGTACGTCGCCGCATCCTGCGAGGAGGGATAGAATGAACTTGAGAAAAAGGAACAACCTTTGAACAATGAGTGCAAGTCACGGGACTTACCACCCCTCCAGGTAGGTAGCAAGGAAGATATCAGTCGCGTCCGCTCGCTCCATCTGGTGCTCCGCCTCCTCCTAGGCGAGACGGAGGGCTTCTTCCTTTTCATCGACCAGCTTCTTGAGCGAGGGGGCATTTTTCTCCATCTGGGTGCATCGCCGGCCTACCATGTGGGCCAGCTCCAGGCTGCGGAGTTGGGCCTGCGCGCTCTCATGAACGAGCACCCGCGTGGCCTCCTCGTCATAGATCACGACATCTTCTCGCACATAGTGGCCGAATGAGAAGTTGTAGGCCTCCTCGCTGATAGTATCATGTTCTAACCAGCAGGGCAATAGGGTGGAGTTGGTGGCCCAGTTCTCCTCCCTGTCCCACTAGAGGAGGGGAATTCCGAGCTCATCCAAGGACTGCTCGTCGAGACTAAAGTTGCGGTGCCCTCTCGACACAGGTTTCATGGCGGACTGGTCCTCTCCTTACGACCTAGAGGTGTCAGCCGCCTCGCCAGGAGAGCCGCCGGTCGAGGCAGTCGCGGGAGCGGGATCTTTGGTGGGATGGACCGCCAGGGCCTTACCTTTATCCCGAGCTGCGGGAGGTACGCCGCCCACGGTCTTCGACTTCTTGGGCAGCAGCGACGGAGGAAGCTGTTTGCGGCTAGGCCGCTTCTGGATGGCAGGGGTCGGGGACTCACGATGCGCGGCATCTGCGACCTCGGAGCAGGCAAGCTCGCTGGAAGCGACTTGCGCACTCTCATAGGGAGGGCGCATGGGAATGTCCCGCTCGCATGCAGAAAGAGAATTATGACAGGAAAATAACAAAAAAAGAAAGAAGCGCGAGTAGCTTACCTCCCCCGGGCAGGACGGGGGTGAGGTTGTCTAGGTTCCTGCGCAGAAATGCGACTTCAAAGTTCTTCCCAGCGAAGAACCCGCACAGCTCTACTTCATGGCCCCCCAGACTATGGGGCGGTAGCTCGCCTCGCTGAGCTAGACTAGCGAGAAGGGAACGTTGCCGATGACCCCCATGACAAAAACAAACTTCTTTATCCAGTTGTGGCTCTTATTGGCGGTCTCCCGCACTTTGACTTGGTTGCTGGAAAAGTAGGTGGTCCCGTCTTTGTTCGCCCGGAAGGAGAACAGCTTGCGGAAGACCGCGAGGCTGAACTCGATCCGCTCTTCCCGCAAAAAGCACATGAACCTGACCACCGCCGCGATGGAGTTAGGGGTCATCTGGCTGGGGACGACCCCGAATTATTTCAGAATTTGGCGAACCTCCGGGCATAGGGGAAGACGAAGGCCCGCCTCGAAGTGCGTCGTGGGGATGGCGAGCTTCTCTCCTGAGAGGTCGCTGATCTTTTCCCCTCCCCAGGTCACCTCGACACGAAGCCCGGCGAGATGTAGTTTCCTATAACATCAAAGAACTCGGCTTCAGAAATGGCGGCATGAGATAAGTTGTGCTCGGAGAAAGTCCAGGCGCACTTGCTCCGCCCATTCGCATCACCGCCGCCGCCACCCATCTCGCAGGAAGATTGCTAAGCGGGACGTTGTAGTTCTCGCAGAAAGCGGGTGAGTTGGGAGTCGCAGGAAGTGGAGAAGGAGAAATCTTAAATGCGGTAGGTAAGTAAGGGTCTGCGGGGCCTATTTATAGGAAGAAAAAGGGTGGGAAAATGTCCCGCCGGCAGGAAAAGTGAGGATAGCAAAATGCGCCCTGACGCTTCGAATTCTGGGCCCGTCGCAGGCTCCTTCCAGCTCACCGCTATTCCGCAAAGACTATTCGGCAGCGAGCTGCGCTCACCCGCGTCCTCCCAAGAGACGGGCGAGCCGTGACTTGCACCCGCCAAAATTAGTAGGCAGGCCGCTTAGGCTCGCGTTCGGCAGATGTCCGGCTCGCTCTCGCCAATACTAGATAGGCAGGATGGGCGAGCCGGTTCAATAATCTCGCGCCCACTTAGAGAAGGGGTAGGCGAGCAAGAGCATCCCGTTCGCGCTCGTCCAAAAAGAAAAGCGGCGTAATCATAAGAAATATGCAGTAAACATAATCCCGTTGGCGGGCGAGAAGTCTCAAATTATTACAAATAAATTCAATATCCTAAGGGAAACTTCGTGGACCTACTACGCGAGTTAGTCTAGGATTCGGGCGCGACCCGGGCCTGGCGATCAGTTGCGGGGAGAGGGAAGGTGGCTCAGTACTGGATCCACTTCCACCTGCCCCGCCCCCACATCCCGGATCAAGGCGATATGCGAGGATAGAAGTATTTGTGAACCGCCGTTAATTTCTGCTGGGGTCGACCTGCTCCGTGGCGTGCCTAAGCCGCTCCTCCGCTCGCGTAATGTGCACCCCCGGAGAGGTAGTTCTATCCCCATCTACTGGCGCCTCGTTCCCTTAAGGACAACGAACCGCTCCTCTGCCTCGGCTTTGTCCTCATCTACCCTATTGCAGACCTCCTGTAGCAGCAGAGATTTCTTTTGAAATAGTCGTATCACCCGCTTCTTCATCTCCGCAGCATCCAGCGGGTCGCCCAGATATTCCAAGATATGATATGTGTCGGGGGGAGTTGAATACCCCTCGCTGATGTCAACGTCGGAGGAGGAAATCGCGTTGAAGCCTGCAGAGGAAAAGGTCAGAAAAAGCAAACAGTAATAAACAGGCAAGAGCACAAATTCACCGGGAGTCATCATGTCGCCCGTGCTGACAGATGGCCGGGAGGTGCCCGGCCGGCCCTAAAAAGGCCCTCCTTCAAAGACTACGAAGGATTTCCCCAGCCCAGGGGGAACTGGTGACTGGAAAATTGTCGGAGGAGCATGCCCTTGGGCAGAAGGGCTGGCGGCCCGCTCGGTTATCAGTGGAAGGGAATGACCCCGCTCCCCTCCATCGCCTCCATTTTCACGAGGCGTTTCCTACAGAAAAAGGAATCAGAGATAGAATAACGAATCAGATAGAAGGTTCACATACCTCATGGGCAACCTCGGCACCGGCCGCCGAGCTGGACCCCGGGAGGTCATTAATAGGAGACTGCCTGACGATCTTCCCATTCTTCGGCCCGAAGAGGGGGCCAGGCGATCAGCGAGCCAACCATGGGGCGGTGTCAAGAACTTGCTCCCTTGTCCCTTCCCTCGCGACCGCTAGGCACACTCGCATCTCTTCAGACACGTGCATCGTCCAGCTACAATCCACAAGGGGGGTTAAAGGAAGATAGGATTTCACCCGAAGGATTGGTGACATATTTATAGCATACTGGTGGGACCCACCAAAAGATTCTCTCCAGCTCAGCAAAGCACTCACTGAACACGTGGGGTTAGATGATTTTTTTCGAGCTTTGCTAAGCTCTAAAAGAGCGGGGATTGTGTACAACCCTGTGTTCGCTGAGTGGGTCCACCAGGCCAGTCGAGCGAGCCGGAGCAACCGACCCGCGACAGAACAACATGCAGGTGAACCCAGACGGTCAGCTCGCTCTTGCCAAAGCCGAGTGGGCGAGTTGCGCGAGCCAGCTCATCCAGCCCGCTCCCGCCTCGGTGACCTCATCGCCAGCCCGCCACCGAGTAGGGTAGGCGAGCCATCACGGCCCGGCTCGCACTCGCCTAAGGATGGAAGGCGAGCTGCGGGCGACAGGTCGCATCCGCCAATTAGAGTGGCGAGCCGACCCCCAGATCCTTGGAACCTGCTCAGTGGGCCCCAGAGGTAAAATTACCTGGACGCCCTTTTAGGGGGTGCAAATAGCCTAATAGAACAGTGGAGTCACGCTGTTGGCAGCCACTTTTGGCTGCACATAGCGATTCAAAACAATAGAGGTTGCCTATTTGCAGGCTGATTTCAGAAAACTATAAATAAACCCAAGGGGGTATCTCAGAAGGCACTTATTTCTTGTCCCCCGGTCTTCTAGCGCTTTCTGAGATATCCTTAGCTCGGCATTTGGCTAAGGAGGGGAAGCGCTCTAAGATCTTCTGGGTGTGTGGTGGAACCTCCACGCCGAGCCCTTGGGTCCGTTCCTTGTCTCATTTCCTTATTTGGTTGGCTCGCGGTGGAGAAGTAAGTGTGCGATCACCCCTTCGTCATGGATAAGCTCCATAAGAGACCGAGTTTTCGGTTTCAACATGCGTCTTTTAGCGGAATAAAAAGTAGTCCAAAATAAGCACACAGAAACACAGATTTATAGTGGTTTACCGAGTTGGGTACGTCCACTATCCTGTCTCGCCTATCTACCACGAAGGGCTAGATTCGACTACTTCACATTTATCTCAGATTGAAAACAATCTTATAAATCGGACCCTTAACTCCTACAAACTCAGAGTCAACTCTCCTACCACTCAAAGAATTACCTCTCCTACAAACTCAATCCTATCAACAAGGATCTACAACTCGGAGGCAAGACCTCCTACAATAGTATAAAGAGAATTATACATGTTGCTGTATGGAGGCCGGGCGGTCTGTTGCTGTTCGGAGGCCGGGCGATCTGGCGGTCTATCCTAGCCGGCCTGTCTGTCGGCCTGTTGTGTTTGGTATCCCAGCGGTCTGGCGGTTTGTCTCAGACGACTTGGAGACCAGGCGGTCTAGCGGTCTCCTATGGCGGCTTGCTCTTTGTGGCGCTTATTCTCTCCTACCGTTGGTTGTCGGGCGGTTAGCCGGTTTGTCTAACCGCACGACCTGTCCAGTTTGTCTATTTGTAAAGCTGCAAATACTTGTAAATTTTTAGTCCCACATTGTTTAATTGTAATCTCTCTCATCTCCTCCATTCTATAAAAGGGAGGTTATACCATTGTAATTGATACCTTTTTGGATTATAAAGTTTTCATTACTCCAAAGTTTCGGTCTACTTTTTCCTGTTTGCACATGGTATCAGATCACTCGGTCTTTTTCACCTGATTCTGTGAGCCCACTCTGTCCGCGCGGCTTGTTTTCTTCTTCCCGTGACCTATCTTCGCGGCTTGTTTCTTCCTCTGTCCCTTGCCCTGTTCGCGCGGCTTGTTTCTCCATGTTACTGCCCTTTGTGTTTGCGACCTCTTGCTTCCTCTTTCTTGTCGCGCACTTTGCTTAGTCGTCAGCTTCCCTTTTCTAGCTGCACCTCTTCTTTGTCGCTGCGACTTGTTCTTAAGTCGTCGTGACCTGTTCTAGCCACTCCTCATCTTTGTCGCCACGACTTGTTCTTAAGTCGTTGCGCCCTGTTCTAGCCACTCCTCTTCTTTGTCGCCGCGACTTGTTCTTACGTCACCGCGACCTTTTCTAGCCGCTCTCCTTCTAGCGTCTTCTACTTCTAGTCATGGCTTGTTCATCTCGCTGCTCTCTTCTATGGCCAACTCCGATATCGCTACCGCCACTACTCCCATTGTCGCTCATCCTCCTACACCTACCACTCCCTCTGGTAATCTTAGCACCGCTTCCAAGCTTATCGGTCTCAACTACCTGGATTGGAGTGTCTCCTTCACCTTCCTTCTCCGCTCTCAATGCAAATGTCATCATCTCACAGATGAACCCCCTCCGCATGATTCCCCTCTCTTTGACGATTGAGATGCCAGGATGCTCTTGTCCGCACATGGCTGGCTAACAACCTCTCTGATGAATGCCTCCCTGTCATCCGTCATGACGAAACCATCAAGGCAGCTTGGCTACATCTTGCTGCTCTCTACTCAATGGGGGCTCAGACGGCTCGCATCTATACTCTATATGCAGACATCTTTGCACGTCCTTCCATGTCTCCAGCGGCTGCTTACCAGCAAGTTCAAGCTCTCAGAGCCGAAATTCTACAAAATCGGTCATTCTCTGCTGATCTCACTGAGCAACACAAACACTTCCAGGAGCTTCTGGTTGTGTGTTATTTTTTACGACTTCCTGAGTCGTATGACATGATACGTCAACAGATCCTTGGCGAGGCGGAGTATCCCACCCTGGATTCCACCGCTGCCCGCATCGCCGCTATTACATCTTTGCTCCAACGTCCGCTGTTATCCTCCCCTCCTCAACCAGGCAACTCCGCTCACCATACTCAGCGAAGTGGCTCTGGTGGCCGCCACCTCCCCTCAAGCGACCGTGGTGCTTCCCGCTTTCTTTGCTCTCAATGTGGTCGCACCGGCCACACGGTTGAACGTTGCTGGAAGAAGCATCCTTGTCTTCGACCATCTGGCGATGCTTCCACTTCCTCTTTGAAGCCATCCACCTCTGTGGTCACATCTTCAGGTAGTGCCCACGTCGCCACTCAAGGTAAATGGCCGATCGACTCTGGTGCTACCAATCATATGACTAGCAATCCGCAATGTTTTTCTCTCCTAGAACAGCATGGCCGATTGCCCCCGATCCTTGTTACGGACGGCTCTCCCTCACCGGTTAATGGAACTGGTGTTGTTCAAGTCACTATGTCTCTTCGCCTGGCGGACACCCTCTACGTGCCCAAGTTCCCTTGCAACTTGTTATCTGTTACTTCGCTTTGCAAACAACTACAATGTTTTATCACATTCACTCCTACTACTTGTTCTTTTCAGGATCCGGGCACCAAGAGGACGATTGCTACTGGGACTGAGAGCGGCGGCCTCTACTTCCTCGACAACGTTTCCGCACTCTCCGCCTTCTCCACATCTTCTACTGATCTTCTCCAGTGGCACCTTCGTCTTGGTCATGCTCCTCCATGTCTTCTTCGTCAGCTTGTACCACATCTTTCTCCGCAAGGTCCTCCTCTCAACTGTGAAGCATGTCAGCTTGACAAGCATCACCGCTCCTCCTTCCCACCAAAGCAAGGTCGTGGATCTTCCCGGCCGTTTGAACTTGTTCACTCCGATGTTAACCCAGAAATCGGCGATCCTTCCCAAGGTGGCCAGCTGGCTAGTCGCGACCCTTAGGTTCTCCCTTTCGATCGCGACAAGTCCCCGCGTATGCGGACAGTTTTCCCTGTCTGCCTAGGTTTCCTAGCAACCGCGTGCCCTGCGGGACGGCGGGCTGTTCCCATGGCTCACCCTCGCGGGACATGCGGTTAGGTCCGCTAATCGTGCAGTGCTTTTCCTTGCAGCAGTCCGCCAACAGCATTCCCAGGAGCGGCCTCCTATTTCGCCCAAGGGGCGGTGGTCTCCAGCCACCGTCCGCCGAGGCCGCCCACCAGGGGCGGCCTCCCTGCTGCCCGAGGGGCGGCGGCCTCCTGCCGCCGTCCGCCGAGGCCGCCCACCCGGGGCGGCCTCTGCCCGCCAGCCGGGCGGACTCCCCCCGGAGTCCGCCCAGGCCGCCCGCAAGGGGGCGGCCAGGCCCGCCGGGCGGACTCCCCCTGGAGTCCGCCCAGGCCGCCCGCTAGGGGGCGGCCCCGGCAGTCAGCCGGGCGGACTCCCCCCGGAGTCCGCCCAGGCCGCCCACAAGGGGGCGGCCAGGCCCGCCGGGCGGACTCCCCCTGGAGTCCGCCCAGGCCGCCCGCTAGGGGGCGGCCCCGGCAGTCAGCCGGGCGGACTCCCCCCGGAGTCCGCCCAGGCCGCCCGCAAGGGGGCGGTCAGGCCCGCCGGGCGGACTCCCCCTGGAGTCCGCCCCGGCCGCCCACTAGGGGACGGCCCCGGTAGTCAGCCGGGCGGACTCCCCCCGGAGTCCGCCCAGGCCGCCCGCAAGGGGGCGACCAGGCCCGCCGGGCGGACTCCCCCTGGAGTCCGCCCAGGCCGCCCGCTAGGGGGCGGCCCCGGCAGTCAGTCGGGCAGACTCCCCCCGGAGTCCGCCCAGGCCGCCCGCAAGGGGCGGCCAGGCCCGCCGGGCGGACTCCCCCTGGAGTCCGCCCAGGCCGCCCGCTAGGGGGCGGCCCCGGCACCTAGCCGGGCGAACTCCCCCCGGAGTCCGCCCAGGCCGCCCGCAAGGGGGCGGCCAGGCCCGCCGGACGGACTCCCCTGGAGTCCGCCCAGGCCGCCCGCTAGGGGGCGGCCCCGGCGACCAGCCGGGCGGACTCCCCTTGGAGTCCGCCCAGGCCGCCCGCAAGGGGGCGGCCAGGCCCGCCGGGCGGACCCCCCCCCCTGGAGTCCGCCCAGGCCGCCCGCTAGGGGGCGGCCCCGGCTTCCCGCCGGGCGGACTCCCTTTGGAGTCCGCCCAGGTCGCCCGCTAGGGGGCGACCTCCAGCTCTCTGCAGGAGGATCCGCTTGCTTCATCAGTCAAGGTGGTGGACGCAAAATCTCAGTCCGCGGAGTCCGCGCAGGTCGTCATGCTGATGTCACTGGGCCCCGCTTCTTCAAGAACTTTCCTGGGCCTATAAATACCCCCCTGAAGCCTCTCATTGAGGGATCCTGGATCCTGGTGGTGGAGACAAGTCTTGCCAGCTGCCCCTGCGGACTCCGTTTTCCAGTCCGTCATCACCTCTCCAGCAAGCTCTGCGGACTCAGCTTCCTGTCCGCGCAGTCCTCCACAGCTCTTCAGCAGCTTGCCAGCAGACTCTGCAGACTCAGTTTCCCAGTCCTCCAGCAGCTAGCAGACTATTTTACTTAGTCTCTGACAGCTTCTCTTCTCTGCTTTCTGGCAACTTCTTCTCTCTTAGCCGCCAGCTTCTCCTTGTACCCCTTTTATTGATTTGTTGTAAATGTGTACTTGTAAGCTTGTAACCTCTAGCTTTTAATAAAAGGAAAGCCCGTCGCAGGAGTGGCATTTAGGCCGCGACGGGCGAAGTGTGTTGTTGCCGCTGCTAGCGGCCCCCTCTCCTTGCTCCTCTGCTCAGCAAGCCTTGCTCCTCTGCTCAGCAAGCCTTGCTCCTCTGCTCAGCAAGCCTTGCTCCTCTGCTCAGCAAGCCTTGCCCTCAGCTCAGCTCAGCTCTCCTCGGCTTTCAACCTGCAAGTGCAACCGTTGCGATTACTGTCTGCTCGACCACTCCTGGTCTCCCTCCTCTTCCCCTCTTGATCAACCCTCTCTGTTGATCAAGGCTCGCCTCTTCTCTCAAGCCTCTCCCTTCCTCCGCAACCTCTCCTTCCTCCTCACCTAGCCTGTGAGGCCCAATCACCCCCTCGGTGATAGCTGTCCCCCGGTGCTGTTTTCGCGCATCAACATTTTGGTGCGGTGAGCGTGGACCCGAACAGCTCACGCGCAAACCTTTAGATCAGAACAGGCAGTGAAAGCAACAGCTAACCATGTCAGACCATCAGTCAGCCGAGAACCATGCTCCAAGTCCCAGTGAAGATCCTCTCTGGGAAGCCTTTGAGCAGTCGCGCCGAGAGAATGCTCAACAGTTCCAAGCTATCAACCAAGTTCTTGCTGCTATAACGTAGCGATTGGACGCTCATCCAGCAGCTGCTCCAGCTGCTCCAATCAACCCAACACCAACAGCAGAGCGTCAGCAAGATTACTCTCAAGCTTGTCTGTCGTTATATCCCCCGTACACTCCAACCTTTCCGCAAGGGCCTGTAGCTCCTTTGCGGACTCAAGATGAAGAGTTCACTGCTCGCCATAACTTCTTCCGGGAAGCAGCCCGGGGAAGTCCAGCTAGAGTTCTCAACTTTCAGGGAAGTCATCCCTACCCTTCAGCTCCTGCCCCTGCTCCTCCTGCAGCAGCTTTTCCTTGTTATCCTCATGCTACTTTTGCAGCTGCAGCTTATGCTCCTTTCTTTCCCTATGTTATAGGAGAGCAAGAAGAACCTTCACCATTCGCGGAGAGTGTCCGCCATGAGCCAACTCCAGCAAACTTCAGAGAGCCTCGACTACCAACCTACACTGTATTGACAGATCCAGTAAAGCACCTCCAAGCTTTTGAGTCAGCCGTTGCTCTCAAGACTCTCTCAGATGCAACCAAATGCAAGCTTCTCGTTACCTCTTTTGATGGGCAAGTGAGGGACTGGTTCTATGGCCTCCGTCCTCACTCCATCGCTTCCTTCCTTGATCTTCGAAGGGAGTTTCTTCTCAGATTCTCTACGTCAACAAAGAGAAAGGGCGGTCCTGAAGCCCTCTTTGAGATCAAGCAGCGCGGAAATGAGACTTGGTCTCAGTTTGTTGATCGATTCCAAAGAGAGATTTTGGACATCGAAATCGTTGATCAAGAGATGTACCGAGTGGCTCTTATCCACGGTCTCCGCGAAGGGCCTCTCAAATTTGAAGCTAATGTCCGCGCTCCAAGGACATACCAAGAGCTGATCGCTCTAGCCAACTCATACATCCGAGGCGAAAAGAGCAATCCAGGCTTCATCTCCAAACTTCTATCCGAGGAGGATCCCTCCCGCAAGCATCCTCCAAGGTCTCCTCGCAATCACGCCCCAACTTACTCAAGGAAGGAGAGAAGGCTTCATCGCCAGCGATACTCCTTCCCGAGCCGCAATGCTCAAGATCCATTACTACCACTAGCTCCTTCTCAAACAGCAACTGTTCAACAAGAGCAAGACGATGACTTGCATGAGTCTGATCTCGACGATGTCGTGCAAGAAGTGATCCAAATCATGAAAGATAGGGCAAGCTACAAGAAGCCCTATCGGCCGACCGATCAGAGGTCTAGAAACTCAGAGCCTTATTGTGAATTCCACAAAGAGTCAGGCCATCGAACAGAAGACTGCCGAGCATTCCGCCAGCTTGTGCAAAGGATGCTCCGGCAAGGCAAGATGCATGACTTGCTTCCTAAAGAAAATCGCCCTGATCCAGCAACTTCAAAGGGCAAAGAACTTTCAGACGCTCCTCACTCCTCAAGAGGGGTGAGCCAAGTCGAAGAATTTCCTCTCCTCGTTGTTAACAGAGAAGTCGAATGCTTCGATGCCTGCGACGAGGGTATGCTGGGGAGGATCCAATGCTAGCGATGGACTTCACAGTCCTCCAAAGCTCTTTGCAACCTACAGGGGTTATCTCAACCCTTACTCTCTCTCCTTTTCAAACATTTTCATTACAACACTTCTCAGTGTTCTTTACTTGCTTTCCAGCAAAGCTTTTATTCAGGGATCCCGTACTGACACAGTTCCCTTCTTGTGTTGCTCCTTCCTCTCTTCTCCTCTCTTAGGATCGTTACGCCAATGAGATTTCGCCGAGTCTGAAACGTTCCCTCCGTAGTTTGTTCTCGCACTACCGCTTCAACCACACATGGCGGGAGTATACCCATGTGTGCAGTGGGAGCAGTTCAATCACGGGAATGGGCTTCAGGCTTAGGATCCTAGCCAACATCTGACACAGAGTGTGTGCTAGGGGAGCCCCATATGTTAGCTCTGTTGTGCGTCCTATAGGATACATTACAGTTAGGATGATCTTCGCTGGACAAGCAATGGCAATCAAGCATAGCCTTGTCTCTTTGCTCATCCTTCAACTGTGGTGGCCGAAGCACTCTCCGGTATCCTCGATCCGTGCCTTCTCGGGTTCGCAACTCCACTGATCAATACACAGACAAGATAGGCCTCTTGGTGCAACCCGTCTCATTGATCAGTGATGCTTGTACCCAAGGCGAGAGAGCGGCCCTTCTAGCGGTCCTTCTCAGGACCTTTCCCTTGCTTTTCTCTTTTGTGCCCTCCTTGAGGATGCGCGGCCAGCCCGCTTTGAGCAGGATCATGCTCGGAATGATTTTTCGGGCAAGTGATGCATAAGGCCCACGGGGAACACCTGTGGCAGCATTCAACCCTCCTTAGTCATTCCGAATATGAACCTCTTTTTTCCTTTTCCCCCCTCCTTGAGGATGCGCGGCCAGCCCGCTTTGAGTAGGACTGTACTCAGGATGATTTTTGGGCAAGTGATGCATAAGGCCCACGGGGAACACCTGTGGCAGCATTCAACCCTCTTTAGTCATTCCGGGTACAGACCTCTTTTTATCTCTTCCCTCCTTTCACAGGTGAACATGTTAATCCAACCTGCCAAAAGGATTTCCAGCCATGTCAACAGCTAGTGCTCGATTCATTAATCTGGACTTCGTGATAATGTTCATCGGGCATTTCTCTTGCTACTTGGTCATATCGACCCTATCTCATCAACCTTCATGGGTTATCTCAAAAAGATTTTCAGCAATCACTTTGCTTATGCTCACCTCATATACTTTGCCTGCTCAAGCTCTATCATATGGAGATTCACAGAGCTACTCATTATTCTTGCCAAAGTCTAATGGCGTCAAACATTAATCAAGTCATATCAACATTTTTGGTATGGTTCTGGTGCGGTTATCCTCGCGTCTTATTTGCTTCTAATCTCTCTCCTCACAGAGGTTAGCAAACCCTTGCAAGCCTTCTCCACAGGGGCTTGCAAGCTCCATTCATATGCAAATTGTCTGCTTCTAACTTTTCTCTTTGTAGAGAACAACAGACACCTGCAAACCTCATCCAGGTACTTGCAGTTTAAATCATTATTTTATCTCTGCTTACTCTTCACTTTGCAGTGGTTAGCAGACATCTGCAAGTCATTCAGGTACTTGCAGCTTATCTCTATATACAATATCTGCCTCTAACTCTCTTCTTGCAGAAGTCACCAACACTTGCAAGCTCCATTCAGGTACTTGCAAGTTACTTTCATGTACTATGCATACTCTTAACTCTTCTCTCGCAGAGACCACCAAAGATTTGCAAGTTCCTTCCAGGTACTTGTAACTCATTTTTTTTGTCCTTGTATACTCTTTTCCTTCTCTTTTTGCAGAGAATGACAGGTGCTTGCAAGCCTCTATCAGGTACTTGCAAGTTATTATGTCTTTCTGTTTTCCCTCACTATTGTTTTGCAGAACTTTACAGGAGAAGCGCCTTCTTCGTTTTGCAAAATCAAACTCAGGTACACACTCGATGTACCACTCATACGTGCTTACCCTTAATTTTCCTCTTGCAGGAAAATAAAACAGGAAACACCAAGCTTGTAAGGAGAGGCTTTAGGTTCTATCTCTCTTGCCTCCCCCTCTCTTTCCTTTGGGGTGGATCACGATTTTCGTGGGTCTCCAACTTTTTCGAAGTTCCCTTCGGAACTTAAAAAGTGCGGGGATTATGTTAACCCAGAAATCGGCGATCCTTCCCAAGGTGGCCAGCTGGCTAGTCGCGACCCTTAGGTTCTCCCTTTCGATCGCGACAAGTCCCCGCGTATGCGGACAGTTTTCCCTGTCCGCCTAGGTTTCCTAGCAACCGCGTGCCCTTCGGGACGGCGGGCTATTCCCATGGCTCACCCTCGCGGGACATGCAGTTAGGTCCGCTAATGTGCAGTGCTTTTCCTTGCAGCAGTCCGCCAACAGCATTCCCAGGAGCGGCCTCCTATTTCGCCCAAGGGGCGGTGGTCTCCAGCCACCGTCCGCCGAGGCCGCCCACCAGGGGCGGCCTCCCTGCTGCCCGAGGGGCGGCGGCCTCCTACCGCCGTCCGTCGAGGCGCCCACCCGGGGCGGCCTCTGCCCGCCAGCCGGGCGGACTCCCCCCGAAGTCCGCCCTGGCCGCCCGCAAAGGGGCGGCCAGGGCCGCCGGGCGGACTCCCCCTGGAGTCCGCCCAGGCCGCCCGCTAGGGGGCGGCCCCGGCAGTCAGCCGGGCGGACTCCCCCCGGAGTCCGCCCAGGCCGCCCGCAAGGGGGCGGCCAGGCCCGCCGGGCGGACTCCCCCTGGAGTCCGCCCAGGCCGCCCGCTAGGGGGCGGCCCCGGCAGTCAGCCGGGCGGACTCCCCCCGGAGTCCGCCCAGGCTGCCCGCAAGGGGGCGGCCAGGCCCGCCGGGCGGACTCCCCCTGGAGTCCGCCCCGGCCGCCCGCTAGGGGGCGGCCCCGGCAGTCAGCCGGGCGGACTCCCCCCGGAGTCCGCCCAGGCCGCCCGCAAGGGGGCGGCCAGGCCCGCCGGGCGGACTCCCCCTGGAGTCCGCCCAGGCCGCCCGCTAGGGGGCGGCCCCGGCAGTCAGCCGGGCGGACTCCCCCCGGAGTCCGCCCAGGCCGCCCGTAAGGGGGCGGCCAGGCCCGCCGGGCGGACTCCCCCTGGAGTCCGCCCAGGCCGCCCGCTAGGGGGCGTCCCCGGCACCTAGCCGGGCGGACTCCCCCCGGAGTCCGCCCAGGCCGCCCGCAAGGGGGCGGCCAGGCCCGTCGGACGGACTTCCCCTGGAGTCCGCCCAAGCCGCCCGCTAGGGGGCGGCCCTGGCGACCAGCCGGGCGGACTCCCCCTGGAGTCCGCCCAGGCCGCCCGCAAGGGGGCGGCCAGGCCCGCCGGGCGGACTCCCCCTGGAGTCCGCCCAGGCCGCCCGCTAGGGGGCGGCCCCGGCGTCCCGCCGGGCGGACTCCCCTGGAGTCCGCCCAGGTCGCCCGCTAGGGGGCGACCTCCAGCTCTCTGCAGGAGGATCCGCTTGCTTCATCAGTCAAGGTGGCGGACGCAAAATCTCAGTCCGCGGAGTCCGCGCAGGTCGTCATGCTGATGTCACTGGGCCCCGCTTCTTCAAGAACTTCCCTGGGCCTATAAATACCCCCCCTGAAGCCTCTCATTGAGGGATCCTGGATCCTGGTGGTGGAGACAAGTCTTGCCAGCTGCCCCTGCGGACTCCGTTTTCCAGTCCGTCATCACCTCTCCAGCAAGCTCTGCGGACTCAGCTTCCTGTCCGCGCAGTCCTCCACAACTCTTCAGCAGCTTGCCAGCAGACTCTGCAGACTCAGTTTCCCAGTCCTCCAGCAGCTAGCAGACTATTTTACTTAGTCTCTGGCAGCTTCTCTTCTCTGCTTTCTGGTAACTTCTTCTCTCTTAGCCGCCAGCTTCTCCTTGTACCCCTTTTATTGATTTGTTGTAAAGGTGTACTTGTAAGCTTGTAACCTCTAGCTTTTAATAAAAGGAAAGTCCGTCGCAGGAGTGGCATTTAGGCCGCGACGGGCGAAGTGTGTTGTTGCCGCTGCTAGCGGCCCCCTCTCCTTGCTCCTCTGCTCAGCAAGCCTGCTCCTCTGCTCAGCAAGCCTTGCTCCTCTGCTCAGCAAGCCTTGCTCCTCTGCTCAGCAAGCCTTGCCCTCAGCTCAGCTCAGCTCTCCTCGGCTTTCAACCTGCAAGTGCAACCGTTGCGATTACTGTCTGCTCGACCACTCCTGGTCTCCCTCCTCTTCCCCTCTTGATCAACCCTCTCTGTTGATCAAGGCTCGCCTCTTCTCTCAAGCCTCTCCCTTCCTCCGCAACCTTCTCCTTCCTCCTCACCTAGCCTGTGAGGCCCAATCACCCCCTCGGTGATAGCTGTCCCCCCGGTGCCGTTTTCGCGCATCAACATCCGACATCTGGGGTCCTGCTCCTACCCTCACCATAGGTCGGGGTAGTTCTTATTTTGTAACGTTTATTGATGATTTCTCTAGATGTACATGAGTGTATCTTTTAAAGGATCGCTCCGAACTTTTTTCTGTATGCACATCTTTTTTATCATATGGTTAAAAATCAGTTTGATATGTCAATTAAAATATTTCGTTCTGACAATGCTAAGGAATATCTTAGCAATGTTTTCTCTTCTTTTTGTATGCAAAATGGTATTGTTCATCAAACTACCTGTGTCTATACCTTCCAACAAAATGGGGGTGGCGGAATGCAAGAACCGTCACCTTCTCGATGTCGCCCGCACTCTGATGACACAGATGCACGTTCCTCGCTCCTATTAGGGCTACGCTGTCATCATCTCCTATTACCTCATTAATCACATTCCGTCCATGGTTCTCCACGGACAAACTCCATTCTCTCTTCTATATCCAGGCAAGGATGTGTTTCCTCTTCCTCTACGTATCTTTGGGTGCATGGCCTTTGTGCACAATTCTTCTGCCATACATGACAAACTTGACTTGTGTGCTACAAAATGTATTTTTTGGGTTACTCAACTACTCAAAAAGTCAACTGTTGTTTTGATCTCGTTCTTCGAAAACAATACGTATCCGCGGATGTGACCTTCTTCGAGAATGTGTCCTATTTCTCCTCTGCCCAACCTCCAACTCTTTCTTCATCTCCCATCGTCCCCTCCACCCCGTCTACTCCCCTCGAGATTTTCCCACCATCACCTCCACCGTCTCCTCCTTCCATCTCTTCCTCATCACCACCGCTCTCTCCCTCTTCTACGCGGTTGTCTCTCTCCTCTCCCGGGCCAGCTCTCTCCGCCACGGATGCTCCGGTTACTGAGGAACATGTCGACTTGGATCTTTCCATTGCTCTTCGCAAAGGGGTGCAGACGTGTACCCAGCACCCGTTGGCTGATATTGTTTCATATGATCGTCTCAATCCTTCTCGCAGGGCATTTACATTAGCTATCTCTGCGACTGCCACTCCCCGCACCTACCAGGAAGCTCTTACTGTTCCTCATTGGAAGGCCGCCATGGATGATAAAATTGCTACCCTCACTGAATGGGGTGCCAGGACTCTGGTTCCCTCTCCTTTGTGGACTGATGTGGTTGGCTGTCGCTGGGTCTTTGTCGTAAAATTCCATCCAGATGGCAGCGTGGATCGCTACAAGACCCGCCTGGTGGCCAAAGGCTTCACTCAGACCTATGGTGTTGATTACTTCGACACCTTCTCTCCCATTGCTCGTCTCAACACCATTCGGGTCCTTCTCTCTGTCGCTGTCAACAGGGATTGGACCATTTCGCAGCTGGATGTTAAGAATGCTTTTCTCTACGATGATCTGCAGGAAGATGTTTACATGGAGAAACCTCCTGGGTATGTTTCTCAGGGGGAGACACGAGTATGCCGGCTAAAGAAGGCTATCTATGGCCTAAAACAGAGCCCTCGTGCCTGGTTTGACAAGTTTGGCGGCATTGTTGCGGCCATTGGTTTTGCAAGAAGTTCAGGCGATCACTCCTTGTTCGTTCGGAAAACCGCCACGGGTATGGTAGTTCTTGCGGTATATGTTGATGACATTCTTCTTACTGGCGATGATCAGGATGGGGTAGCTTTGACAAAGAAACACCTCCGTCAATATATGGTCACAAAAAATATGAGCTCTCTGAAATACTTTCTGGGGATTGAAATCTCTAGGAAGCCCAACTTCATGGTCCTTTCCCAACAGAAGTATGCTCTTGATCTTCTAAAGGAGGCAGGATTGACTGGTGCTAAACCTGCCCGATGTCCCATGGCTCTTGGAGAAGACAAAACTTGGATAGATAATTCCCCCCTTCTATCCGATCTTACGAGGTACCAGCGTCTGGTTGACAAACTCATTTATCTCACGGTAACTAGACCCGACATCTCTTATATTATGGGCAAGGTGAGCCAGTTCATGCAAGCTCCTAGGGAGTGTCATCTACAATCTGCCCTGAGGATATTGGAGTATATTAAAGCAGCACCAGAGAAAGGACTCCTTTTTCAGAAGAATGGTCACTTGAGGGTTGAAGTGTACTCAGATTCGAGCTATGCTGATGACAAAGGTGACCACAAGTCAACATCAGGTTTCTGCACGTTTGTTGGAGGAAATCTTGTGAGTTGGAAGAGCAAGAAACAGTCTGTGGTCTCCAGGTCTAGTGTAGAAGCGGAATATCGCAGTATGGCGTCGACCACATGTGAGTTGAAATGGTTACGAGCTCTCATGCTTGACTTAGGAGAGGTCTACAACTATCCTCTTCCTATGTTCTGTGACAACAAGGCCGCGATATACATCTCCAAAAATCCGGTCTTTCAACAGAGAACGAAAAACATAGAAGTCGACTGTCATTTTATTCAGGAAGAGATCTTGAAGAAACAGATTTGTACTTCGTTCATCACTTCCGACAATGAGTTGACAGACATCTTCACCAAGCCGTTGTCCACTTCCTTTTTCCACATTTGCGACAAGCTGGGCATGATTGATATCTATGCTCCAGCTTGAGTGGGAGTGTTGCAGTATGGAGGCCGGGCGGTCTGTTTCTGTTCGGAGGCCAGGCGGTATGGCGGTCTATCCTAGCCAGCCTGTCTGTCGGCCTGTTGTTGTTTGGTATCCCAGCGGTCTGGCGGTTTGTCTCAGACGACTTGAAGATCGGGCGGTCTAGCGGTCTCCTATGACGGCTTGCTCTAGGTGGCGCTTGTTCTCTCCTACTGTTGGTTGTCGGGCGGTTAGCCGGCTTGTCTAACCGTACGACCTGTCCAGTTTGTCTATTTGTAAAGCTGCAAATTCTTGTAAATTTTTAGTCGCACATTGCTTAATTATAATCTCTCTCATCTCCTTCATTCTATAAAAGGGAGGCTATACCATTGTAATTGATACCTTTTTTGGATAATAAAATTTTCATTACTACAAATTTTCGGTCTACTTTTTCCGGTTCGCACAATACAGCAATAGAATAAGAGAAATCTTCTTCAGATCTGAAGTCTTCAATCTTTCTTTCATCTAAAAAGTCGATCTTGAAAGCCTTGAGGAAATAGATAATCTGAAAGCTTTGACGTCTTGATCTGAACAAAGAGATCAAATAGATCTGAGGAGTATGTGAACCTTCAGAGATCAAAGATCTAGTCGACGCACTTGATGAAGGACAACTCGTGAAACAAGTCGTCGTCGGCCGAGAGAATCGTGAAGAAGAGTATCGTACGCCGACGAGAGCCTTTTTCTTGAAATTTCCCGATTTGAACAATATCACGATTAGGGTTAAACAAAAATCCACTATGTATTTTTAATAACTCCTCTTCTCTAACGGCTAGAAGATTCCTTCCATACCGATAAATTCGTGAGTTACGGTACATGGCAGTCTGGATGAGCCGTGACGGAAATTTGAAAATAGAAAAATAAAACCCTAAGTATTATTCGTCGAGTATCGTCGAGTATATAAGGGTATACTCGTCGAAGTACTTAAAATCTCGACAAAAATGACTTAGACAATTCCAGACAGATATAACCGAGAACTCAATGCATTCCTGTAGAGAGACTCAACAAATTCGACAAATATTCACTAGCATACCTGACGAATTCAACGAGTATTGAAAGATACTTTCAACGAATTCGACGAGTAGGCAAAGTGATATATGACGAATTTTACTTGGTCGATTCTTCAGGATGTAGGAATAATTCGCAGAGATAATTCCTACAAAAGCGACGAGTATCATTAGGTATACTCGACAAATTCGACGAATATCAACAGATAAACTCAACGAATTCGACGAGTCCACTCTACAATACTCGACAATTTTTTCTTAGAGAAACTTATGTCTATCATGTATCCAACAACGCTTACTTTCTTAAGTCTTCTAATGCACTTGAATCATAAGTACACCACAATAGAGAGATTATACATGTATCAACACATTGACCTACACAATGAGGGATTACATTGTATAGTCATGTGTTTCATGACCCACTACAATCTGACATTGAGTTATACTTAGCAATAGAGTCTTGCAAGCACATAACTAAAAGCACGCAATCAAATACAATCTCAATTCATCTTAGTTCAAGGGATACTTCTTCAAATCAGGGTTATTGTGGATACAATACCCAATAATTTCCCCCTATTTGAAAAAGTCAAAACCCTACAAACTAAGGTGAATTGTACTCAAAGTAATCTTAAGGAACGATAATGAAAGGACAAAAAAATTAGAATGAAGAATAATTGCTATCAAAATATTAAAATATATATATGAAAGTTCTGTCAGGGCAAACAGTTTTTACAACCAATAAGAAGAAAAACATTAAGCTTGTTTGCCCTGGCTCTTCTAGAACTGTCTGTCAAAATAAGTCTTCGGCTTCAGGAAATACTTTGGCGACAGAGGAGGGGCTTGAGGATCATCCCTTTTGAATTTTCTGAAGTAAATTCTTCTCTCCGCATTGGCAACTTCATGTTTCTATCATTCCTCCCTGCTATAATGTTTGTACCTATTGTTATTTCCTACATCGACTAATGTGAAGGTGTCCAAGATAATATTTGTTGGGTATTGTATCCACAATAACCTATATTTGTGTGAAGTCACTCTTGAATTAAGTTGAATTAATTATGTATTTGATGTTATTCTTTAGTCGAGTGCTTGCAGGTCATTATTGCTAAGTGTAGACCAATGTCAGTTTACAATGAGTCACTAAACACAGGACTATACAATGTAATCTCTCATTGTGTGGACCATGGTGTTGACTCATATGTAACCTCTCTATTGGGATGCACTTTATTTTCAAGTACTAAAGTAATGGAATAAAAGAAGGGTTGCTGGTTTTCAACAAAGAAGAATTAGTTTTTTAGAGAAAAATTTTCTAAGTGCCTTTCTCGAGAAGATGAAGTGAATTCTCGAGAAGTCTAAGTATAGTTCTCGAGAAAGTTCCAAAGTTTTTGTTCTCAGAGAAATCGCTAAGAACTTCTCGAGAAAAATTTCTAAGAAACTATCTTTTAAGTCTTTTCTCGAGAAAATCCTTCTGAAGATATTCTCGAGAAGCCAAGTATAGTTCTCGAGAAAGCAAAGCAGTTCTCGAGAAGTCAAAATTGTTTCTCGAGAAGCTAAGTATTTTCTCAAGACGTCAAGTTCTTTCTCAAGAAATCAGTCCTTCAGTTCAAAGAATTTGCGTTAAGTATTTTCTCGAGAAAGCTATGCCATTTCTCGAGAAAGCAAATCCTTCTCGAGAAATCATATGTCTGCTCGAGAAATGGAGTTGCAAAAAATTTCTTTGTAAACCGTTTGATGAGATTTCGATATAACATAAGTTTCTCATGATTGGTCCATGTGGATCCTTCCTTAATGATTTCAGACCGTTAGACGAGATCCTATAAGAAGTCCTTTTCGAGGAATCGCTAACCCTAACAGTATTCAGAATCACATTGCAATTTTAAAAATCGAGAGAATTCGCGCTGTCATCATCGTTCTTCATTGTCGCTCCTCTCTCGATCCAGCGATTCCAAGAAGAAAAGATTCGACAGATCATAGATTCAAGTTCTTCAAACATCTACTTGATTGTGTCAGGTCCTGAGCATTTCAGGTCAAAGTTCTCTCGGGATTTCTTCCTCAACTTCTTCACAGAGATTTTCAATTTTCAAGAAGGAAGAACCTTGAAGATTTCAGATATGAAAGTATAAAGTTTTTGTTGTTGTTGTAACAATTATTTTAACTCTTGTAGGAGCTTTGTCTCCGAGTTTGTAGGAAGTTTGTTCTTCCGAGTGTAGATCCCGTCTTGTGGGATCGAGTTTGTAGGAGCGTGTTATCTTCGAGTTGTAGGAGCGTTGCTCCGAGTTGTAAGATTGTTGCAATCCGAGATTTAGTGAAGTAGCCGAGGCTAGCCGGGGTGCTAAATAGGCGAGCTGGAGAGTGGACGTACCCAAGATTGAGGAACCACTATAAATTCCTTGTGTCGTCTAGGTTATGCTTGGTTATTTCTTGTTTTGATTACTCTCAAGTTTTTAGTCTGCAAATGACGCAGAACTCACCAATTCACCCCCTCTATGCGATTTAGGTAGGCAACTAGATACTTTCAATACTTTATGAGATCGGACTCCACACTTCATATAGTTCCCTGTTAGGATTAGACTTGACAGCAGAAGGGCCTTCACCAAATCTTTATCTCTTAGGAGTAGGTTGAGAGACATCCTCAACCACTTGAACCTCTTGTTCAGCTGCAGTAGAGTAGTATTGAGATTTTGTGCAGTACTGAGTGTAGTTCTGAGTAGGCTGAACATAGTCATGTACAAGATTTGGTATCACCTGGTCTGACATCCTTACCTCAACAGATCCTGGAAACAACTCTCCATGAATCCAATTGAAGTTATCATAATAGTAGGTGTTTGCTACCTTAAACTATTCTTTCATTGAAGCTTCAAGTGCATTTACCTTAGTTTTCAATTCTTCCTTTCCCTTTTTGACTTCTTAAGCACTTCTGATGCAATTGCATTACTGTAATAGACCATTTGATCGTCAAAGCAATTTATCCCTGCATTTTGGGCATTTATAATTGTTTTGACATTCTCATCAACATTCCTGAGCACATCTAGATTGCTCTTCAACCCAGCCATTGTATGGATAATGGCTTGTCCATCTTGCACAAACTAATTATCAACGGTGGACTCCAACTTATCAAAACATACCTTGATCTCAGCAAGGCCGTTGTTCATGTACCTTTCAGTCTCTTTCACTTTCTTCAGAACATTCTTCAGAGATAAATCAAATCTTGCTTTTTGCCTGGCCATCATTTCTTCTATGGACTTCAGTAGAGAAATATCTGAACTTGTACTTGGAATGCCTGCAGTCGGAACACTTGGAGGAGATAGAAGACCTGCATTGGACTCAGAGTCACTGGATGACTCTGCCATTGGGGAAATATGGACTGTAACCAATCTTGCGGGATCATGTCCCTCTAGGACAGGAGGATGCACCTATGCATCTCCTTCCTCATCAGAAATGTTAACAATTTCTTCTTCCTCAACTAGAGGTCCACCTGACATCTTTGCAATTCTTTTCTGAAGGTTTCTGATAAACCTGTCAACCTTGGTGCGGATAGAAACAGAAGAATGAACTTGCTCCCACTCAGACACAGCTGGGAGAATCTCTGGGAGACATACAATCATGTTTTTTGTAGTAGCGAGCTCAGTAGAATCATTTACATTGTCAACAACTACACTGTGTTCTACATTATTTACATTATCAACAACCAGCCCATCATCAGACTCATCAGAGACAACCTCAGTAGCAGCAGCACGACCTATATCAGTAATCATAATATGTAGATTAACTGTCTCTGCAACTGAATCTGGTACCACTGTCTCTAGAACATCTGTCACTGTAGATGAAGGAATAACCAAGGGCACTTGTACATCAGTAGTCACTTGGGTTTCAACAAACTCCCCCACAATTCCTTCACTCGAGCTTTCAAGAATTTCATGGGGGGTAGGAGTAGGATTTCTATCCTCAGGAACTTCCTCCTCCTCTTACTCAGGCAAGTTTCTGACTCCTCCTTGCCTTGAGATCCTCCTTTCCCATCTGGAAAAAACAGCGTTCAGTTGAAAAAATCGCGTCCAGGCGAAAACAACGCACTCGTGCGAAAATTTTGCGCCCGGGCGACAAAAATCACGTCCGTGCGAAAAATTCGGGCCAAGGCGAAAAAATGACGTATTTTACCCCGGGTGTGCATTTTTGGTCGGATGCGCATTTTCCGTCTGAATGCGCATTTTCCCCCGGATGCGCATTTTTAATACAAAAGGTCACCTCAACGGAGATTTATCAAACGGTTTATAAAGTGATTCTAATTTCTGAAAATTTCTACAAAAATAATTTATCGAAACAAATCTCATTTTTCAATATACATTTTTCAAAAACACATTTTCAAAACTTCATTTTGCCATCACTACTTTCTTTTTTTAAAAAAATCCTCCGGAACGAGACATTTGTCGGATGAAGTAAACATGGCCAACACTACTTGACGGAGCCAAAATAGTATGTAAGGAATTAATAATATTAATTATGTAAATGAGAGAATAATGATAAAAAATAAATTCAACACGGGGATGGTGACGAGACGCTTATAAAAGTAAGAGTCGAGAAGTTGAATTTCCAACCCACATTAAGGCGGCCAATATTTTAAACTCTCCAAAAAAGAGAATTGATATTATATTTATAAATAATTTTTTATAATTTATGAATAGTTGTGTTTAAAATATGATATTTATACTCATATTATGATAATTTTCAATTATACATGATTGTTGCGGATAATTCGGTTTTTTCCGTTCGGAGAATTGGACCGTCTTATTTGGAGTTGGACCACTAAACCAAGATGCACAAACAGTAAATGAAAAGCAGCAGCAATTACAAAAGGTTTTTTTTACCGTGAAAAATCTGAAATGGTGAAAAATCATGTGACCAGATTTGTGTCGGACCAAAATCCACTATATAGTTTGAGGTTACAAGAAATCTCGTCGAAGGGTGACATGACACCTCTCCATTACAAGCTTTAAGTATAGGAAGATCAGAAAAATAATCTAAGTCCACGATGCTATGACGAGAGCGTCTGATGGAATGTTCAGTCGCAGCTTCCTCTAGAGCGGAAAATTTGCTAAGTCTTTGGGGCTTGGATGATCGGGTCATTTTGGAGAAAATGGCAATGTTCTTGAAGCTTTGGAGTCCACAGAGCTTGTAGGAAAGCGTCATGACAAGTATTCTTTTGCCTTCTTCTTTTGCGCTCACTGGAGCATCCACGTGAGTATTAGGCATTGACGTTGAGCGTTGTGCGGCCTCTAGAGAGGGCGGGGCGATTTCAGGCGGAAGAACGATCTAAGTCTCACGTCCTCGCCGGAAAATCTCAGAGTTTTTTCTACCCTTGGAGTTGCTTGTCTTCAAATGAGTATCTGAGGGATCCTTTTATAGTTGCTAGCGAATGACGTTGCTTCGTTTAAGTCACCTGGATCACCAATTTTCACAAATGACGGACGTGCCTCTCGGGCGGCTCAGGCCGGGCCGGGCAGCTTCCTCGGGCGGCTCAAGGAATGTGCTTGCGTGATGAGTGTGTTTGCGCGCTGTGCGTGCTCGAGGAGCGCGCTTTGCGTGATGAGTGTGTTTGCGTGCAGGGAGCGCGCTTTGCGCGATGAGTGTGTGGGTTGTGTGTGCGGGTTGTGCATGCGTGTTCGTGCTTTGCGCCAACCCTTCTTTCATGATGGTTTTGGTCCCTTCGAGCTTGCATGACCCGTGTGCGCGACTTGCTCGGTCGGGTCGGCTCACTTGAGAGTTTCATGTGAAGGCATGTCTGTTTGTCTCGAGAATCTACAGGGGGAACTCAATCATTCTCATATTGTTATAACATTAAAACAATATTTCAAAAAAAATACATAATATGTTCCCAAAAGTTATATTTATCTCGTCAAAATGCGCTCAAGATTAGAAATCAATATAATTTTCTGTCAAAATGAATCCCCCTTATAAGAAAAAATAATTTAAATTAATATTGTAAATGTAAACATTAAATAACTTAAATATCTCATATTTTTTGAATCTATATGATGCATTGTTTGAAGAACTCAAGTGATAAAATAACCTGCACTCTCAAAAATACAAAATAAATTAATTTATAAGTACTCAGCATTAATACAATGAACAATCAAATTATTTAAATTAGCATACCTAACTATTTAAATTAAACATGTAATATATAGAATGTTCCATTCCTTGGCTACTCTTGTTCATGATATGTCGTCCACAGTGGAAAGACAGGCGGTACTGGCTACTGGCTGTGACCCCTCTCTACGCGGCTGGTTGATGTGTTTCCTAAATGTAATTATTTGTCAACTCATGCTTGAAACAAACATTTCACTGCACGACTCTAGCCACGTATTTGTAATATAGCCAATAACCAATAACTTCAAGAAATGCTAAAACAAGCATTTCTTCGCCCCTTCCTCTAATTCCTACTCTGGAATGAAGAATCCCTCCAAATCCTATCCCCGACGACCAGCAGTCCTTCTTGAGTAACAACTCCTCCGACGGCCACTAGTCCTCGAGTAACGACTTCACTTTTGCTGATGGGTTTGCTAGTGAGGGATTGAAGACGTTTTGTGCCTATGTATTGATCTCACCATCACCAGCTTAAAGATCAGTGTGCCCAGGGGCGGATCTATGACCGGGCACGCTAGGGCACGTGCCCGAGCGTCTTTTTCCGCGATTTTCACCGGGAGAATAGAAATCCCGCTGCGGGGAGAAGGAAATCCCGCCATTTTCCGCTTCCGCTGCATCGTGCCCTAGCCCGCCAGCCATTTTCCGCGACATCGTGGCCTCTCCCGCTACTCCTGCCGCTGCGGGGAGAACTGGAGAAGAGAAATCCCGCCATTTTCCGCTTCCGCTGCATCGTGCCCTAGCCCGCCAGCCATTTTCCGCGACATCGTGCCCGCTCCCGCTACTCCCGCAGGTATTTCTTCTTCTACTAACATTTCTTTTCTTTTCTTTTCTAGTACAGTAATCTTACTCTGTTCCTCTATGTCCATTCAATCTGAATCTTGCTGCATGAATGCACTGTAAGACCAGGAATGCCATCACCTCTCCCATAGAGGCTTTTACCCTCACTAGCACTACTAAGAATTCCCGTTCGATAGGATTTCGATGTTGGAGCTTGGAATGCTATCTAGCAATCATAGTACAATGGAGAAAAGCGAGATTTTTACTAACTTCTGTTAATTGTGAAACAAAGAGATTCTGAACCTTTGCTTTCATTAGCTTTCTTCCTATGACAATTTTAGCCATTCCTATCAACAATGAGTCCGGTAGGATTGTTCCTCTTTAAACAAAGGCCAAATGA